>RYFJ01001346.1:0-322170 GCA_003991445.1 Oryza meyeriana var. granulata | reverse complement strand
CATTTTTTCGTTTTTTTCGGAAATTTTTCGGAAATTTGCACGCCCCCAGGCGGAATTTGGGTTCG
This sequence comes from Oryza meyeriana var. granulata, assembly GCA_003991445.1. Lineage (NCBI taxonomy): Eukaryota > Viridiplantae > Streptophyta > Magnoliopsida > Poales > Poaceae > Oryza > Oryza meyeriana. The sequence continues at coordinate 322,105 of RYFJ01001346.1, read as the reverse complement.
AATTACTACATTTAATAAGGCCAACACGGAGATTGATTTGTTTTCTTTCCCTTCATCGGGAAGGCCTTGGGAGATGGTCTTCAAAATTTTTTCCTTGGCGCCCGGAATTGAAATATTTTCTTTTGAACATTGACGGGGCGCGCCCACTGTCGCTGCCCCCAAAAAAACCTTTATTGGCCAACCTTAGCCTCTTGGTCTTGAATAGCCTTGCGGCAGGCCGAGTTAAGCTGGGAGTTCTGTTGCTTCAATCCTTCGAACTTTTTCAAGTTCTGCCGCAAATCGGCCTCCTTCTTTCTCAGTTGGTCTAGCTTGGACTTGGAGAGAATTCTTGGGGTGTTCGCACCAAAAAAACCACCGGGTGTGCCCAAGAGCTTGTTGAATATCTGGTTTGATGCGATAACATACGAACCTAGATCTGGCTGTGCTCCAGTGCAGGTCCTAAAATCTTGAGGTTCGCAGGCGTGCCAGTTCAATTTACCTCGCAATTGACAAGGAGATGAAGAAATTAGATTACTGATCCATTCGGCCAGCAAGCCGAACGGATCCCTTCCAGCCGATCGCCGCTATGCTCGCGCCCGGGTCCCCCCTGTACTCGCGTTCTCGCTCCCGGGCATCGTTGTGCTCGTGCCCGGGTCAGCAGCAAACTGCCACATCGGCTACGGCCGATTACAGGCTATTGTAGGTCCTGTAGCCGAATTGGCCGATTGCACTGTGTATCGGCTAGGAAACCGATAGCGCTATGAGCAAATAGACAAGATGAGTATAAAAGTGCTCGGCTAGGAAGCCGATGATAAAATATATATGCAGGATATAAGCCAAGCCGGACGCTGAGAAAAAACACATAGCAGTCGGCTAGAAAAACCGATGATAATATAGATGACCAAAACGTATGGATAATACAGTCGGCTTTATAAAAAGAATACCTCCGGCTAAGCACTCCGGATAGAACGTCGCATATACACCTGTCGGAGACGAATCCTGGACGGCGGGAAGTCGGAGACCCCCCTTTTGATGGGTTCGGCCAGGGGAGCTGTGTTCTCAGGTGTACGATGCGTGGGAGAAAGACGATAGAAAACAAATGGCACACAGAGGAGGCGAGAGGATTTATACAGGTTCAGGCCGCCGGAGCGTAATACCCTACGTCCTGTGTGTAGCTATGTGGAGAATGGTGGTACGTTGTGTTACAAGGGTGCACCCGGGGCAGCCGGAAGCCGTAACCGGGGAGACTTGGGAAGAAGAACAGTAAGGTTGCCTTGTGGTTCTATGGTCGAGCTTGTCCCCCCCCCCTCATCTGCGGGCCATGAGGGATCCTCCTTATAGAGCTCAGGGGAGTCCACAGCGCCGGTACACGGAGGGAGATATTTTCCGGTGAGCTCTCTATTGCGCCCCTTCCGCCTGGCGACGCCCACGCCGGAGTTGGTGGAGCGTACCCGTCGCCCCTGATCCGCCTGTGACACCCCATGCCGGAGGTTGGTGCAGCACGGCGGGTAGTACGGCTCGGAGCAGCAGGCCGCTGCAAGGCGGCCTTAAAGTCGTGCGAAATGTTACCCGAGCATACTGTATACTTGCACAGAGCGTGGAAGAAAGGAGCTCTCTTCAGTCAAAAAGTCTTCTGACTGCTTAGGGGTCTCCTGTGCGGTGGACAGGGGTGACGCGCCCTGTCCCACGCCGTCGGCTCACCATAAATGCGGTGGTTGGTTGATGGCCAGCTCGACAGCCGGCTCCGCGCCCGGGCAGTGCCGCGCGCGTACGTGGAGCGCACCGAGCCGAGCGTCCCGGGCCGGTAACCCGGGCAGCGCCCGCAGCCTCAGAGGCGCCTTAGAGACTAACCATGCGGGATGCCCAGTTTTTTTGCGCACAAGGAAAGTGGGCCCCGGGGAGGCGGGGGGCTGTTGCATTATGGCCGAAAGGGCCCTTATTTCCGAGAATGTCCCGAAAGGGGGAGACCCCCATTCTCCCGGGTTGCGCCGACAGCCGGCCCCTGGCCTGATTGCTCGGACCGGGGGCTTACAAAATCCGGGCTTTAGAGGAACAGGGCCATATCTCGGGGAAACGGAAAAAAGGCGCGGGGCCCACCAGGCTTAGCAAGGGAACGAGGCCGGACGCCGTCATAATTGCGCTGGGATTAAGACGTGGGCTGAGGGAGGACTCTCCTTTCCCACTTCCGGTCCGGCCAATCGAGGGTCATAATGTGCGGCAGAGGTCTGAAAAAGGGGCGCTCCACGTGGCTTCTCCGAGACTATTGCAAAAGCAGCGGCGCGTTCGGTAGCGGGGCTTCTCCCATTGCTGAGTTGGGACTGCCATGCTTAAAGCTGCTTCTTTTTGCGCCCAGAAGCTCAGGCTCTCCCGCCCGCGCGCGCTTCTCCCTGCTTTGGCTCTTTCCTTCTCCGCCCCCATCGCCGTATTCAACGATTGCCGCGCGCCGGCCGCGTGGTACGGCCGCCTGGACGGCCGGGGGGCGGGTATCCGCCGTCGCGCGCCCTGTCGAATGGATTGTACACGCTGGATTGGAAGCGGGTGAAAGAGGGATGAATGCCGGCCGCCACGCGTGAGGGCCGGTCCCCGGAGGTGCGCCCTGGCGAGTCGAGGGGGACCGCGCCCCAAGGCGACAGCCGACCCCCGGAAAGGGGGGCCAACGAAGTAGTGTTTACTTCGTGGGCCACTACGCGGGGTCGGTTGCGCGGGCTTGTTTTTTTTTTTTTTTTTCCCCTGCCGTTCTCCGATTTTTTCTTTTTTTCCAGGTTGCCTGGAGAAACTACGAGGTGCAAAGTGAATTGCCACTCTGACCCCCAAACGCCCCGTGATTGGTTGCTTGGGGATTTTTCGCGGCGACTTGTGCGATGATGTTTGTGGCTGTGATTTGCCATGATGCCCTTCGGTGGATCTTTCCGGCGTACTTTTCCTTCCTCAAGAAGCGCGCTCCGAAGAAAGAACAAGGCCACCGAGGGCTGCCGGAGCAGGTAGGTTGTGTGTACTTCCACTGGCCCCCCCAGGACCGCTGTCTCCGAAGTTACATCCCTGATGGGCGCGCTGCAAACAAATGGGATTTTTTAGGCGCCCCAGAACTGGGTTTTACATCGGCCGTTGTTTGATGGCCAACGACCGGCCTCGGCTGCCGACCGAGCGGCCCAGAAGGGTGACAAGAAGCTTGGACCGAGCCACCGCCGCGAAGGACGCGCGGTTGGCGCCAGGTTGTTGGCGCGCGTCGCCTGGCCTGGCGGCCAGGGGCGGGGTTAAATTCGTACATGGTCGTGGTGACTTCCTCAGCCGGCGACTGCGCCGCTTCACCAGGAGGCCCCGGGGCCTGTTGGCTGCTACACTGGGTCCAAGGATCTTCTCCAGGACCCCCCACCCCGACACCTGAGTAAGGCGACGATGGGCCTTAATTGGCGTCGGCGCTGGGAAGGGGAGGGGGCGCGGCGGACCGCGCGCTCCCGAGCGGGCCGTTGACGCCGCTTTTGCAGCGACCGCGGTCGGATGAGGATCCAGAAGGATCTCCCGCGATTCGACGCCGGGCGGTTCGTTTGTTTCACAGATTCACCCCCAATGATCGTCGAGGTACCCGACGTCTCGGAGGGAGCAGATGTGCCGGCTGAAGCGCCAGGTTGCCGTCGAAGAAGGAGGGGGAAGCGGACCGGCGGGTGGGAGCCCGATCCAGGGACTTCGCGGCGGCCAAGAAGGCGAAGGGTCGTTGCTCCGGTGACCGTCTTCCCGGCCGCTACCTCTCCGAGCCGCGCGGAGCCCGGGAGGACCGGAACTTGCCATGGCGAGCCACCGCTTGCGTGGGCGCCGGCAGGCGTTGCATACTCGGCCGTGGCGCCCCAGAGCCACGGGAGGGCGACTCCGGCCCCCGGGGCCCGGGGGTCAACGGAGGTCCGCGACGGGGCACCATTGAGCTGGCGTCGGGAAACGCCAGAAGCACCGGCCACCGTCGCCGTCTCGTCGCGCCGGTAGGGAAGACAGGGATCCCGCGGCGGGAGCCTGCTGTCCTGAGTCCCAAAGCCGTGGAGCTTCAAAGGGCCCCAGGCTAGGGTAAAAAAACGCTTCGACCCCATTGGTTCTTCTATTCTAGCACATTCCCTCATGCGTTTATCGATCTGATTCTTATCCGGCTGGTTTCGGCCTTTACAGGAAGGGCCAGGGGCCGATGACCGGCGCCGCCGGCCCCGACCGGGGGCGGTGCAGTGGACGCGCTGACGCTCCGCCGCGTCCCGCCACGCCCCCGTCATCGCCGGCACGTGGTGGATATGGAGGTCGCGGCGGCCGCGCCGGAGGCGGGCCTCCGGGGACCAAGTGTGGTCCCCGCTGCGGAGGGGAGAGAGGACGCCGGGGCCCCGCCGTGTCCCGCGGGGGGGGAGCGGGCCCTGGTCCTTTTGCTGCGCCGCGAACCAGGCGCTGCGCGCAGGGCCCGAGACACTGCCACCGCGCGCTGGGGCAACTAGTCGTCGCCGCCGGCGAAGTACAGGTGGCGGCCCGCCGCGAGCAGCGCGAGTCCGCTCGGCTCCGGGCGGAGCTCGAGAGGGGGCAGGCGGCGATCACGTGGCAGCGGAGAGACTCGTCTTCCGTACGATTGCCACTGAAATTCTTGTGTCGACCCGCCGTCAGGAAATCGAGGCGGCGGAGGGGCGCATCGCCCAATTGGAAATTGCCGCCAAGATCGCCGCCGACGAGGCCTCCCGCGGCCCGGTCCGAGGCGAAGGGCGCGGGGAAAAGGAGATGACTTCCCGGGAGGACCGTCTCCGGGGCGAGGAGGCCGATCTTGCGGCCCGGGAGCGCGAGGTCAGCGCGCGGGAGGTAAGCCGTGGGCGGTGAATGAGGAGGCCGCCAAGCTTTTCCAACGCCATGGCCCAGGACAGCGCATTGGCGCCTCCGGGACCAGGAGAAGAGGCTGGCGACCTGGGAAGAAGGCCTTGCAGCATGGGGAGTCGCGACCGCCGACGAGAGGGCGAGCAGGCGAAGATGCTGGCTGCCGACCTAGACGCCAAAGCCGAGGCCCTCGGGACACGAGAGGCGATTCTCGAGGAGAAAGAGGACTCTTTGGCTCGGCGGGAGGCGGCGGTGAAGGCTGCCCGAGGGGGGCCCGCAGGCGGGAGAAGGAGGTCTCCTGGAAACCGCACGCCGGCCGACCTTGAGGCCGTGGCGCGCGGGCCGCCGTGCGGGCCGTATTGTCAAGCGGCTCCCCGTCATCGGCAGGCGCGGCCAGCTCAAACCGAGGAGCTGGCCAGGGCGGAGGGACGGCTGAGATTTTGTGCAAGGTTAGCCTCGCCCTCCGAAAGAATCTCGACGCGCGAGGTTGCAGCTTGCCTTGGGGCGGGTACAGCTCCGATGTTCGGGGTGTCTCAAACCATCGGCGTCCCGGCAACCTCCGCAGAGGACCGACCTACCCAGGGGGGTTGTCAGGCGCTGGTGGAGCTCGGCGACTTGCTGGATACGCTGGACCTGCTCCCCCAGCAAATTCATGAAGTCCTGGAGAAGGAGGGAAAAGAGCTTGCCTCGCGGGTGGCGGAGTACGTCCTTGGCTGCTACCGGGCTCGGAGACGCGAAGTTTTCCCTGGCCCCCGGTGCTGGAGGGATTCCCCACCGATGGGGAAGAGGAGGCTCGGAAGGCCGTGGCCGACGCTGCTGCGACGGTGGCCAGATTCTTTAACCGGGGGGAACACCCGCAGAAGCCAGGGACCGACGATTCCGGCGAAGAGACCGGGCCCGAGGAGTGACCTTCCCCCGTTGCGGCGACGGTTGTGGTCCTCCGCGCATGCTTGTATTTTTGACCTCACCTGTTTTTGTACAAAGAAAAAAAGACATCCGCTTGTGTGTATATAACAATGTTTGTGTTTTTTCGCACCTTGGATGATTGCGTCGCCTGCTCCGGATTTTCAGCCAGTTGACTCGGAAGGTCCGATCCGCCGAGGGGACGGTCCGAATTTAGGGCATTCGGTCGGATGTCTTGGGGGCAACCGCTAGACCGGTCACCGGCCCGGATCTGCTCCCGCCACGTGGGGGGATGTTCCGGGTTGGCTCCGCAGACGCTGCATAGGTTTAGGTTATGGCCCAAGTGTTTTAAGCTCGTGCCCTTTTGGCTCGCCGGGAGTCTCTTTGGAGACCGAACCTCGACCGGGCCACGGGGGGTCCGCCAGGTAGCGAAAACACCCGGCACCTTGGCGGTGGCTGGGGAGGAGCTGGCCGGCCGGGCACCGCTGCCCGCCCGGGAATCTAAGCTGGCCCGACGGGGGGGGCGCTGCCCGAGACCCCGGGGCATCGGCAGTGTCCGGGGCACGGTCCACGACCCGGTCACCAGGCCATTGGTAACCGGGGCGGCACTGACCCAGCAAGCCCATATGCGCGGCTTCGGCAAATCCCACTCGCTTCCCGGGGCCGAGGAGAGCGAAACGCGTGGTCGTAGAAAAGAGAAAAGATAGACAGCCGAACAAGCGTAAAGTTGAACGAGGCGCGTATCTGGATGTTGACGAGCATGGTGCGGTTGCGCGGGTACGACCTCGGGGTAGGGGTTACTGCCAGCTCTATGCTCGGCCTGGGAACCTCTCGGAGATGGTGCGCTTGCCTTCCCACTTAGCGCCCCGGGTCCCTGGGGCCTTCTCGGGGTGCTGTACGCCAAGCACCCTTCTTAACCCTTCCGGGGGAGATCTGGTCTGCACACGATGGACCGTGAGAGTATATGGCTCGTTTCCCCTTGTCTACTCCATGCTACGAGCCGTGGGGTCAACCACTCCCGAAGGCATCCTCCCGGTCGCGACCGTGCAGAGGAGAGGGTTACGCACAAGCATTTCGCCCCCCAACCTCCGGAAAGGACCGGTCCCGAAGCTAGCCAGGCAGGGCGTCGGAGCCGCAGGAGCGCGGAGTCGACGATGCCTGGACCTAGCATGTCGGGGCTCGATCACCCGTCGGCAAGGACTGATGACAATGCGCAGACCCCAACCGCCGCCACGGGCGCGGGCCCGGGGTACACCCCCAAGGGATGGGCACCCACGGGTGCAACACACGGAAAAGGACAAAGGGCAAGACTAAAGAGATATTGAAAAAAGCTGTTTATATGAAATGTACACGTATATGGGGGCCCCCCGGCCAGCGTTGAGTTTGGAGGGAACCGACGCTGGCCCGAGCTCCCTACAACTTACGGGATATGTTTATGGATAAAACTTGCGAAGATGTTCGATATTCCAGGGATTGGGAAGCGGGTTCCCATCCTCCTGGCCCAGTCTTACCGAGCCCGGTCGGGGAGACACCGATCACCAGGAAGGGGCCTTCCCACATGGGGAAAAGCTTATTTCCTTCCGGCACGTGTAAGGACACGGCGGAGACTAGGTCCCCGACCTGGAGTGATGGGCCCAAACCTTACGCTGGTGATAGCGCTTAAGGCTCTGCTGTAACGTTTTGCGACTCGGAGCGAGGCGCGTCGTCTTCGCTCCTCGAGGAAGTCGAGGTTGTCAAGCTGCATGTTTGTCGTGGTCGATGTTGTCGCTGTAGCGCTGTACCCGGGGGGAGCCGAAGGTGAGTTCTGACGGCAGAACGGCCTCGGCCCCGTTTATACCAGGAAAAACGGGGTCTCCCCGGTCGCCCGGCTCGGGTGTGGTACGATTGGCCCACAAGACCGCTGGGAGCTCGTCGATCCACTTGACGCCGTGTTTCTTGAGGTCGTTGTAGGACCTTGTCTTGAGGCCCCGTAGGATCTCAGCGTTTGCCCTCTCGGCCTGCCCATTGCTGGTAGGTGGGCAGGGGAGCGAAGCAGAGCTTAATGCCGATGTCGGAGCAGTATTCGCCGAAGAGCTCGCTCGCCGTGAACTGCGTTGCCGTTGTCGGTGATAATGCGGTTGGGGATCCCGAAGCGGCTGGTGATTCCCCGGATAAACTTGAGCGCTGAGTGCTTGTCGATGTCGATTACGGGGAACGCCTCCGGCCACTTCGTGAACTTGTCGATGGCGACATAGAGATGCCGATAACCCCCAACTGCCCGGGGAAAGGGGCCGAGGATATCGAGTCCCCAGACCGCGAAGGGCCAGGACAGGGGGATCATCTGGAGTGCTTGCGCCGGCTGGTGGCTCTGTTTGGCATGAAACTGGCACGCGCGGCAACGTTGGACGAGGTCGAACGCGTCCTGCAAGGCCGTGGGCCAATAAAATCCATGCCGGAAAGCCTTACCGACAAGGGAGCGAAATGCGGCGTGACTGCCCACACTCCCCTTCGTGGATGTCGGCGAGGATCTCGACTCCGGAGTCGCGCGGAACGCACTTGAGCAGGACGCCGTTGGCGCCACGCCCGGTAGAGGGTCCCTTCTACCAGGACATAGCGCTTAGACAAGCGAGCGATCCTTTCTGCTTCCACGTCGTCTTCAGGGAGATGTGCTCGGAGAAGATATGCCCGGATTTCGTCCATCCAGGAGGGCGCGCTGGGTCCGGCCGCGAGACCAAGTCCTGGGGCCGGGGCGCGTGTCATGCTCAGGGGCCCGGGTTCAGGGGTTGAGCCCGAGGTCCGGATAAGCATGCCGAGGGAGGTCTCGAGGGCTTCCTGGGAAAATCCCCGAGGGGAAGGCGCCCGCGAGGAAGCCAGTCTTGAGAAGCTCGTCGGCGCGCTAGGTTGCGACTGCGAAAGGGGGACGTGGCGAAGCGTGAGGTCGTCGAAACGGCCGCTCAAGCCTCCGCACTTCGTCCACGTATGCGGCCAATTGGGGTCCAGGGTCTGGTACTCCCCGGACACCTGGTTGATGACGAGCTTGGGGGGGGGGGAGTCGCCTTGCGCGCAATAGCCGTCGCACCCCGAGGGCGATCGCGGCCCGGAGGCCGGCGAGAAGGCCCTCGTACTTTTTTCAGCCATGTTGTTGGTGGCCCCGAAGTTGAGGTGGACGACGAAGCGGAACTCGTCCCCGGCGGGCGATACGAGGACGATCCCGGCCCCGGCGCTGGGGCGGCAAGCCCGCCGGCGCAGGAGCCGTCGAAGTTCATTATCCAGTGGAGGCGCAGGTCAGGCGGCAGCTCGGGGCCGGGAATCCGGCGTCCAGCACAGGGTCCGGCTCGGGCCCCGGGGTCCATTCCGCTAGAAAAAATCCGCCAGGACTTGGCTTTTTTGATGGCGTTGCGCGCTTGGAAAGCGGAGGTCGAAACTCAGCGAGCTCGACCGCCCCACTTAGCGACGCGGCCGGTTCCCTCCCGGTTATGCAATATATGCCCGAGGGGGAAGGATGTGGACTACGAATACCTTGTGCGCCTGGAAGTAATGGTGAAGTTCCTGGACGCGATGAGAACAGCGTTAGAGCATCTTTTGCGCCTGGGGGTAGCGCGATTTGGCGTCACGGAGTACCTCGCTGACGAAGTACACCGGCTTCTGTTGTGTGTTGTCGATGTTTTACACCGGCAATAAATATATGGGGCTACTCGGCGGATGGAAACTCGGTGGATTGCAAAGGAACACAAGGAAATTTTATACTGGTTCAGGCCCTCGATGTGAGGTAATACCCTACGTCCAGTTTGTATGTATTCCTTTGAGGATATACGGTGGTAGTTCTGATGAACTGTATGGCCGTGTTGCTTTCTATGAGCTCTTCTGCCCTCATTGGGGCGCCCTGCCTCCCCTTATATACTGGGGGACAAGGTTACAAGGTAGGAGTCCCCATCGGATTACGACTAGGAGATCTCCCTTAGAGATATAACGCACCCGACTAGGACTGTATATTCCTTTCTATTACAAGGCGAAGTCTTGCCGAATCTAGCTATATCTCTAATTACAAGGCTAGGCCCATCCTCTATCCGAGTGGCCCATATGCTTGTTCATGAGGTACCCGGGGCCCATGGCACCCACAGTAGCCCCCGAGACCTCATAGTTGAGTCCACAGCTTGATGCCGATGTGCTCATCCTCCACGGTGAAGTCTTCCCGAGTGCATTGCTCCCGAGTTACTCTTTGTCTGAGTGCTGCTTCTCCCAGTCCTGCTTCATATCAGCTGGCAGCGAGCTCTATGAAGGGCTCCATGTAGATGTTGGAATAGTGTGCGCCGAATAGGCGCACCTATTAGGTGTAGCCCCGACTTTGTGCTTAATTGTGAAAACAATTAAACATGAAGTCAAAGATCTTTAACCTTGAAGTCTTTCCCGAGTAGATTTACTACTGGTACATGAGACCTCTTCGGTATCATGTCAACCGGAATATAAGATTATAGTCTTGCCGAGTAGGGGAACTACTCGTATATAGGACTCTTCGACTTCATGTCAGTCGGAATGTGTGTTTATAGTCTTGCCCGAGTAGGATGCTACTCGTATATGGGACTCTTCAGCGTCATGTCAGCTGGAAAACGGGGGTGTTTATAGTCTTTCCCGAGTAGTATACTACTCGAAAATTAGACTCGTCGGCATCATGTCAGCCGGGAGGAAAAGTGTTTATAGTCTTTCCCGAGTGGCGTCCCATTCGGAAGTTAGACTCTTCAGCTCGTCAGCTGGAAGATTGTTTATAGTCTTTCCCGAGTAGTGCACTACTCGAAGGTTAGACTCATCCGCGTCATGTCAGCGGGAATGAGAATTTTATAGTCTCTCCCGAGTAGTGAACTACTCGAAAGTTAGACTCATCCGCGTCATGTCAGCGGGAATGAGAATTACTCATCCGCGTCATGTCAGCGGGAATGATGCTGCTCATGGCAACTGGTGGCCACGCATGTAGGCCGAGTACCACTGTATGAAAAATAAATCCATTACGTGGTTAGGTGTACTCGAGAGAGATACCTGCATCTCCAATTTTAATGAAGACCAGCTTGTGATCCTTGTAAGGATGTATCCTCGAGACCTGGTGGATAAGACAGATACCCAAACATATATGTCTAGCAATAAGGCTCTCATGAAGCATATCTGTTTAACCTCATCGGTTCCTGTGGTAGCACCAGCCGCTATAATTTCAACTCAGCCTTTGCGGGCGGCCCCACATGGAGCATGCTACTGTAGGAACTCATATCTTGTGGCTGCTACCAAATAAGCCGGCCTGAGCCGACCTATCCAGCATAGCTCTAGAGAAGTAAGCTTCATCCATCGCATGTCAGGATGAATTTTTTGGTGTGGTAACCGCAATCAGCCAGAGAAATCCTTATTCGCAAGCCTTTCCGACTTACGTTCTGGATGCAAACTGGTTGCCACGTAAGCCTGAGTGGGTATAATGCAGGATCTGCTTGCCCTCCTCAGGTTGTGACCACAGTGCATGAGAACTCCGGATGCACTTTGACGATATAAGTCTTCTCTGACTTGGTAAAGCCGAACAAATGGGTACCCGAACCTTGCATTAGCAGAGGTTCGGCTGGCGACCTCATGGGCGTACCCTATCCAACAGAATTATAGCCAAGCTAGGCACCCAACCTGCATTAGCATAGGATTCGGCTGGCGACCCTCATGGGGCGTACCCAACCTGACAGAGTTTGCGGCCAAATAAGGTACCCGAACCTAGCATTTAGCGTAGGATTCGGCTGGCGACCCTCATGGGGCGTACCCTACTTAGCCGAGTGGTACACAGCCCCGACTGGCGCCTGGGGGCCGATTGTTGGCTCGCATGGAGCGTAGTTCGGGGAAGATGACCGTCCCGACTGGCGCAAGTACTCGGTGAGTAGCCCTCATGGAGCATTCCCGAGTGTATTTTGCAGGACTTGTCCAGCCCCCGAGCGTAGGAGATGGGCTCGCAGCCCTGAGTTCCTGTCACGCGTACCCGGAGCTAGGCCTGCAATATAAAGATATCGGATAAGTAGCATCTGATGATGAAAACAATTATCCGAATAAAATGTATTTTACAATATATGTAAATACGTTCTTCCTCTTTGATATTAATTTCCTCGAGTAGTTGACCCCTTACGTTTAAGCACTCGCCCGACTAGTCATAGCCCCCTAGCGTCGGGAGTTGGCTCATGCTCTTTCCCAGGCACACGTTTTGGGTGACTTGAGTTCGTCTTACATGGAGCAGAGGTTTCACGGATCGAGATTTATGCTACTTGAGTACTTTTGTAATCATTTAAGAGCAAAAACGGAAAAAAAGTAAATGCGCAGCTTGTACACCTATTAGGTGTAACGGCTGTGGCACTAGCAAGGCCGAGTGAGGAGATGTTTATCAGAAAGCGACTTAGCTGTTCGGTATTTGGGAGTGGGGATGCCATCCTCGTGTTTGAGCTTGTGAGCCCCCGAGCATGTCACTTGTTGTTCTGATAATCCTCAGTTGTTGAAGGTCGAAGGCGGTTGTGACCGACTGCCACAATGGAGCCGTCTGACTTGCGTTTGCAATTCCCAGCTTCAGTCGGGACCGCGTCGTCGGTGTCGTCCCGCTTCTTCTGTCAGGGTGACTTGTGTCATCGAGGGCTCGGCAACAGCGTGGGCCGAGTCGGCGTATTTGTTCGCCATGTCGAATAAAGCCTTGACAGAGTTGGGAGGCTTCCGAGTGAATTTGTCGATGAACGAGGTGTCTTTGACTCCTTTTCGAAAGGCGGCGATGACGACCTCATCCTTGACGTTCGGGATTGAGTTCCCCCTCTCAGAAAACCTCTTGATGAAGTCACGAAGAGACTCGTTCTTCCTTTGGCGCAACTGATATAGGTGGTACTCGGAAGATGGCCTCTCGTATGTTCCCTGGAAGATGGTGATGAACCGTTCCTGGAGTTCTCCCCAAGAGCCGATTGATCGCTTTGGGAGTCCTGTTAGCCATGTCCTCGCTGAGTCGGCTAGAGCAACTAGGAGGTAGTTAGCCATGACTTTGTGGTCACCTCCAGCAGCTTGGATTGCCAGAGTGTATGCTGTGAGCCAGGACTCGGGATCGGTCTTGCTGTCGTATTTTTCGATGCTTGTAGGCTTGAAACCCGACGGCCAGTTGACCTGTTGTAGCTCCTGGGTGAAGGCCGGTATGCCTTCGTCTTCATGAGGACTCCGACCCCGACTACGGCGGCGAAACCGCTCGTGGTGGAGGCCGAAATGCTCGTTCTCGTCTTCCAGTTGGCGTTGCTCGTCTTCTTCTCGTTCGCGGCGCCGAGCATTGGTGTCCTGCCGAAGATCATGCCATAGTTGGCCTCGGAGATCCCGGTTGTCCCGACGGTCACTTCGACGTTGCCGGTTGTTGTTTGGGTTGCTGAGTGACGTCTGACGTGCCGCCGTATGCAGCTGACTGGAGCCAGCCGCGCGGCGTCGCTTTGAGGTAGACGAGACTGCCGTTGGGAATGTCGACCGATTGGTCGGTATGAGGGTATCGCCCGACTGTTGGTGCTGCTGACATGCAGCAGCGGTAAGCATGGCTTTTATCCTTGCGATCGTCGAGGTGGCCTGGTGATCAGGCCCAAGTTGGACCGTGTCCAGTAGGGTTGCAGCGGCCACGATGTTCTGTTGGGGAGTAACGAAGACATCGTGGTCGCCGACTCGGGTTTGGAGGATTTGCTGCCGAGCGGTTTGCTCAGCCTTGCGTAGATCGTCGTTGCGGGCGTGCAGGCGTCTTGCTTCTTCCTCCTGTTGTTCTTGCAGTCGGCAGGCCTCCTCCTCTTGTGGCTCGTGTCGTCGGCATGATTCCTGAATAGGAGTAGAGCCTCTGGATGCCATGAAAATTTCTCGCGGCGGAGTGAAGCTTGCCGAGCTGGTATCCGACTTGGAGTCGGAATCCGACTGGAAGTCGGAGTCCGACTGAGAGTCGTAGTCGGAATAGTTGATGGGGGTGATTACCACTCCGACCTCCCTAGATCCGATCTCGAGCGGCTCGGGGCCGTATCCGAGTCGAACTCCAGGGGATCGGGTTTGCCGCGTCGGACGTAGATTGTAGATATCCGCGGCGTCGCCGAGTCCGAACGGGAAGTTGACGATCTCTTCCCTTCTCGGCCCGATCTCGGCTGGCTCAGAACCGAGTCCGAGTCGAACACTGGAAGGAAGAGTTGTCCCTGGACTCGGGCGTATTGGAGATCGCCGCAGCATGTCGTCGAAGATTGCCGCAGCGTCATGTGGGCCGACTGGCGCGGAGTCAGCTGGTTCCTCGGCCGGTTGGATCGGGTCCGTGTCGGCCGGGGTGAGATTGCCGATCTGGTCGGCGACGAAGTCAAGGCTTCTGAATGCGATTGTATCTCCGGGGGGGAGTTTGCCGCCGTCGACTTCGGTTGCTGGATCCATCGAGCTTGTAGATGTAGATCGCGCCGAAGCCCCTACCTGGCGCGCCAACTGTCGATGTTTTACACCGGCAATAAATATATGGGGCTACTCGGCGGATGGAAACTCGGTGGATTGCAAAGGAACACAAGGAAATTTTATACTGGTTCAGGCCCTCGATGTGAGGTAATACCCTACGTCCAGTTTGTATGTATTCCTTTGAGGATATACGGTGGTAGTTCTGATGAACTGTATGGCCGTGTGCTTCTATGAGCTCTTCTGCCCTCATGGGGCGCCCTGCCTCCCCTTATATACTGGGGGACAAGGTTACAAGGTAGGAGTCCCCATCGGATTACGACTAGGAGATCTCCCCTTAGAGATATAACGCACCCGACTAGGACTGTATATTCCTTTCTATACAAGGCGAAGTCTGCCGAATCTAGCTATATCTCTAATTACAAGGCTAGGCCCATCCTCTATCCGAGTGGCCCATATGCTTGTCATGAGGTACCCGGGGCCCATGGCACCCACATGTGTTTCCCGAAGCCGGCCCGACAAGGGCCGGGGGTCCGGGCTCAGCTCCCCCGGGAGGGAGCGAGCTCTCGCCTATGGGGACAGGTATGGGGCTGGGACATTGGGGCCCCGGGTGTAATGTTGGGATGGTCCCGGGCGCCGCGTTCCCGGGCTCGCACTCGCCTTGGCGAGGCTGCCCAGGTTCGGGCTCCGCGGTGGCGGGCCCGGGAGGTGAATCCCGGGTGGCCCGCCTGCTTGGCAAGGGGCGCTCGACGACGAGCGCCGCGCTTACCACCTGCGGGGTTACCGCGATGTAGAGCAACAAGGGCTCGTCCGGTGCCGGTGCCACGAGGACAGGGGGCGTAGTCAGGTACCTCTTGAGCTCATCAAGGGCTTGATCCGCCTCATCCGTCCAGGCGAACTGCCCGGATTTCTTGAGAAGTTTGAATAGGGGGAGGGCACGCTCCCCAAGCCTGGAGATGAACCGACCTAGTGTGGCCACGCACCCGGTCAGCTTCTGGGCCTCCCGTAGCCTCGTCGGGGGGCGCATGCGGTCGATTGCCGCTATCTTCTCCGGGTTTGCCTCAATGCCACGGCTGGACACGAGGAACCCGAGGAGCTTGCCGGCCGGGACCCCGAAGACGCACTTGTCCGGGTTCAGCTTCATCCTTGTGCATCGAAGGTTACTGAATGTCTCGGCCAGATCATGGAGCAGAGTGGCGCGGTCGCGCGACTTCAATACCAAATCGTCGACGTAGGCCTCCATGTTGCGACCAAGCTGCGATTCAAATGTTACACGGACGGCACGCTGGAAAGTGGAACAAGCATTCTTCAACCCGAAAGGCATGCACATATAACAGAAGGCCCCCTGGGGGGTAATAAAAGAAGTTTTTTCCTCATCCTCCTCTGCCATGCGGATCTGATGGTATCCTGCATAAGCATCAAGAAAGCACAAAAGGTCGCACCCCGCGGTGGAGTCGACTATCTGGTCTATGCGAGGCAGAGGGAATGGGTCTTTGGGGCAAGCCTTGTTGAGGTCGGTGTAGTCTATGCACATTCGCAGCTTCCCGTTGGATTTGGGGACGACGACTGGGTTGGCCAGCCATTCCGGGTGGACGACCTCGCGGATGAAGCCGGCCAGCAGAAGTTTGTGGATCTCCTCTCGGACGAAGGCCTGGCGCTCTGGGGCCTGTCGTCGTACCTTCTGCCGCACCGGGCGCGAGCCCGCGCGGATGGCCAAGCGGTGCTCAATCACCCCCTTGGGGACCCCGGGCATGTCCGACGGTTGCCAGGCGAAGACGTCGGTGTTTGCCCGGAGGAAGGCGATGAGCGCGCTTTCCTATTTGTCGTCCAGCGAACCGCCAACCTTGACGGTCCGGGACGGGTCGTCGCCAAGGACTACCTCCTTGACTAGCTCCGCATCGGTGGCGACGATGCGCGGCTTGGGGGCGCGGCGTAGCGAAGGCCCCGCGCCGCCCGCCACGTCAGGAGCTGCAGGGGCGATGTCGGCCGCACGCTGCTCGGCGCACGAGAGGGCGGCTTTCACGTCCCCAAGAACTGTGATCGGGCCCGAGGGGCCTGGGAGCTTCATGGTTAGGTACGCGTAGTGCGTAACAGCCATAAACTTCACCAACGGGGCGTCCAGGACCGCGTTGTATGGGAGGTTGCACTCGGCAACGTCGAAAATGACGTGCTCGGTGCGGAAGTTGCCACGGTCACCGAAGGTGACGGGCAAAGAGACCTGGCCGAGAGGCCAAGTGAGGCCCTTCGTAATCCCGATGATGGGCAACGAGGGCGCGAGATTCGTCCCCGGGGCCTTGATCTTCTCAAAGACCTCGGGGGAAAGGATATTGAGGGCGGCGCCCCCGTCGACGAGGACGCGGCCCACCTTCACGTTGCATATGGTGGGGGAGACCGCCAGGGCGAGTTGTCCCTCCCCAGGTACCCGGGCTGGATGGTCCGTGGGGCCGAAGGTGATCGGCATATCCGACCACTTCAGCCTCCGGGACGCCGCCGGCCCCGGGGTCGCGGCTAACAGCTCGCGCTTCATGGCCTTGAAGCCACGGCGCGAGGAGTGAGCGTGTGCCCCGCCGTCAAGGGTGGCGATGACATTCTCGGGTTCTTGGAACTCGAGAGGGTGCTCCGGATTGGGAGCGGGCTTGTCCTGCTGCCGCTCCTGTTGGAACTTCTTAGTGTGCTCGGCCAGGTTCTGGACGGCGCGGCACTCTGTGAGGTCGTGGCGGTCCGTCTCGTGGACGGAGCACCATTTCCGGCCCGCAGCCGGTGGCGGTGGCGCACGCTCAGCCTTCTGCCGTTTGCCGCCGTAGTCGTCTTGGCGGGCGGCGCGGCCCCGGGGGCCGCCAGACGCCGCCAAGGCGAAGTTCTCGGCGACCTCCTTGCCCTTCTGGCGCTTCCGCCTGTCCCGCCGCGCCGCGGAACGTGAGGCCTCGCCCTCTTCCCCAGGGTCCTCGGCGAGGACCTCAGGACGCGGCTTGTTCCACGCC
Organism: Oryza meyeriana var. granulata; assembly: GCA_003991445.1. NCBI lineage: Eukaryota > Viridiplantae > Streptophyta > Magnoliopsida > Poales > Poaceae > Oryza > Oryza meyeriana. Next base: position 305,009 of record RYFJ01001346.1, on the reverse strand, counting down.
CGGGCTTCCTCCTTGCGGGCGCAGTGGTCGGCAAGGCTGAACAGTTCCGCCGTGGTTTGGACGTCGCGGGTGCCCATCTTTTCGAGCATGCGCTGGTCGCGCACGCCCGAACGGAACGCGTGGATAACCGCGTGGGGGGCGATGTGAGGGATTGTATTGCGTACCTGGCTGAAACGCTGCAGGAAATGCCTCAACGCCTCACCCCTACTCTGACGTAGGGCGTGGAGGTCCGCTTCTGTCCCAGGGCGCGGGAAGGTGCCCTGGAAATTTGCCACAAACTGGTGGCAAAGGTTCTCCCACGAGCGGATGGATCCCTCGGGGAGGCTCATCATCCAGGAGCGAGCCTGGGCCTTGAGGGCGACGGGGAAATAGTTCACCATCACCTTCTCGTCTCCGCCCGCCGCCCGGATGGCAGTGGCATATATCTGCAAGAACTCCGTGGGGTCCACGGAGCCATCGTACTTCTCCGGCAAGTTGGGCCGGAACATAGCCGGCCAGCGAACCTGCCGCAGGCCTGGGGAGAGTGCCAGGCAACCCGAGCAGCCGTACTGGGTAGGCTCTGGTGACGAATAGCGGTTTCCCACTAGTGGTTCGGAGCTGGAGGCCGGGGCCTCGGAATGCCTGGCGGCGTCCTTGCGCCGCTCACGCTGGCGCTCCATTGTGACCCGGGCGTCCTCGTGGGCCCGGATCCGGTCGAGCCGGTTACGGAGGTCGCCCGTGCCCCGGGATTTGTTCTAGCCCGGGGCGGTCGGCCGGCTCGCGCTAGAGGTCGCGCGGTCGGAAGTCCCGTCGCTTGTATGGCCGCCGGCGGTGACCCGGCGGTGGGCGGTGCCTACCAAGTTGGCGATCTCGTTAATCCACCGCCGCCCCCGGCCTCCATCCCCGGCAAATGTCGGGGGGTGTCGCAGGAGGGCTTCCGCCGCCAAGAGGGCTTCCTGCGGTGTCGCGGAATGGGAGTGGAGGCTGCGACGTGCCGTGGGACGGCGCCTTTGTTCGCGCCCTATGGATGAGGCGGCGGCGGACCCGGCGGGGCACTTGCCGGCCCCCTCGGCGAGGGAAGGGGCCGAGGCCGCACCACCAGGCCGCCGCGGGGCGCGCTTTGCCCGCCGGGTACGCGCCGCGCGCCCCCAGGAAGGCGAAGAGGGAGAAGGTGGCAGGCTTGCCTCTGGGCTCACGTTGCCCAGCGGGGTGTAGTCGCCGGACTCCTCGTCGGAATCCCGCGGACGATGGCCTCCAGCCATGAAGGGCGTCGGTGTCGGGAACGTCGGCGTCCGACCTGAGGAAGAAAACTCCCCCTACCTGGCGCGCCAGCTGTCGGAGGACGAATCCTCGACGGCGGGAAGTCGGGAGACCCCCCTTTTGAGGTTCGGCCAGGGGAGCTGTTTCTCAGGTGTACGAGGCGTGGGAGAAGACGAGAAAACAATGGCACACAGAGGAGGCGAGAGGATTTATACAGGTTCAGGCCGCCGGAGCGTAATACCCTACGTCCTGTGTGTATGCTATGTGGGAGAATGTGTACGGTTGTGTTACAAGGTGCACCCGGGGAGCTCGGAAGCGTAACCGGGAGACTTGGGGAAGAAGAACAGTAAAGGTTGCCTTGTGGTCTATTGCTCGAGCTTGTGCCCCCCCCCCCCTCATCTGCGGCATGGATCCTCCTTTATAGAGCTCAGGGGAGTCCACAGCGCCGGTACACGGAGGGAGATATTTTCCGGTGAGCTCTCCTATGCGCCCCTCCGCCTGCGACGCCCACGCCGGAGTTGGTGGAGCGTCCCGTCGCCCCTGTCCGCCTGTGACACCCATGCCGGAGTTGGTGCAGCACGGCGGGTAGGTCGCCTCGGAGAGCAGCCGCTGCAGGCGGCTAAAGTCGTGCGAATGTGACCGAGCATACTGTAACTGCCAGAGCGTGGAAGAAAGGAGCTCTCTCAGTCAAAAAGTCTTCTGACTGCTCAGGGTCTCGTGCGGGTGGACAGGGGTGACGCGCCCTGTCACCACGCCGTCGGCTCACCATAAATGCGGTGGTTGGTGATGGCCAGCTCGAGCCGGCTCCGCGCCCGGGCGCCGCGCGCGTGAGCGCCGAGGCCGAGCGTCCCGGCCCCGGGCAGCGCCCGCAGCCTCAGGCGCTTAGAGACTAACCAGCGATGGCCAGTTGTTTTTTGCACAGGAAGTGGGCCCCGGGGGGCTGTTATGGCCGAAGGCCCTTATGTTCCCGAGAATGTGGGACCCCCATTCCCGTTTCGCCGACAACACCGATCAGCCCGACAAGAATAAATCTATTATTATCGATCTAGTAGTTCAAACCTAACTGATGCAGCACAGATCGATAATAGTAAAGGAACCTCAACGAGCCGATAGACCTAATGCAACTGTGATGAAAATAACTTACCGGCTATACATTCCGATAAGACGCTTGCGCAAAAACCATCAGCCTAGCAGGGACGATTTATCGCTGGCAGTTCAGTAGGTCGGACCCAACCAATGCAGCACGAACTGATGATAAATCGCCCCCAGTAAACTGATAAGATCTACGCACGCGTGATGTGGTATACCTGATCGGCCTAAGAGGTCGGACCGAACCGATGCAGCCGTAGACAGGGCAGATACACCTGGGTAAGGGGTGACGAGTCTTACCCTCTCGCAGGAGTTCGGACCTAACCGATGCAGCCCCGCTCGAGAAGCAAGAACCCGTCGAAAGGTTGGCGATGCGCCGAAGTTTAATTGATCGATTGATAGATTACAAGGTCCCCGGGCATACGTATATATACCCCGAGTTACAAGAGTCCTTATAGGACATGAAACGGGACTTTCCTAATTAGAAAAGGAAAACTAACAGACCTGATCAGACAAGAGATCAGGTTTCCTAAAAGATAAAACTATCTAATAGATAAGATAAATAACTGCCATAACGTGGCCTTCACGACTCCTTCCCAAGCTCAGACTCTTCTGGATTAGTTTCCAATGGCTGATATCGCTTCTTTCCTTAACCGAACATGGATATGAATCGTGCCAAATTTTGGCATTAACAGGGGGCAGCTGCTATGTCATCAAGCTTTTTCTTCTCTATTTGGGCTGACAGCCGATCGGCTTGGATATCTTGGGTAATCTTCTGTTGGTCAGCACGATCGGCTATGCGCTGTCTAAGCTTGATGAGTTTGAATCTGTGAGATTCCAGGTATGCTGCGGGAGTTAGTGCATCGATGAGTTCTTCGGGCAGATGGTGTTCAATTTCTGCAAGTCTTGCCCGGATCGGCCCGCAGTCTTCCACTAGTGCATCAATTGGGTTTTCCAGCCGACTGATGATGCTCGTTAAGTAATCATGCACATCGGCTGGGAAGGACGGTTTGGTTGCTGCGCTGGTGGCTGTTTCGTCTTCTGCCTCCAAGTACTTGCCGATTGCAAAAGAAAACAAATCGGCTAAGGACTACAAAATTGACATCGGTAAAAGAATCAGTAAAAAGTTAAAAGTGAAGTATGGGCGTAAAGAGATTACCTGAGAAAGGACATCGGCAGCTCGGGTGGCATCGGCTTCAGGGAGATGAATAGGTTGTTCTTCGGGGTGGCCGATGTCAGGCGATGGAATAGGAACAGTCTCATCGACGGCTAGAGGACTTGGTGCTGAGAGTGGGGCAACTGGAGAAGCCATCGGCTCAGTGCTTGGAGGGATGTCGGAAGAATGTTGAGGTTCTGGAGCCGATGACTCGAGCTGAAAATGAAACTAATAAGATGAATGGGAAAGCGGGTAATGATATCAAGGCTTGGCGCATACCTGAGGAGATGAGGGAGCCGATGTTGTCTGGGGAGAAGATGGCGTCGTGGCAATGACATCGGCACCGGTTTTCTGCTTCTTGAGGAAGGGGCGGTGCGCTAACTTCTTGTGTTTTTGTCCTATCGGCTGAGGCGCCTTGAGGAGAGCCGATGGAGAGGGAGCATCGCGCCCTAAGTTTGGAGTGGCCGATGGGGGTTGATACAGAATCGGCCGACCACTGTTGCTTGTCGTTGGGGGCTCGACGTTGGCAGCCTGCAAATTAAGAACGAGAAATGATCGGAGATGATGATTAAGGCTTGCGGGTGTTACCTCTTCATCGGATTCGATGTAGTCGGCGTCAAGGCGGGAACAGTAGCAGGTGGCCGCTAAGCTGAATAGATGTTTCTTCCATTCTGACCACCATCGGATGAAAAGCTTGGTGTTGGCAGTGCAAACATTCACCTCGGTGGCAGCGCCTAGAAGAAGGGGTTCTGTTAAAGTCCGCATCCGATCATACTCTAGGGCGTTGTTGACGCTGCCCCGGGCCTGAAGTTTGTCGATGAAGAATAGGCCGATCGGAAGTTGACCAAGGCCAAGCTGACGGGAGCCGACCGATGGATGGTAAAACTCATATGATGGTTGCGATCGGCCCAGAGAAAAGCCAGTTGGCAGCAGACAAGGGGTAATGGCCGATAGGAATATGGCCTTGGACTCATCATTGTCCAAAGCGTTAAGTGGGTCGAAGTTGGAAGGCATCTCGAATGATGATGCATCATTGTATGCAAACCAGAGAGTGGCCTCCTTGGTGAAACCGTAATAAAACCCCTTGAACCACTGACTAAGTCCAGCGGGGGTTATCTTGCCACTAGAAAGAGCCGATGCAGCTTCGCCCATGGAAACGCATCAGCGGTAAATGGGATCCTGGTCCTCTGTGTGATCGGCTGGAAAGGATTGGTTGAGAAAAGAAGTCCCAAAGAAGGCCTTGGAGGTGTAGACGTTGAGCCAGAGTTGCACAAACCACCAAGGACCCCCGATATGGCCGATGGGCTGGCCGACCGATAGCTTGGTCGCTACTTGGTGAAGCAGCTGATAAGTAGCGCCAAGGAGGTATTGTCCCAAAGAGATCTGTTTCCGATCGGCCAAACACTCTTCCAGGCATTGCATGTTGGTCGTCGGGCCGAGGGTTGCGCCACCAAAAACAAACCGTTCCAGCCATAAATTCAGAAAAGCAACATGTTCCCGATCATCGACTGATCCAGTTCCCTTATTGTGAATGGATATGTACCTGGACCAGCCGCCGATGTTCTTGGATTGGAGCCGATGAGCAGGCTTGAATTGGAGCTTGAAGGGGTCGATGTAGCTCGTCGTGTCAAGGCAGGTGAGCATAGTCACATCCAGCAAGGTGGGAGTCATCGGCCCGTGCCCGAACATGAAGGCGTTGAGGGCGTCAGACCAGAAGTATGAGGCTGATGCAAGCAAAGGTTCATTCCTTTCCATATCGGCCAGAGAGAGGTTGATGCAGTGGCCGATATGTGATTCTTCCCAGAAGGTTCTCTTCGCGGCCGATACTCTGATGTACCAATCCCTCCACCCAGGCAGCTTGCTTGGCCATGACCTGAAGCTATTGGCCCAGTCACTGACTAACATGGCCGAGTTCTTGAAAGGAATACGGTGGGTCTCGGCGCTTATGAAATCTGTGGGGTCTTCGCTACCCATGGGGCCATGGTAGAAAAAGTTCGGGTAATCGGCGGCCGGGATCAAGATTTGGTCTCTAAGATGCTGCAGTAAACAAGAACACGACAAAGAACAGGTGAAGAACATGGCGGATTGGGTGCATCTAGGCTACAAAATTGGGAAAAATAATCGGGCAGGAAGATTACCTCAGGGACTGCGGATGCTGATGCCATCGCGAGAGAGGAAGAAGATGCAGGAATCAACAGCTGAAGAAAAGGGCTGTGACGGTTCGTCTGGGTTCGCTGGAGCTTGTCGAAGTTTTGGAAGATGAAGCGGTGGTGCTCTGGTGATGTGAAAGCGTAAAAAAGGCTAGGGAGACGAAGCGTTTTATAGAGATATGATGACCGGGCGGGAATCAAGGCCGTTGGCACTGTTTCAAACAATTATGGCAAGTGAGCTACCTTTGGTCGCCTCGGTATGGAAGAAATCTGGAGGCCCAAAACGAAAGAATTTCGAAGTCCTATAGAAGAACTCCGAAATTGGGGGGCATGTGTTAACGCAAAAATTTGGTAAGGCCCTGTATCAGATTCGGTCAAGGAGAAAATTGCAGTCAACTGGCAGAGATTGATCCAGAGGAGACCGATTCCGGGAGGGAGCCGTGAAGACCGTTGTATGGCAGTTATTTACTATATCTATTAGTTAGGCAAGCACTTATCTTTAGGAAACCTGACCTCATGTCCGGTCGTGTCTTATTAGCGTTTTCTGTTATAATTAGGAAATCATGTACCGTGTCCAATAAGGACTCATGTAACTCGGGGTATAAATACGTATGCCCGGGTGCTGTGTAAGATCATCACTCGATCAATACAAATTCGGCGCATCGCCACCCTTCCGACGGGTTCTTGCTTCTCGAGCCAGGCTGCATCGGTTAAGTTCGACCTCCTGTGAGAGGGCAAGTCTCGTCACCCCGGCTACCTATCGGCTAGGACTTTCTCGGTTAAGTCCGATATTCTAGTCGATTTATGGTAGTCGGCTTACCACGATATATTTATTTTGTCTATGGCTGCATCAGTTCGGTTTGATCTCATAGATTGATTAGATATATCACATCACGCGTGCGTAGATCACATCGGCTTACTGGGAGCGGTTTATCATCAGTTTGTGCTGCATCGGTTAGGTCCGACCTATTAAACTGCCAGTGATAAATCGTTCCTGCTAGGTTGATACCTTGTGCGCAAGCGTCTTATCGGGGTGTATAGCCGATAAGTTATCATATTTTAACATCACGATCGCATCAGATCTATCGGCTTATCGAGATCTTGTTATCACCATCAGTCTATACTGCAACGGTTGGGTCCGATCTACTAGATTGACGATAATAACTTTATTCTTAATAATCCGATGGGTTTTATGTGGTGTTTTTATCAGAGTGCTTAGCCGATAAGTTATCTCTTAAATACAGCCGATTATACTGCTTGCCTCATTATACATTCTTGCCTACATTACTATTACGATCGGCTAAGGGCTAGCCGATTGATTTACTCCGCCGATCCGAGCGCAAGCATAGGTAAGCTCCCGGGCACGAGCTCAGTCAAGTTCCCGGGCACGATCAGTGTGCAAGGACCAGGGCACGGGTACAAGCGAGCACCCGAGCACGGGCACGACCTCAGGTAAGGACCCGGGCACGAGCGCAAGTAAGAACCCGGGTGTGGGCACGGACGGCGAACGAAGATCCTGGGCGCGGGCACGAGCAAGGGCCCGGGCATGGGTGCGGGCAGTATCTTCGCGGTGATACTAGTAATCTCAACCATGATCGGCTGAATTTTATTTAATCTATTTGCTTATGCATCCTTTTTACTTATTTAGTTTAAAGCCGATTTTTGAACATCTCTTCGATGATCGGCTAGTTTAATATTCGTTTATTATTATGCTATTGCCCACGCCATCATCGGTTTCCAGTCGATGTGTAAGTGCTACAGTTCAAATCGGCCATCGGCAGATGAGACGAGTCCAGATCGGCTTCCAACCGATTGGCTCATGAATTTAATATTTTTTTCTCCTTGTCAATTGTAGGGTCAAATTGACTGGCATGCCTACGAACCTCAAGATTTTAGGACCTGCACTGGAGTGAAGGAAATCTCCTAGGCCTTCGCGTGTCTCCCAGACGCCGGATGGCCCCCGGCGGGTTTTCGGCGTCAACACAGAGATATCAAATAAGGTGATATTTTAGTTATTTCACGGGAAAGGGAATGTTAGGTATGGTCCACAAGGTGTAGATTTATCAGAGTTTAGTTCAACGGCTAAGGGCATTGATAGGCCAGTTGAGAGAAGTTTCGGGTCAGTGTACAACTGGCTGATGCGAGGCTTTCAACTCGACCCCCAGATCAACACAATAACCATGTATGTTGTAGTCAGTCGTGTAGTTGAAGGTTTTTTTGGGAACTGATGCCGGTGGATTGCACTGCCACTTGGAGATGGTACGTGGAGAATGCATTCCAACGTGGTTAGCCACTGGGTATACTTGTGTTGGTGTATGAGAAGGATAACACCGTTGCTGCAATAACCGTGCAAGATGATGAGGGTCCAAGTACGACGGGAGGTGATACCGAAACAATGGAAGAAAATAAAGGAGGGAATGAAGGAGGGAATGAAGAAGATAGGCAGCCAACAGGTACGGCAGATGAGGGAGAACTAATCGACACCATCATTACAGAAATGGATAGGGAAGATGCTGAAAACGAGCATGCAGAAGATGATGATTCGTCTGATGAGGATAACGTGATGCTTGTAGAATGGAGCAACGAGGACTTCTCCTGCCTTGTTATCTCCGAGCGGCATCATGTGCCATAGGAGTATAAGGAGAACAAGGTCATCCAGGAGGGTAAGTATGAATATATAGACGATTTGAAGGAGGCAGTGGAACAATGGGCGGTGTCACTTCAGAGAGAGTTCTTGGTCGTGAAGTCAAACAAATCGGTGTATGAAGTGAAGTGCGTGAAGGATGGGTGTCTATGGCGGGTGTACGCATTCAAGGGTAAATGGAAGGATTATTGGCAAGTTTCAATCGTGACCGAGCATTCATGTTATTTACAAGGTGTCAAGAAATATCATAGAAACATGACATCTGTATTTGTTGTAATAGAGATGTACTCTCACATTGTGAACAACCTAGGGTACGAACAAAGGTCAATCGTTAGACATATTGAAGAGAAATTCAAGTACACAATTAGTTATGCTAAGACATGGATGGCGAAACAGGAGGTTGTAGAGATGAGGTTTGGCACATTTGAAGCATCTTATGATAATTTGCCTCGTTTGTTAGCCTATATTCTTCAGAGAAATCCGGAGACCTGCTACGACCTGAAAGCTTTTCCATCAATTGACCATGGTAATCAAAATGTGTTGTAACGGGTATTCTTTGCATTAGGTACTTGCATTCGGGTCTTTGTGCATTGTCGTCCCATCCTCTGTATCAATGGGACATTCCTGACCGAAAAGTACAGAGGGCAGATATTGACAGCAATTGAAGTTGACGGGAACAACCAAGTTGTACCAGTGGCTTTTGCTTTTGTTGAGAGCGAGAACACTGATAGCTGATACTGGTTCCTAGAAAGGGTTAAGTCTGCAGTTGTACGGATGAGGCCAGACATATGCCTAATGCATGACCATCACGCCGGCTTGCTACGAGCAATTGAGGAATTGAGGGATAGATGTGCTGAGAAGGGATACCCACCAAGGTGGGCCGATGTTCAAAGTAGATGGTGCATGTGTCATATGGGTGCTAATTTCTATAGGCAGTTTAAGAATAAGCACCTTATGGATCTTTTCAAGAGGCTGTGCGCCCAGAATCAGGAGAAGAAATTCAATGAGCTTTGTAGGAGGTTGGATGAGCTAACATCTAAACAAACAGATGAGCACTCCAGGAGGGCTACTCTTGTAGGGGATGAGGCTCCACAAACTCTTGGACCTCTATCAAGTGACGGACCTCGTATTGGAAGAAGGTCGGCATTGTTGGTTAGAAAATTTTCGGAATGGATTGAGAATGAGCCAAAGGAGAAATGAGCCTTGTTGTATGATAAAGATGGTTCTCGATTCGGCATAATAACCACAAATTTGGCAGAGGTTTATAACTAGGTGACGCGTGGTGTTCGAGAGCTCCCACTTGTTGGCATTGTTGAATTTATCTTGCATGACACATATAAGTACTTCAGAGATCGGTTCAGAGCAGCTGGCTCCTCAATGACAGACAATAATCTTTTATTTGGCACACTACTGACTAAGTACATGCAAGATAAAAGTAATAAGAGCCGAAGACATCGAGTTATACCTCAAGGTACACAAGAGCACAGATTTAAAATATTGTGTGTCGACAAGGGCATGCGTGGAATCTACTGCAAAAGAGTTGTGCAGGAGTGCGTGCTGAAGGAAAACGGGACTAGTAAGTGCTCGTGCCGAAAGCCTACTCTGCTCCACAAGCCATGTTCTCATATTATTACCGCGAGCGGTGAGTGCAGGATAGAAGCACGTCATTTTGTCTTACCATATTTCAGGAAAGAAGCAATCTACAATACATGGAGTGGAGAGATATACGGCTTTGGTATTGCGGGGACATTTACTACCAAGTATCCTCAGGCTATCTACATTTCTAACCCAACAAAATTGAGGGACAAAGCAGGTCGCCGTAAGACAAGACGCATTCGTAATGACATGGATGAGTCGGAAGCCGGTGGAAGGTATAAACGTTGTTCAAAGTGTGACCAGATATGCCATACCTACAAGAAATGTTCGAAGGATGCAATCGGTCCAAGTGCGGCGGAAGCTGGACCGTCGGATTCAGGCGCTGATGGCAGTCGTCTTACGGGTGAAGGCACAACTTCAAGACAACCCCGTCCTAGACGTTCTCGAGCATTTGGTGGTGCTGCGGTGTAGTGTTAGTCCATGTATCGATGTAAGAAAGATTATATAACTTAAGTTCTCCTGCTTTGTTGCGTGCTTAATCTTTGTTATAGAACGATATGTACCGTATTGTTGTTTTTTATTGTCATGTAATAATGCTATAAACATTAACAATAATTTGTAGTGTGGTTGTTCAATTAATTTTGCGAACTTACTCTTACTTGTTGCTTTGACAATAAAAATTACGCTAACTCTCTATTTGCATGCAGGTATGGCGTACCACACATCGGAGCTGCTCGACTGGGGCCTCGACCGGTCCCACTGATCTTACTTGTCAGCCGTCGAGGGTGCCCAGCTAGGCACCTTCCGTCCATGGCCTTCACGTCACCTCCTGCGGATAGACCCCCGGTTCCTTGAGAGGTAAGAGCTGTACCAACATTCATCCACATCATTTGTACATATGTATGTTCCCTAATATTGACTACAGTGCTATATTCTGCAGTTGCATGAGGCTGGACTTCTTCCGCTGTGCAGGCTAGTTGAGCCCGCACCGGACGAGAGGGACCCCGCGAGGCGATGGGACGTTGACCGGTCATTTCTGGTAGCACTGGTGGATCGCTGGAGACCGAAGACGCACATGTTCCACCTACCGTGCGGCGAGATGATTCCCACACTCTAGGACGTGTCCTACCTGCTAGGACTTCCCCTCGCAAGGGACGCAGTCGGTCCGGTTGACGGGGTGCATGGTTGGTCGCAGGACATCACTGCTCGGTTCGAGGTCGTGCACCGTCGACCTAGACTTGGTAGGCTGGATTCGCTACCACCTTACACCACGAGCGGTCCCTCGCAAGCGTGGCTGCTACAGTTCACCGTAAGTCGTGGATTCCTTCGATTCACAATCATCCGATCTATAAAGCAACAGTGGTGCTGACTATAATCTTGCTTTATAGCCTGATCAGCTAGACCCTGACGCCGACGAATACTCGGTGCGGCGGAGCTTGGAGGCATACCTGCTATGGCTGTTCGGGTGGGTAATGTTCACCAGCATGACGGGGCACGCGGTGGACAAGGGACTGATCCACTACGCTTGTGCGATCGCCGATAGCAAGGACGGCTACGTACCACAGTAGAGCAGCGACGTACCGTGCTCTTTGTGATGCGTGCACAAAGACCAATCTAGGTGCGATTCTTGCCGGTTGCCCTCTCCTTCTGCAGCTATGGGCGGTCGAGCGGTTTACGATAGGTCACCTTCTGATTCAGCACTCTCCCTACGAAGGCGGCCTTGGAGGCATGTACGGGCAGTCAGCCAAGGACCGTCCGACCATGGGGACGGTATGGTGTCGCCGTGAGGTACGTAACGTGAAATTCTAGATTTACCACTTATGCAGGAACACTGACATATTCCCCCTGTCCTATTTGGCAGCGTCGTTATGCCCACACGCAGGTTAGGAGGGCCTACTCCGACTTCGTTATGGAGTTCGACCGCCTGCAACCCAGCGACGTCATCTGGGAGCTGTATAGTTCGCAAGCCATCGTGGCCCGTGCACCGCTCGGACTCTCGGCTCTTTGCACGCGCGACCAGACATACTGGATGACAGCAGTGCCATTGGTGTTCGACATCTTTGTCGAGCCCCACTGTCCGCACCGCGTGATGCGACAGTTCGGCCTACGTCAACTGTTCCCTGTGCCCATGGAGACGGTTGTGCCGCGCGACGTGCATCGGTTAGTAAAGCTGCGATCTTTGTTGAGTACTACAACTTTTTAATGAAGTCTAATGCACTCTCTGCAAATAGGTATAGTCGTAGGGGACAGGCAGGTGGCACTCAGTGATATCCCCGACTGCAGAGGTACGTGGACGACTGGTTGTTGGCGACGGAGGAGGTCATCGATGAGGTACATCCACACACTGAGGACACCTGCCTAGCATACCTCAGGTGGTACCAGCCCCGCACCCCCACACGCATGACGTTCACCCCAGATGATCCACAGCCACACATCGCCGCTGCGACTGACACGTATCCTACACATCGTGACCAGGACTATTTCCGCGCAGTAAGTCACATTCTCTTTGCACTTTGCTATTCCCTTTGTAGGTGTCCACGGTTCTAATACATATTCACGTCACATTTGAAATAGGCCGACGTAGCGCGACAAGTTCGGTCTGATGTGGACGCGGTGTTCGGACGGTTGGATGGTGGGATCGTGTTGACTGAGGAGGAGCAGAGGACGACTTTCGGGAGGATCCATCAGTCGATACACATAGTGATTTGTGCGCTCAATTGTCGTGCGATCGATGTGGTACCTCCCATAGCTGTAAGTCAGCACCAGCCACGGCCCGTAGGAGCAAGAGTGCACCAGCAGGGTTCCAGTCAGTCAGCTGGCCCTTCCAGAGGTAAATTCCGCTAACCATCGATTCATAACATGTTTCCTTCTATGACATGCACCGTTTTACATCAATATGCTTCCGTGCAGCTTTTGCTACACTATACCTATATCCCTTTGGAGCTGGCACGTCCACGCAGGGAGCGTACCACATACGACCGCACGCATAGTAGGGCATGAGCAGTGCCCCCGGGGCCACCACAGGAGGTCTTCAGGTTAGATCAAAGTTTACTTTTGCCTTACAAAATTCCGGTTTGCAATTATCAACAATTTTGTGCACAAGGTTCCACTCTACAGCGTCGGGGATGTTTGCTGGCGCTGGCTCCTCCGCGCAGGGCGCCCACGGCAGCGGTTGGGCACCGGATCCTTTCGAGGGCGACAACTTCAAGGACGAGGAGATCCAGGAGGTACTAGGTTCTTTGCAGCTCGGAGGAGCTCTGCTACCGCAGACACAGGACCCACCAGCTGCCACACCCGTGCAGGCGAGCTACGCTAGCCGTGCCGTACCACCAGACTGGCTGACGTACTCCTAGGGCCAGGTGCGAGCGCAAGGTAGGAAGACGAAGAGGTCTAAAGGTTACGGCCAGGGCTCATAGTACGTTGTATCAGTAGTAGTTAGCCTGTTGTATGTCATGTTTTATTAATTCTACGTTTACCGAAGAAACCTCTTTACTTCGTTTACGCTCGTTGATCAAACGATATACTCTTCACGGTCTATGTTTGCGACGAAACTGATCAAAAACATGAATTTTCGAGTTTCAACTTCACGGCAAAAGTAGATTCCGAGCGGTGACAACCAAGCACACGTTAATTGCTTACGAACCTAATGAAATTATCCATCCAACGAGTACAAACGACACATGAAACGTTTCTAGTTATCGTTATTACATGCCTTAGGGTATTTCAAACAGACATCCGACTAGATATGCATCTACTGTGTGCAGCGTGGGTACTTTCCCTTTCTCACCGCTTCCGGCCTAGCTTGCTTCGCACGTAGTGCCCTCTCCCGCTTCCTCTCCCTGTCTGCCTCACGGGCTTCCTGCTCCTGCCGCTCCTTCTCCTCCTTTCTCTTCTGCTCAGCCTCCCACTCTGTTCTGCCACCCAAAGACGTTCGAGCCGCTCCCTGTGCCATTCCCGTGACCTGCGAAGAAACTCTGCATCCTCTGGACGGATCTCCGTATCTATCCACTACACAAAATCGCATAGAGGCGGAGGAGGCTTCGGTGCCTTGATATATGCAAATTTGTTAGTTCAAAGGTTCAAATATTTCGTACTACAAGATAATTCGTATTACCTCCACTGGTTTCTTCGACTTCTCTTTCTTCCCTTGTGGCTTCGGCTTCTCCAGGGAGTAGGTGTAATTAGCACACATTCAATACCTTTATCAGTATGTGTGATCCTGCTCACTTATTGTAACTTTGCAATCATCTTCTCACCAACACATCGGCGGAGGCACGCCAATCGAAGGTCGTTGACGACTGGACATACCGAACGCATCCATAGCAACCTATATTATAACCAAATAAATGCAAGTTATAACTCGCTAGGCCAAAAATATCTTATACAACTATATATTTAGGATATACTACACATGGCTACAAAAAATGAAATGTTATCGTTCTCATTTCCATCTCCCTAGCGTTTCTCAAACTAGGGCTACTCATCTAGTAAAAAAACATAACTTCTCTCATCCGGCCTATCAATGCCCTTAGCCGTTATGCTCAACTACAATAGATCTATACCCTGTGTACCATACCTAACATTCTCTTACCCATGAAATAACGAGGAAAATACTACACATACTACATCACTTAATGAATAGAAATAAAAATTACAAAGAGACATAAAATATTACCTGTAGACGAATCCACAAATCAGTATGGCTTCGCCGCTTTCGTTCGCCTTCGCTCTTAGCTCTCTCTTCTTTTTTTTATTTTTGTGAATTTTATGAACTTTTCAGAGATTGGGATGGGGTTTTATACTGAGTTAGCAAAAAATCGCCCTCTCAAAGGGCAATTTTTTACTCGGAAAGAATTTTTTTAAGTACATGGGCCATTTTGCAGGCGGCCCCCTAGCCGGTAAAAAACCGCCCTCTAGGAGGGCGACAAGGATGCCGCCCGCAAAATGGCCCTTTTACTTTGCGGCGGCCCGGGGGCTGGGGTAATAAAATTATAGTAGGCAAGCAACATTGTGGTATTTGGATGCAACATTAATTGATAGATTAGGTTTTTCCAGGAGAAGCCTGTTCATCAAATGCACAAAAAGATGAAAAAAAAAATTTAATTTTCCATTGCCGGGATTTGAACCCGAGTCGCCTGTGTGAAAGCCAGGTATCCTAACCGGACTAGACGACAATAGAATCTTGATTTTATGAAGGAACACAATAATTTCACTTGTATACTGGCTCAGTAGCTTTGAAACCTCAATTGTACTAGTCTGAACTTTTCCTAGAAACTGACCCTGTTGCTATGTGTTCTTGATTTGTCGCTGACCATTCTCAGAACAGCTAGAGGTGGAGAAACTCTGTCCTACTGGAGTTTGACCTTGCCTTAGATTTGGTGAAAACTCCAAATATTTTGTCAAACTGGTGGAAACACCAAGACATTAATTTGTCTGACGAGCAAGTTCAAGCGAGGAATATGTATTACGGGTGAAATCGTCCTTGCATTTTCCATCAGCATGTTCTTTTCATATGTCTCTGAAAGTCAATCATCTCTTTCAGAAAACAACTCCTGATATTGTCATAAAGGTTCTTCAGGTTTGCACTCTTTTTACTGCCTGACACAAAGCTGAAGAACAGGTCTTACCAGTGATTATCTGCTCCTGCCTAGCTGCTTCTAAATTGTTACTACTAGTGATTAAGCTGTTCTATTTCCATAGTTGTTTGGTCTACGCAGATGCACACATTCTTTTTTTTTTCACAGTTGTTTGGTCTACACATATACAAAAGGTTACAATTAGTACAAAAGATTGGAAGAGTTGGATTCAGTTACCACTTTCTCTTGGTATGAAACAATGGGATCCCCAGTTTCATGCCTGATTATATTACACCCGTAAACAAAGATCGCTTCGACAAAATGTACATTTAATCAATCTGGTGGAAGATTGCTGAGGAATGTCTATTCAAGTGTCCAAGGAAAGATCAAACAGGTCAACCAAGCTGATGAGTTCATGAGACGATACATGGGCCTCCTCTTAGACTCTTCTACTTCCAGGACAAAAGCATGCATGGATGTTGATTTTTTACTGCAAGGAGGAAGCATGGTGGACGATGCAATTTGCAAAATGTGTTTTGGAAGCATCGGACAGTTTCACACCAAGTGGTTTACTTGTCCTCCATGGATGCCTCAAGTAAACCATGAGGATAATGCTGAAGTTCTCTGACAAAAAGTCTCAGCATATCTAAGAGCAAATTTCAGTTTACAGTTTCACAACCCTGGAAGGTCAACACTCAACTGTCATTTTCTTTTCAGACAGTTCTACAAGCAATGTACTATGTCATGAAAACATGCCATTTTAGATGTGTTTAAAGTCAGACTGTAGAAACTCTGAACATCAGTGTTCTTAAATATTTAAATGTCTTTATAAAAAAATTACAAATTACAGCGCCTTAACCAATGGATTTGTTGCTAGCAACTGCCTGAACTGAATAGTCTAGAAGGTTGGAACTCGTCTACTCTGCTTTGAATCTTTTTTTTTTTTTTTTTGCTAGGAGCAGAACATGCTGACTTTGGTGATCACAGGAAGAAGAAAAGGCTCCAGTGGTCAGGATTTTACTTCCAGGATGAGAGCCCAATCAGTGTGAAAATCTTGCCTTTGCTTGACAGTAAATTACTAGTGACTGGTAAATATCAAGCCGAATCTACTGCCCATATGCCGTGACGTCAAGGCTTTTGACAAAGTGTTTGGTGTGATCCCAGAAAAGAACAACAGTAAGATTTTGTAGTTTACCCATTGTTCAAAGCTTGTGAGCTTCACCTACTTGGACTAAAAAGGGACTGCAGAGGTGATAACAACATTGCATTCAGTCTGACAAATGAAAATGACTAGCAGTATTCTTCATTTCTTTGTTAGGTTAACCATTGCTTGACGATTGAGAGAACAGAGAATTTCTATATGCACCTGTAGTTTTTAGCTGAAAACATGCAGTACAATTAATTTAGATAGATGAGTTTATGAAGAAAAAAAACCAGAAAGAAGAACGATAAATGAAAAGGTATACACAATTGCCAAAATTGTATTACAGACTGTATCAATGTAGAAACAACAGTAAAGAAAAGATTTACCATGAAAATTTAAACATGGAGGTTAGAGTGTCAAGGAAAGCAATAATTTAGTCTTGAATGGTCAGTTTGTGGTCCCTACACATGATTTAGCCTCAATTAATTCCACCAAGGCACCAATAACAAACAAGAAATATCCGCAAATTCTCCTTTGAACTTAACTTTTTAAAGGGGCCTTTTGTGAGCTACCTTGGAAAATTCTTTTCTTCAGTTCGTCTTACAAATCTACAGCTGTTGACTGAAATATTTCCATCAGGTTCAGTTTATCCCTTTTTTCAGGCCTAACGTGATGGACCTGACCCCTCAACTTTTCCAAAGCTGGAAACGTTCAAAATTTTCCATTCCTTTTTCACTAATGCATCTTGAAAGATTGATTCGTTCTCTGAATTATATATCCTGTAATAGCTAATTAATCTGCAGCATCACTGTCTAAACAGTGACTAAATCCTATGGCTACAGTTGCTCGGTATGAATGGTATGAGATTCTTTGGCTCTAGCTAAGTAGCTAGTCTTGCAACTAGCTACAAAATGATTGTAATTGTTCAACCTAATCAGAAGCTTCTCATGTTATATTAAGTACATTAGTCCTTAAATGGCGGATTACGCCCATTTATGCTTTATTTTGATAGGTATTGTTGCGGTCTTTGAGGAGGTATCACGAGGTGTCATAAAATTAGTGCTAATTTCCTAAAATGACAAATTTGAGTGCCCTCTAGTAGACTGAATTGAGGGTTATTTGAATCGATAACTTTGTACATACATACATCAAGAAATTATTTTTGTGAGTTGCTAAGCAATGTAATGTTAATTAAGCTAGGCTGCAAGTCGGATGGAAGAAATGAGTAGCATATCTCTACCAAGTCAAACAGTACTATCTGCCTTTACTTGGTAGAATGTCAATATGTGTCTCTGAATAAACTGACTCTAAGGTGATCAAAGTCATACACCTGCACAACTCTGAAAACCATGTGCTACACATTCAGGCTTACGACTAGCAATAATGTGATAATTTTACTTGGAAATAAATTAATCCTTCCAATTTAATTTGCATTGGTGAAATAAAATATCGTCATCACTGAAGAAAAATATCCAGATTGGACATATAACTGAGTTGAGCCAGTCATCAAAGGTATGGTTTATCTGCAGAACTATAGGGAGAGAGAGTTCAACTACATTGACTTGGACTTAGCTAGCCAGGACAGAATTTTCTAAAATCCTATTTTATTATCCCTGGCTAGCTTTTTCTAGTATATAATTAATCATCAGATGGCTTACAAATGGCCAAGTAGTACATTATTAATACAGCAGCCATGGCCATACCATATGCACACAGCAGCCATTATTTTCACCATCACCATGTAAGCAACTATATATCTAGCTAACCCTAGAAAACCTCATACACACTATATATAACTCTATAGATCATCAAACAAGTTAGCTCTGTCCAAGCTAGCTAGCTACAAGATTAAGCCATGGAGGACAAAAGGTTGGAAAGGATGATTGAGGAGAGTGGCAGTCCAAGCACAGGAGAAGCAGCTGCTGGTCTAGAAGAAGATGCTGGAAACGATCTGCAGGATGACGATTTGGTGTTTCCAGGGTTTCGATTTCATCCGACGGACCAGGAGCTCGTGGGGTTCTATCTGACAAGGAAGGTGGAGAAGAAGCCTTTCAGTATTGACATCATCAAGGAGATCGATATCTACAAGCATGACCCCTGGGATCTTCCAAGTAAGTTAATCTAATTTTGTTCTTAATTTTTAGGATTGTAAAAAATTTAGTCTGCAAGCTATATATGTTCTCCTTAACTTGATCGCATATCCACATGTATGTACACATCATTATATCATTATATATGCACTGATAAGTAAAGAGGGATAAATTCAGGGTATGAAATAGTAATAATTTCTGATCTCTTGTGTTCTTCCTGACGAAATTATGTGCATGGATAGTTAAGTACACACTTGCCACCTTCATATATCGTCCTTGATCTATCTTGTATGAATTCCTTCCTCTTAATTTCCAGAAGATGTTAAGAATATATGGAGCAAAATATACAGTGACCGGATGTTAAATCCGCCATACTTGAGTTACACATATTATTGACGGTGAATGTTAATAATATGGTCAATATAGGCTTATCTTGATGACTAAATTCCTTATGCAAATGAACCTTCATAAAATCACGCCATTATTCGATCGATCTGTTAAATTTAGTTGGTTCTGAAACTGAAGAAAAGAAGTTGAGTGGTTGAGTTGGTTCTGTTAAATTTATCTGTGAATAATCCTATCTGTATCAATCAAGTAAGTGTTGAAATTAAATGAACACAAACTGGATTAGGGAATAAGCTAGCTTGTCCATTCAATTAATTAGATTCTCAACAAGGTCAAGTCAGATGAAGATGAACATGCAGGCAGCATATGCCTGCATTATATATTATATATTGCATACTCAGTTAATGTACGTGGGAATATGTATGCAGAGGTGAGCCATGGTGGTGTGCTGCAGGGATCGTCGTCGTCGTCGTCTCCGACGGAGAAAGAGTGCTGCTACTTCTTCTGCCTGCGGGGAAGGAGGTACAGGAACAGCATCCGCCCCAACCGCGTCACCGGCTCCGGCTTCTGGAAGGCCACCGGCATCGACAAGCCCATCTATTCATCAGCCATCGCCGCCGACTGCATTGGCCTCAAGAAGTCCCTCGTCTACTACCGCGGCAGCGCCGGCAGGGGCACCAAGACCGACTGGATGATGCACGAGTTCCGCCTCCCCACCTCGCCGGCGAATAACCAAGACGCAGTACGTCGTCGATCATCCAAAATTCGACAATGAATTCATGGAGTTAATTAATTATCAATGGCAGGAGATATGGACGATTTGCCGGATCTTCAAGAGGAGCATGACCTACACCAAGGGCAGGGCGGCCGCCTCCATGAACAGCAGCAACAAGCGAATCCATCAGCTTCCGCATATTCAGCACATTCAGCAGCAGCAGTACTACTACCACCACCATGATCACCACCGTCGCCACTACAGCTGCAGTTCCTCCTTGCCGGCCAGCAGGGCCGCCGTCGAGTCGTCGGACGCCGAGACGACGATGAGGCCGGCTCATGTCGCTGATTTTCTTCGTCACCATCAGGCACCATTCCTTCTCAACTTCCATGCAGCTGGGACGTCGTCTTCGGACACCGTCACGGCGTCGACGATAACGGGAGCCGTGCAGCCGCCGGCATCGTCGTCGTCGTCGGGGTGGAGCGAGCTGATGAGCTTCAGGGATGGCGGCAGCTGGGATGAGCTGGGGAGGATCATGGAGATCTCCACCAATTCTGCTAATTACATGTAAATTCTATTAATGCAGATCATTAACTAGCTAGCTTTCATTGTGCAACTAGTATATATACGTATCTGACTTGCTTTGGATTGGTATGTACATATATAACTGTGTGGGTTAATTAATAATTACTATACATGCGAGTTAGCAGCATTGCCATCGCATCTGCATGCATGCTAGCTTCTTGGCTAGACTGTATAATGGCTGGTTTCCCTTGGTTTTTTTTTTCTCAAATCAAGCCATACAAAATTTGGTAATGATAAATTTTGGCATGTTTTTGATATTATCAAATTTTAGTAGTGGTGTGCAATGTCCACCATATCGTTTGGAGGGGGGTTAACTATCCAAAAACACAGGAATTTTATCTCAAAAAATTTGAATTCAAAATTTTCAAATCTCACGATAAGGTTGTAGTTACCGTGCGATATCGCACAGTAAGCCGCGATATGTTGAAGCTAAAAAGAAACAATTGCGAAAAAAATTATAAAACATAGTAAAAATTTAAAAAAATTATAGAAATTTAGAAAAAATTATCGATATCTCTAAAAAATAATATAATATTGTATTTTTTTTGTATAACCCTTTCTATCTTTTTACATTTAAATAAAGTAGAAATTATATCACAACCCATCTCTTATTTTTTTAATTTCGATGGAGCTTCAAAATATAAAGTAAACTTCGTTATTTTCACAAACTTTATTCACCATAATGATCTATAATTCAAGTACTGCCTACTAAAATTTTTTTGAATTTTTTTTTAAAAAATTTAAATTCGAATGAAATTTGTTTAAACCAAACCGCTGATAACTAAAATCGTACCCTGACGGTTTAGACGGTAACCGTGTGGTTACCGGCGATTTGGTGAACCAGAGCCTGAGATACATTTGATTTGCAACCTTACCAAAATATTGGTGTAGTCTTTAAGTCTTTTAGAGTGGCAACCTCCAAAATTACTAAATGTTGGTAGATAGTAATTATAAGAGTATATATATGTGCTTGGTTTGTGCCAGTATTTTAGTAATACTAAAATTTAATAGGGTCAAAAATGGAACAAACCAAATAAGCCTTGTCTGTATACATATATGCTAGCATCGATCATACAGTGCAGTAGCAAGATAATAATATCTCTCTTAAAAATATGCTTGGTCAGCATCCATGTATGAAGACAATTAATCAACCCGTTGTCGAGCATCTCCACAATAATACTTTATATATTACAAACAAAAAATTATGTTAGTTCCATCAATTTAACAATGTGGAACATTTGCTAAACTCAAAACATCTCGAGTGGCTCAGAACAACGCTGAGCTAACACAAATCTAAAAACATGGAAATCAATCCACACATTTTTGTTTTCAAGTTTTACATATCTATACCACTAACATCCTCTTGGAGGGTTTTTTTTTAAAAAAACCCCTCTCAAAGGGCGTTTTATCCGATGTGGCAGATGATCGCCCACCGAGCCGTCTGCTATTTTACAAGTGGCTCCTGCAGCCCTTCTATAGAGTGTTTTTTGCCCGGTCAGGAGGCCACCTAAAAAAGGCCAAAAAAAAGTCCTAGGAGAGCCTTTTTTGTGTAAATTTTTTAAAAAAATAAAAAAAACGAATTGTACACATTTATGTGCCTTAAATTTCAAAAGGCAAGTTGTTAAATTTGAAAATGGCTAAATTTAGATGACTCAAAGGTGGTAAAAGTTAAATTTAGAAATTTAACAACATGCATTTCAAAATTTAAGGCATATAAATATGTACAACTCGTTTTTTATTTTTTAAAAAAATTTACACAAAAAAGCCCTCCCTAGAGCTTTTTGGGTCTTTTTGCAGGTGGCCGCCTGCAAAATAGTACATGGCCTGGCGGCTGCCCATTAGTGGCGGCCGACGGCCGTCTGCCACGTCTGATAAAACGGTTTCTAGAAGACTTTTTTTTAAAAAAAAAAACCTCCTAGAGGGTATTAGGATATAGATATGTAAAACTTGAAAACAAAAATATACTTTTGTAAACATTAAAAAATAAAAAGTCTCCTAGGAGGTGTATTTCATTCGATACGGATGAAAATAATAAATAAAAAAGAAAAAAGACATGTGGCAATGGAGTGGTATGTAAATAAATTTTCAAAACTTTACATGGTATTAAAATATATCGATGACTTTCCGTGGTATATTTCTATATGAGTATAATCTTTTAATGTCACCAAACTAATTTTCCCAAAAATTAGTCTAACAAGTTCTCAACTAACAAAAGATAATATAATACCCGTGTGTTAATTCATATCGAACGATGTGGATGCATTGGGTGTCAGTGCAAATCAAAGTTAGGCCACTGATATTATACCACCATGTAGCAACAAACGGCTTTCACGTCAGAAATATTTATAAGCCAGCCACTGATTTAGCGTGATGTGTTAATTCATATCGAGCGATCTGGATGCATTCGGTGTCAGTGCAAATCAAAGTTAGGCCATTGATATTCTACCACCATGTAGCTACAAAGGATTTTCACCTCAGAAATATTTATAAGCTAGCAATTGATTTAGCGTGATACTTCCGCAAAAATTTTCATTAGATAGGTGCTATTTCCTATTCTATTTTTTTTTATGAGATTCACATTCGATTCTATTTCATAATTCCGGGCATAGAATTTCCTTCTACTATTTAGGGTGAAGCAATTTTCCACAATTATGGTAAAGCGAGCATGACGCGATAGGCATCACGTGAGCCATTATCATGATCCGTCACACCCGAATATACTACACATGTAAGGTATAACATCATCCGCACTTTGTTTCATCGGTCGTCCTGATCAACTACTACGGGCTAGCTATCTAACGCTTATCATCACGTTTTTAAACTATCACAAAATTACCCATCAATGCCAACAGATCCCACCCCGGCTTACCTAATACACCGACCCACTACCATCGTGGTCCTCTCCACCTCTCTTTATAGATGGCTAACCGGGCCTACCGGGTCAGCACGGTCCGGTACAGCTCGTTAAGGCACGACTCCTGTAGCGGGCCATGCCGGCACGGGCCTGGCTCTGGCCCGTTAGGCGCGGCGACAGCCTAGCACAGCAGGGGCAGGCAGGAGGGAGCATGAGCGGGCTGCGGTGCTAGCCCATGCCCACTCGATCGCGCCGCCCACGCCTGCCCCGCCCGTTCAAATTTGGAACGAGCCATGCGGCAGGGCGCAAGCGGTGCTGGCCAGGCGGGCCTGCACAGAGGTTGAGGCGACAGGTGCTGCCTGTGCTCGCGTCGCCATGCGACGCATGGCAGGGCCACCCGCCTGTCCGGGATTTTTGAATAAAAGAAAAAATGAAAAAAGAGAAAAAAATTAAGAAAAATATATAAAAATTTAAATTTTGCTAGAAAAGTGGGAAAAGGGAACAAAATATTTTCAACAAAATAAGAAAAATATGAGAGGATTTTTTAATGATATCGGAGGAGAAAAATTTCATATTTTGTAAACAACAAAAATAGCGACACATTTATAATTAAATTTCTGTATAAATATGAAAAAAAGGAGTAATAACCTTTATTGAAATTCTTATTAAAAACTTTGTCACGTAAAAACTCATATTTGAGAAAATCATGACAAAGAAAAAAGAGTACAACTAAAGGTCAAAACTCAAAAATAATTATGTGCTACTCTGATTTCTCATTTTCTAGGTAAAGATTATTGAACTGAGCAGCCAAATCTCGGTTCTCCGCTGTGTGTTAGACATGTTCCTTGGCTAGCTCCTAGTCTTTGATCGCAAGTAGTATTTCTACTACCTCGTTGTGCAGATTTCTTTTCCTCTCCTCAATAATTCTTTCACAAAGACTGAAGACTAATTTGGAGGATATCGTAGACACAGACACCGTAAACACATTCCATGTTAGTTTTGAAAGTACGGGATATTGGGTCTTGGGATCGTTCCATGATGGGTAATTTGGATCCATCCTAAAATATAAATGGAGAAAATTAATTCGTATACCGAATAAATAGTATAAACAAACAACGAAATTCAGAAAATTTTTTACCTTGCAAGAGGAGTGGAGCTGTGGAGGCTTCCCTAAAATATTTTGATTTTTAGACAAAATTTGTCTAAATCAAAAATTGAAACTAGAACACAAACTCAAAATTCACAAACTAGCACAAGAGAGCACAAGATGAGAGGTTTGGATGAGGTAGGATGTTGAGGGTGGCTGCCCTATTTATAGGGAAAATTTTCATATTTTTTGGATTTTTTTCGTATTTTTTCTGTTTTTTTGTCTCTTCAACGGTTAAATTCGAAAGATAGCTGTTAGAATATAGTTGTTAGGGTGGCTTTCCTATTGAACCGCCGTGCCATGCCTGCCACGTGTCACAATAGGATTGAACGGCGTCGCGTGCTGGCCGTGCTCGTGCCCTGCCGGACCATGGTGGTAGTGGGCTGTATCGCGCCGGCCCACTACGGGTAACAGGTCATACCATGCCGGCCCGGTATACTGTCCCAACAGCCCAGATAGAACCGCCGGTTCTCTTGCCCGAACCGAAACCGATCCGTTTAGGCACGGCCTAGCCGTGTATACCTCTCTTGCTCTTTCCCGGTACAAAGGTACGGAGTAGCAACATGCTAAAAACAGTACATAGCTAGCCACTGGAGATTCGACAGCTTTGCTCTGCTGGGAACCCCTTGCTGCGTACGTGTAGCAGTTTATATGGTGGAAAAAATTAAAAGAAAATCTCAGCTGTTCGTGAACTCACGCACCTCCGGTCCCCTCCGCCGCCATGGCCGCCGCTCGCTGTCTCCTTCTCCGTGCTTCGCCGCCGGCGCCGAACCCGCCTGAGATTGCGAAGGCCTTCTCCCCCATCATCGCCTCCTCCTCCTCCTCCTCCGCGGCTGCCTCTCTCCCTCTTCCCGCCGCCGTCCCCCCGAGCTCCGGTCGCCGTATCCCGCCGCTCCGGTGCTCCTCCTCCTCGTCGTCGCAAGGCTCTGCGTCGCCGGATATCGCCGTGCTCCTTGAAGTGGAAGGGTGAGCGCCTCAGAGACCACCTGTATATTGATGCTTTGTTCGTGGATTCCTTTTGTTCTTGCGACCAAAAGAGTCACCTTTTTCCGTTACCTAGTTTCAGTTGTTGTTATAGACAGAGCTACTTCTTATTCATATGGTTACAGAAAAATAAACCATCATATATAGATGTACAAAGTAGTTGCAATTGGCTATCATAATCGTGGTGTATGGTGTTACTCCTATCAATTTGAAACGCATCATGTTCTGTTCTTGAGAAAATTCTAGCTGTTGTTTTCATGATTACAATTTAATTCTGTTGACGATGTGCCCCCGGTATAGTTGGATAATTCAAGGCAGCTACACTGGCCGTGGCATTCTAATACTACCTTCTATTAGTGTTGTTAGGAACTCGGGATAAATGTGACAGCCATGTCATATAGTAGTTACTTGGGGCTAATTGATATGTAGTTGTAGCTTTGTTCTTTCTGATTTTTGGGGGCTTGCTCTTTCTGATGTTTTTTCTTTTATTTTTTTAAGGACTGTTTCTGATTGTGTAATACACTAGCTTCTGTTTCTCCAGAGTTCTTGCAGATGTCTATCGCTTCGGCAATCGCCAAGCTTTCAATGTAGGTGCGAACAATGTAAATATGCATATTTGCTTAATGTCATTCCATTCCATATCTGTGATCATTTTCTCTGGTCTATGTGATGCCAAGATGCAAGTGCAAAACATTGAATTATTTATATTAACACCATTGGATATGTAATAGCCAACTTGTTTTTTTTTTCTATAGAATAAAACTTGTTTGATTTTAACAGAATAAGTATAGCATATAGCTCTGCAGATGTGTAATTTTACTGTCTGTCTCATTGCTTCTAACACAATTTTTAACATATTTTTTCATCAGCATTTCAAAATCTTGGGCTAGATTGTGCAAATTGGACAGAGCCAATATATGCTGATTTAGTGAGGTGCGTATTGGACTCTTTAGCTTCATCAAACTGGGACATGTGCTCTTTTCAATTGAACCGGGTTAACTATTGGCATCACTAAACGTTTTCCCCTGCTATTTTTGGTCTCTATTAATTTCTTTCTAGTTCTTTACAAACAATATATTTTGGACTGCACTGCATGAATGTCTATCCTTCTCTTTGTTTTTTTATTTGTCTAAAGCTTTGTGGTTTTTTAGGAAAGCTAGTGGTGACGAGGAAAGGATGCTGTTATTATTCTTCAACAGGGTAGACCTGTCTCTTCTCCTAGCTGCCATATTTGATCCAATAAGACTATTGTTTCTGTTCTCCTAAACACATACATTGTGTACCACAGTATTGTAGGCCTGCCTAATTGTATATGTTGATTGGTTGAGACACTGAATTAGCATGCATTACTTATCACCATCCTTTCGTCTGACTTGAACAGATTGGGTGGCCTACATCTTTGCCAACTAATGAGAAAGAATCATTTATAAAAGGTGTTCTTCGTGAAAAGGTACTAAAAGTTTATCAAGCATTCCTTGACAACTTTATGCTACGCAGGCGCTAAACATGAATAATTCACCATACTGGTACTAAAAGTTTGAACTTTCTGTCATGGTCATTCATAGCCAGAATAGCTTGAATTACGGTTGACTGTATTTAGTAAGAATCTCAATTTTCATGGGTGATAATCTCTAAAAAGAATTTCTCATAGTGTCCCATGCATGGTTCTGCTATGGAAGATATGTGGCAAACTGATTTTTGGAGCCTAGACTTTTACAGGGTTTAGCAGTCAGAAAATCATTTGGACTTGGGCATACCCTGAGAAAAGGATTGCATATTAATAATCCAATGCACTAACTTTTATGCTTGGATTTGTTAATTTCCATTTTGATTTTACATTTGATTTCAATCAACTTATGAGATTTCTTAATCGGGAGTCTAGATCAAAATGGTTGAGGGGCGTTATTTCTTCCTCTCTTTCCAATAGACCTAAATCCTTCTACTGATCTGTTTATGCATGCTGCTTCTCATAGCTGAAAGCATTGGAAGTGTTCTCAGCATCTGATAGCTTACCACTGCGGCCTGGAGTTGAAAAGTAAGTCTACTGTTCCCTGTTTATCTAATTTTCTACGAGATATCTCTCTAGAGAAAGAATTCCAGGATCATTTGGTATTGTTGATTGATAGAGCATTTTCAGACCATTACAAATTATGCTTCTAAGATATGATGACCATTGTGGTATGCAAGGCAATTCTTTTTGGGACTTCACCAGAAATTAACAAAATTATGAGGCCATTGTACAAACTACAAAATGATCATATATGAAAACTTGCTGCAAGAAATGGTTGCAGTCATGTCATCATAAATCAAAAGTTTCCGTGTGTTTTTATACCCATGCATCATGCTTTTTTTCAATCAATGCATGAGCATTTGTAAGCAATATCTTTTCCTTTCTGTCCTTGTTTTGATCTTTTGTACCCATCTGTGGATTTCTTTTTCTCTTTTCTGCGCCATGTGCTTGCTTTATGAATTACTATCTTGAACTTTGAAAGTTGCCTTGTGTCTGATCTTGTGTATGACACCATTCAAAGGTTCATTGATGATGCGCTAAATGAGGGTGTTCCTGTGGCCATATTGACAACATACGGGAGAAATGGAGAGAAAACTTCAAGGTTAAATTTATATTTATTGATTTTTTTTCATGTAAACTCTTGTGGTTCTTCTCAAAATAAACTTTGCACTTTGGGGTATGCATGATACTGTCAAGATAGTGTGTACCTGAATGACATGCGACAGCCTTTATATATTATTATGTGCCTTCTACCTTTGAGTGCAGATCTATCATTGAAAAATTAGGCCAAGAGAGAACAGCAAAAATACATATTATTGGGAAAGAAGAGGTTGAAAAAAGCTTATATGGGCAACTTGTTCTTGGTGAAGGAGTTGCCTCCAGTTTGGACGAACAGCTAGTTAGGGAGGCACAAAAGGCTGGTTAGTATTACTTACTGTAACAATTGAAGCCTTGCTCATGTATTTTAAGTGCCTGTAATGTTCAAATTTCCCCCCTGTATGCTGTGTTGTGACAGCTTCTGCAGAGAAGCAGAGGATAGCAGAAGAGGTTGCATCCATTCTGAAACTTAGTGTTGACATCAATGCAGCATCTGAAAGGTTATTATTGTTTGCTGATTATTCATAGGTTTTGCACTTTGATGAGACAAGTATATCTGAATTTCACTGCTACTTTGCATCATCAGCTCTGAGAAGATTATTGTCACTCTGCGCGCTGGATCCGAGTATGTTGGACGCGACGTGCAAAACTGCATTCTTGTCGCAGGTAGCCAATCTGGCGTTCTTGCAGCTGAGCGCATTGGGATGCCTTGCATAGTTGTTCGAAGCAGGTAAAAGTTGATTTCGCGTACAATTTGTTCAATCATTTACTGTCATAGGCCCCATTTTTTGGTGCTTGTGTTGTCTTACTGTATCTGTCCCTCCCAGCCTAACCGCCAGAGCTGAATTTCACTCTGCAAAGGCCGTCATGGATGGATTTGGCGGCACAGACCTGACCATATCGAAACTCTTGGGCAAGAAGTGGTCTTGACAACCTGACACTGCATTGGAGCTGCCTGCTACTAGTATGAATTAGTATGTAACCCATGGATTGGGTATGTTACAACCAAAATGAGGCTTTTTGTGTAGTATGTTGCAGAAAGAAAACTATGAGATGCACAAGCTGTTCCAGGCATCGTTTTTTTGGAACAAAAAATGTAGTGAACTCGCTGTACTTGAACGAGGCAATTGAACTCATTGTCTGGTTTGGCTTGCGTTCTGTGCCTACGAGTGAGTAATAAGATGATGATTTTTTTTATCAGTTCTTTAAAATCCCGCACATCTGATTCCATATAAAACTGGGTACACTGCAGAAAGCCATGACAAGCACGTGCTGTTTCTTCATCTTTGTACAGCTCAGCTGGTAAATTCTTGAATGAGACAATTCAGTTCATCTGATAGCGGCAGAACCACAAAATTCAATTCAATTGGCACTATTCAATTCACCCACATTATGATGTCAGATTTTAGTCCTATCGTATATTGTACCTACCTATTGTTCTGAGTCATTTATCCCATTATATATATATATATATATATATATATATATATATATATATATCGAAGTGTAATTCCTCAACATGAGAGAAACAATGATAGTGTGATTCATTTCCTACTAATCATCTAGATCAATCTGCTCGATATATCAATATATGCATTTGATAGTTTGTCACCTCTTCTTCAGTTCACATCCTTGGCTCTACTCCGAATAGGAATAGGCATGGAGGGCATCAGGAAGCTTATATTGGCAAGAAAGAATTACCTCTACTAAAAAGGGATCTGTAACTTCGATCCAAGTGGTCTATGTACCTGCGGAAGATTTGACCGACCCTGCTCCTGCTACTACTTTCGGATTGTTGGCAATAAATATTATGAAACTGCGCAAAGAGTTAAGCCAACTTTACAACGTTACAAAGAACTTTAGGACATTTATAGCAATTCTTGGGTTGGATGAATTATCGGAGGAGGATGGTTTAACTGTAGCAAAAGCACGAAAAATTGAGCGCTTCTTATCACAACCGTTTTTTGTGGTAGAAGTTTTTACCAGGTCTTCAGAAAAATATGTTGGTCTTGTAGAAATAATTAGGGGTTTACTTGCATTAGCATTTTGGATTCTAGTCCAGTTCTCCAGTAGAAGCAGATAAAACCACCTTGTGTTTAGTTTCTGATACTTTTATGGTGAGTTTGAAGGTGATGGAAGAAGAAGATGAAGATGATCACGCAAAACGAGGTATCTTATTAGTGAATAATTAATTAAGTATTAGCTATTGCAAACTTAAAAAATAGATTAATATGATTTTTAAAGCAACTTTTAGATAGAAAATATTTTAAAAAACGCACTGTTTAACAGTTTAGAAGGCATGCTTACAAGAAACGAAGGGAGTTTTCACCCCATCCTCTAGATTCGAACGGAGCCTTAATTACCAAACCCTCCCTAATGGCTAACAATAATATGTGGAAAAGGATCCAAATCCTTAACTCCCAGGGTATCAAGTACTACCATCATGTATGGATGCATCCTCCTTCCACATGCATTATCTAACTAACATACATCTCCTCAGATTCAGACCATACATATGCTCTGGGCATGGAAGGCATCCGGAAATTTTGTCTAAATTAAATCTATGTAAAAATATTATAAAAATACCACTTCTATCGCTTAATAGGATAACTCTATAAGAATGCAATGGAGATGGAATCAATATTTTTTTTTTTGAAGTTTTGAGTCCATTTGAGGTATAGGTGGAGATGGGGGAGGACTTATCCTGTGCACACAAGCTTTCCTTACACACATCATCCACACCAACTAATAAATATCATCGAAAAATCTAAAAACAATTATACATATACTTTCAATAGTATTACATACATACATACATACATATATATATAGAGAGTTTTATTTTTAAATTCATTATATTTTAGCCGTAACAAAAAAAGAAAAATATGATAATTTTAAGAGTATAAATCTATCAGAACTTTATCTTTTTTGCTGCTCTCTATGTATGATGAATTTGAAGTTGAGAATTTATACATTGGTGTAAAACTATTAGAAATGCATGAATAATTTTTTATAGAATTTTTGGTGATATTTGCTAGTTGGTGTGCACGATGTGTGTATAGAAAGCTTGTTTGTCCAGGACATGTTCCCTTATTTGGTACCACTTAACTTTCAGTGGTATAGATACAATTATTTCTTGTGAATATAATTGTAGTTATTCATTTGACACTACTAAAATTATAGAATGGTAAAGAGATGTACCATCATGAAAATCTATAGAGCATTATCATCATTGTTTATATTTTGATATAGATCTAGTGTCCAGCACCTAGTGCATCATGAACTCCTTGCAATTTGTTCAATCATTTACTGTCATAGGCCCCATTTTTGTCATCTTAAGAGCGCACACGCCGAGACACCACTCATTAATCGTAGATTACGTTGTTCTTGTCTGCTTGTTGCTCAGTGATATCCCATTACTCATGTATGGCTTAGTGTCACCCTTTGTCTGCTTGATGTAAAAGAGATGTATTGCCTCCATGGACATCGGCTTCAACTAACATGGTTGATGTTTATATCTTCAAATAAATGTACTCATAGGAAAAATATTAAAAATACAACTACATGCATGGAAGTACTTTTCATGATAAATCTAATAATATCATTATGATGTGTTACTGTTTGAACTCTATATGGAATATTACTCATAATCATATATTTTATTTTATTTCATGATATTTTAGGTCTAATTTAGCTATTTGTGTTTAAAGTGATATACGATGCTATAATCGATATGGTCAAATGGCTTTTTTCCTTAACTGCTTGATAGCACATATGCATAGCTGATCTCAAATAATCAAGTTGATGCACAGACGCCTCGTTAGCAAATTGTAACTCGATGCTTGCTGGGTATGTGCCTATATATTAATATGATACATGGGGATGAGTGGGACGTAGAGTTGATACCTTAGTTTATTCCTATATGGGCTGAGTAAATTGGACATATTAAGAGCTTTATTGGTAAAGAATATATTTAAGTGTAAACTTTATATCTACCATCTTTTATTTGTCTTTTATTTGGTTTTTAGACATCGACACGGTCCAAAGAAAGATGTTTGATCTGCACTTAAAAATATTAAATAAATAAATGAAATTATTTCTGACATACAATATTTTTTCGGTATTGTAACTCAAATTTGGTTATGTCTGTTTGTAAATTGACATGCGTACGATGGTATGACTTATACCATCACTTTTTTTAAACTAATGTCATTCCCGTGCATTGCAACAAAATTAGAAATTGGTTTTACTGGTTTAATTGTGGGAATACATTTTTTGGTGGAGTGTGTGAAATTATTGTCTTGATTTATTTTATATTTTGTGACAAACAATTGGCTTTATAAATAATTTATTTAATAAGAAATTAATTTAAAAATAATTATGAATATTGGTGTGAGTGCGTGTGACTAATAAGGGTCAGGTTGCGATATCTGTGCCTAGAAACGATTGTTTTGTCTATTGGTGTGCAGGAGTTTGTCTCGAGGTCAATATCAGTCAACGGTGGGATCGGGACAAAACTCAAGGAGGAGTTGAGATCCAGAACAATCAAGGATGCCGCATGATGAAATTGGATACACGGTGGCACACCGTAGATAGACATTGTGTGAGAAGATCTTCGCAACGGTCTTCACAAGATTGTGTGTGCAAGTGCCGGTGTTCGCCAAGATGGCCAACGGTCTTCCCATGAGGTACTGTAGCACATAGTACAGAATCTTTAGATCGACGCAACTAGTTGAAGTGCATGTGGTTGACTTGGTCAATATGGAGCTCTCTCGGTGGTTTTGCTTGTGGACTTCAGCAGCGGCTCGGTGGACAGCTAGCTAGCTAGCTTTGTCTACGTGGCAAGTTGGTTCCACCCGAGAGCAGGATTGACGCGAGGAGACCGAGTGGGAGAGGGATTCCGAAAGAGACCAGGACACGTGTCCGTTGTTGGTTCGTGTGCACAGCAGGAGTCCGTTTGGGATTTTCTGTGACTACCGGAATTTGGAGAGTTACAATTTGGAAAATTGTAATTTGATTTAGAAATTAAGGGTTTGAGTCCTAGTGGGACTAAGAGTTCTACTCCTACTTTGTGTAAGAGGTTTTAGGTATAAATAGATAAGGGGTTGAGGCCTTAGAGTAATAACTTTTTGAAAAGAGAAAAACTAGAGTTTAGTTTTAAGACAGAGGAGTGCTTTGTATGTGCTTTGTAAACATATCTTGATGCAATAAAGTTAATCTACTTTAAAGAGCATCTTCGGTATTTATCCTTCTAAATTCCGACGGTTTATTCAACAAAAGTGCGGCAGTTCTACCAACGAGCATACGGCGGTCAGACCGGTGCACTCCGTCTAGGTTTGAGGGTTTCTTTTATTCCGCAAAAGATTTTGTTTTTTGGTGTTCCTACCATTTATCCTCCTCTGGTAAGTTTGGTTCTTGTGTTCGATCGTACATAGTGATTTTTTTAAAAGGGTGGTTCATATTTTTTAGTGAGGTGGTTTTTTGAGGGGGTATTTTTTTTTTGGGAAAGTACGGTGGTTAGGGGAGGAGGAGGAGAACAACTGTAACGACCCGTTTTTCTTTTCCCGCTAGTCTTCTTTTTCCCGAGCTCCCCTCCTATCCTGTCAGCTGTGCCCCAGTTTTTCTCCCTGGCCAGCCGACTACCTTCTCCCTTGAGCCGAGTAGATTGCTACTCAATCCTTGTATCCGGCCCTTATCCTTGTCTTACTCGGACCCCTTTGCTGCCGAGTGAGCACTGTGATGTGGCCGACTACCTTGTTGAGACCTGTTGTTTCTTTGTTTCCCGAGTTGCACCCCACCCGCTGGACGCCGACTACCGAAGTGGAGAAGAACCAGTCTTCACCTGCCCTCAGCACCACTTGGACCGATGGACAATAACCTGCAGCATCGCTTGGACCAGTGGTCAGTCCGAAGCCCGGTCAGTGAGATTTCTCCAACCTGCCCTAGCCTTGACCTTAATGTCTCATCGCAGCTACAGTGCCTGCAACTCCTCTGACCAGTTGGACTCCAAAGTCACTTCCTGTCATATCCCAGTCAGTTCATCTTGACTTCCTTGCTCCACCCGTTGCCCAGTTCCACCGTGCCTCAACCTTGCACGTCGGCTATATATATGGCCAAACCGTGCCCCTTCTTCCTTGTTTTGCAAACCGGCCAGCTCCAGCTCTGCTAAGTTTCATCCTCTCAAGCTTTGGAGCTCTGTCGCCTGGTTCGCAAGCCTGGTTCAGCCGACTGCCCCCTTTCTGCAGCCGACTACTTCTTGATCTTTTTCTTGGTGTTTTAAACCCTCCTGCTTATCAGTGTTTCTTTCTGCTTGTTCAGAGCCTGAACCGGTGGACGATCCAGAAGCCGCCTTCGCCGAAGACGACCCCTCCTTGGAACAAGGCAAGCCTCTTTGATCATATTGTTTCCCATATATGCAAAACTATGTTGCTTGGAAAATATATGCATGCTTAGTTTACACCTTTTTAAACTGTTGGCCTCGTTTTGCAAGCGCAACCGATGGACCTACCCAGTAGTAGCACTTATTTGGTAGGATGTTGTTTATATTTCTCCCTTGAAGAGCCCCACAAATGGCACGCTAGCATCTTATCTGAGGATACGATGCCGAGTAGAATGCTTAGCTCTGCAACGTTGTTTTGTCGTTGGGAAAAACATTGGGTTTTACCAAACTGATTGAAAAACCCGGTACTCCGTGTATCGGCGTGTTTGTGAAACAAATAAAGTTGTGAAATCTTGATATACAGAGAGCAGTGTCTGTGTGGCTTGGCTGTGTATTATCATTAAGGACCGATTCCCATGGCGTAGATTTGTTTGCCAGTGATTTGTGAAAAGTGTTGGATGGAAAGGGAACCGTGACCTGAGTTTTGCCGAGTAAGCAAACGAAGGCCTGTGTGGCCAGAAACGGATCTGTGTGGTCCGGGTGTTAAGCACCATAAACAAGTGTATGAAAAAGTAAACAGGATGAAGATCATGCCCCCGGGTTTGTAGCCAGGGCGGCAGTTGTACAGATGTCTTCGGGTTGTAGCCAGAAGACGGATTGATCATGCTCCCCGGGTTGTAGCCAGGGCAGCAGATTGATCAGGCTCCCGGGTTGTAGCCAGGGAAGCCGATTAGCTAGCTGGTTGTAGCCAGCCTAGCGGGCATTTAGTGCCATGAACAGGCTCCCGGGTTGTAGCCAGGGCAGCAGTGTTCGAGCCCCGGGTCTGTAGCCAGGCGGCGACTTAGCTAGCTGGTTGTAGCCAGCCTAGCGGGCATTTAGTGCCATGATCATGCTCCCGGGTTGTAGCCAGGGCAGCGATGATGAGCCCCCGGGTTGTAGCCAGGGCGGCCGACTAGCTACTGGTTGAAGCCAGTGTAGCGGGCATCAAGTGCCACAGCTGAGATTTGGTTGTAGCCGAGTCTCAGGGTCAACGAGTGGTTGTAGCTACTCGGGAAGTACAGGACCAGCAAATACGAAGTAAAAGATATAAGAACATATATGTTTATGCTTGTTTCATTAAGTGGCGAGTTGTTGAAAAGCAACTTGCGGAATGGATAGAGGCGTGAGCCTCTGACCGACAACAAAAATTTAAGCTCACTAGTGTTTGCAAAGAGAAGAGTTTAATAAGGCAGTCTTTCGCAAATGAAACCTTTAGCCTTTTTGTCTGACCGACATGGCATCATTCCCGGCTTGCTGAGTACGAAAGTACTCACCTTGTTCATATATATATGTATAGTAGGTTTTGGAGTGGAAGACGAAGATCCGACTGCTGCCGAGTTCCTCCAAGACCAGGCCGACTACGAAGACTTCTGAAGGTTTCGAGCCTAGTTCCCAACCGAGCCTGTGGAGTAGTTTTTGCCCAGCTTCCGCCCTGTTCTGCTGTTTCGTTAGTTTACCTGTTGATTATT
Organism: Oryza meyeriana var. granulata; assembly: GCA_003991445.1. Taxonomy (NCBI): domain Eukaryota; kingdom Viridiplantae; phylum Streptophyta; class Magnoliopsida; order Poales; family Poaceae; genus Oryza; species Oryza meyeriana. The sequence goes on along the minus strand of RYFJ01001346.1, from coordinate 269,200 downwards.
TTGCCCATTCCGGGTCTGTCCTGGAATGGATCTCCTTGTACATATATGTAAGTACTCTGTTTATGTATTATTGTAACTCTGTGTTGTATCATTGTTGTGCGTACCCGACTACTGATCCTGGGATCGGGTGCCTTATGCACATGGTGGCCTTCCACCTAGTCGGGAGGCGCCACAGCGGTGGTATCAGAGCAAAAGGTTGGCCCTAGGAACGAAACCCCACCCGTGTAGATGTCCTTGAGGATCTTATTTTGAAAACTATACTATTTGCAAAAGACTAGGACTTGTCTGAGTATCTTTCTCTCTGCTTTGTAGAATTTTGGAAAAGTTTCTAAACTCTTGGCTATCTCCCTACCTTGGCTCCTGCGTGGATCTTTGGTTTTAGCCCTTAGGTTCCAGTGCCCCATCTGTCGTCTTTTCGTTGAGGCTGGGTTCCCGAGTATATTCCTTGTTCTGCTGCTTGAATCCATCTTGCTAATCTTGTTGCTCCTTCATCTGTTCCATCGGTTTGGTTGCCGATATCCTTGCTGAGCCCCTCCCCCTTTGGTTGCCCTTTTCTAGGACCAGATGGCAGAACGTCAGCGCCGTGCCGTTCGTACCCCGGCCCGCTTGGGTTTTGAAGACCAAGGTCCAGTCCGCAACAACCTGCTTACTGCCGCGGAGGAACAAGAAGTGGAGCAGACCCACGATCGGATGTCAGGAAGTGGCCGTGCAGCCGGCCTTGGTACCTTCGACGCTGCAACAGCAAACCCTGGAGGATTGCCTCAACCTCCTCACCTTCCAGCAGACCCCCAGCAGCTTATGGCCATCCAGACCCAGATCTTGCAAGGCATTGCTCAGAATCTGGCCGCAATGCAGCCTCTTCTCCATCAAGCTCCACCAGCACAAGCTCATGGACGCTCCAAGCTCGCCGACTTCATGAGGTCCCGTCCAGCCGAGTTCTCTCAGACTGCTGAGCCAGTAGAGGCTGACGACTGGCTGAAGGATATGGATAGAAAGCTGAGCCTAGTGCAGTGCACACCCACGGAAAAGACCCAGTTTGCTGCACACCAACTACATGGACCAGCAGCCGATTGGTGGGAGAACTACTGTGCTGCCCATCAAGATGCCGCCAACATCGCCTGGCCCGAGTTTGTTGAAGCCTTCAGAGCCGCACATGTCCCAGAAGGAGTAATAGACATTAAGAGAGAAGAATTCAACAACCTCAAGCAGGGACATTCCAGCATCAGCGAGTACCTGAGCAGGTTCAACCATCTAGCTCGCTATGCACCCGAGGACGTGAACACGGACAAGAAGAAAATCAGAAGGTTTCTGAAAGGGATGAATGTGGCAATGAAGATCCAGCTTCTTGCCCATGACTTCCCTACTTTCCAGCACATGGTCAACAGAGCCCTAGTAGTTGAAGACGCGAGGAAGGAGATCGAAGTTTTTCGCAAGCGCAAGGCCTCCCAGATGCAGTCTCGTAGTGGTCCGAGTTCTAGGCCCTATCTCCCCAGTCCTTCCCGTCAGTTTGCCCCATCCCAGTTTCAAGAGCGGGTGTTTCGCCCATCTGTTTCTCGCCCGGCTTCTTCTGTTCAGTCCCGACCCCTCAGTGCAAGTACCGGTGCAAGTCGCCCTACCCCAGCCGGCCTTCAGCAGAGGAGTATCCCGAGTGCCCCAGGAAGCCGATGCTACAACTGCAACGAGTTGGGTCACTTCGCCCGACACTGTCCCCAGAAGCCAGACCCTGCAGTCCCTGGACGCCCTAACGTCAGCGCTTCAAGAGCCCCTGTGTTCAGTCGAGGACAGCCGACTACACATACTAATGGATCTGCCTCCCGTGCCCCTCCGACCTTTGGACGTGGCCGAGTCAATCATATCCAGTCAGAGACAGCCCGAGAAGCTTCAGATGTGGTAATGGGTACGTTTCTTGTCAACTCCGTACCTGCAGTTGTTCTGTTTGATTCTAGAGCATCGCATTCCTTTATTTCTCAATCTTTTGTGGATAAGTATGGTTGGGATGTTCGAGGTCTTAGTATACCTATGGTCATACACTCCCCTGGCAAGGAGTTTAGGTCAGACCAATATTGCCCTGGAGTTACCTTGGTAATTAAAGGAGTTAGTTTCTCAGCCAACCCCATTGTCCTGGAATCGCAAGGCTTGGATTTGATTCTAGGCATGGACTGGTTAGCTAAGCACAAAGGCCGAATAGACTGTGCAACTAGCACCATAACCCTGCAGTGCCCTTTTGGACAAGAAGTAAAGTTTGCCTCCCTTGGAAACCCTAAGGACCGACCCCTCCTGAGCTCGGTGCAAATAGTCCCTTTGGAAGAAGTGCCGGTGATCAATGAGTACCCTGATGTCTTCCCAGACAGTCTACCCGGAATGCCCCCTGATAGAGAGATTGAATTCTCTATAGAGTTGCTACCCGGCACAGCACCCATATCCAAGAGACCCTATAGAATGGCGGCTAATGAGTTAGCCGAAGTGAAAGAGCAGATAGAAGAACTTGAGAGCCTAGGTTTTGTGCGACCTAGCACATCACCTTGGGGAGCTCCAGTGCTCCTAGTGGAAAAGAAGGATAAGACCAAGAGGATGTGCGTTGATTATCGCGCACTGAATGGAGTAACCATCAAGAATAAGTATCCTCTACCAAGGATTGACGACCTGTTCGACCAGCTGCAAGGAGCTAAAGTTTTCTCTAAGGTTGACTTGAGATCAGGATACCACCAATTGAAGATCAGGCCTGAGGATATACCCAAGACAGCTTTCTTGACCCGATATGGATTATATGAGTATACGGTGATGTCCTTTGGACTCACTAATGCTCCAGCTTTCTTCATGAGTCTTATGAATAAGGTATTCATGGAATATCTCGACAAGTTTGTCGTAGTATTCATGGATGATATCCTAATCTTCTCCAAGGACGAGCAAGAACATGTTGGACATTTGAGAATGGTTCTAGGAAAGTTAAGAGAGCACCAGTTGTTTGCCAAGTACTCGAAGTGTGAGTTTTGGCTAGACCGAGTTGCTTTTCTCGGGCATGTGGTCACTGCCCAAGGAGTAGAAGTGGACCCGGGGAAAGTGAGAGACGTGCTTTCTTGGAAATCCCCGACTACGGTCACGGAAGTGAGAAGTTTCCTAGGTTTGGCTGGTTATTATCGGAGATTCATTGAAGGATTTTCAAGGATTGCCAAACCCATGACAGAATTGCTAAAAAAGGAAAAGAAGTTTGAATGGAGTGACGCCTGTGAGAAAAGTTTCATGGAATTAAGGAAAAGGCTGACTACCCCACCTGTGTTGATCCTTCCGGATATCAGGAAAGACTTTGAGGTATACTGTGATGCATCCCGACTAGGCATAGGCTGTGTGCTTATGCAGGAAGGAAGAGTGGTTGCGTATGCCTCAAGACAGTTAAGACCCCATGAGCTGAATTACCCGACCCATGACCTAGAGTTGTCAGCAGTAGTGCATGCCTTGAAGATATGGCGACATTACCTAGTCGGAAATCGGTGTGAAGTATACACTGACCATAAAAGCCTGAAGTACGTCTTCACTCAGACGGAGCTTAATCTCAGACAAAGAAGATGGCTTGAGTTGATTAAGGATTACGACCTTGGAATACATTACCACCCTGGCAAGGCAAATGTTGTTGCCGATGCCCTCAGTCGGAAAGTCCATTGTAATGCCATTTTGACCCCGCCCCTTCAACCCGAGCTAAGTCGAGAGCTGGAAAAGCTAAGGATAAATATGGTCAAGCCAGGAACGCTGGCGACTTTGCTGATTCAGCCTACCTTGGAGGACCGGATCAGAGAAGCTCAAAAAGTAGATGAAAAGTTTGTATCTCTAAAGGAAAGCATGACCCAGGGAAAAGCCCCCGAGTTCTCCATCGACAGCAAAGGAACTGTTTGGTTTGGGAAACGCATTTGCGTGCCCGACAGAAAGGAAATCCGAGATTTGATCTTGAGAGAAGCCCATGAGTCCGCTTATTCCATCCACCCAGGAAGTACCAAGATGTACAAGGATATTAAGGATCATTACTGGTGGCCTGGAATGAAGCGAGATATTGCCGAGTATGTCGCAGTTTGTGACATTTGCCAAAGGGTTAAAGCAGAGCATCAGAAGCCAGCAGGATTGCTTCAGCCCTTAAGGATACCCGAGTGGAAATGGGAAGAAATAGGAATGGATTTCATCGTTGGATTACCTAAGACCCCGGCAGGACATGATTCCATCTGGGTAATAGTGGATCGACTGACCAAGGTCGCCCACTTTATCCCCGTCAAGACAACCTACCCGGCCAAGAAGCTAGCCGAGCTGTATCTGACCAAGGTTATCTGCCAACATGGAGTCCCAAAGAAGATAGTGTCTGACCGAGGAGCTCAGTTCACCTCCCATTTTTGGCAAAAGTTGCATGAGGCAATGGGCACTAACCTGAATTTCAGTACCGCATATCACCCCCAGACGGATGGACAAACCGAGAGAGTCAACCAGATCGTGGAAGATATGCTAAGAGCATGTGCCTTGGATTTTGAAGGAACCTGGGATCTCTGTCTGCCTTATGCCGAGTTCTCCTACAATAACAGCTATCAAGCCAGTATCCAGATGGCCCCCAATGAAGCTCTATATGGACGCAAGTGTAGAACCCCACTCTGTTGGACAGACGTAGGAGAAAAGATGGTTTTTGGACCAGACATTTTGAAAGAGGCAGAAGAGCGAGTTAAGGTTATCCGAGAGCGCTTGAAGACAGCCCAAAACCGGCAGAAGAACTATGCAGATAATCGGAGACGAGAGCTCGAGTTTCAGATAGGAGACCATGTGTATCTCCGAGTATCACCCCTACGAGGAACAAAGAGATTTGGAATGGGTGGAAAGCTAGCGCCTCGCTATATCGGACCTTACCCTATTGTCGACAGACGCGGAGTAGTGGCGTATCAACTGAGGTTACCCGAAGAACTCTCTGACGTCCACGACGTGTTCCATGTGTCCCAGTTGAAGAAATGTCTTCGCATCCCAGAAGAGCAAGTTCCGTTGAAAGAGATCGACGTACAACGCAACCTCACCTACAAGGAACGACCTATTCGGATTTTGGAGACAAGGGACAGACGAACCAGACGAAAGACAATCAGATTCTGCAAGGTGCAATGGAGTAATCATTCTGAAAACGAAGCTACATGGGAACGAGAAGATCGCCTTCAAGCTGAGTACCTGGAGCTCTTTGCCGAGTAGCCGAATCTCGGGACGAGATTCTGTTAAGTGGAGGAGGTTTGTAACGACCCGTTTTTCTTTTCCCGCTAGTCTTCTTTTTCCCGAGCTCCCCTCCTATCCTGTCAGCTGTGCCCCAGTTTTTCTCTCTGGCCAGCCGACTACCTTCTCCCTTGAGCCGAGTAGATTGCTACTCAATCCTTGTATCCGGCCCTTATCCTTGTCTTACTCGGACCCCTTTGCTGCCGAGTGAGCACTGTGATGTGGCCGACTACCTTGTTGAGACCTGTTGTTTCTTTGTTTCCCGAGTTGCACCCCACCCGCTGGACGCCGACTACCGAAGTGGAGAAGAACCAGTCTTCACCTGCCCTCAGCACCACTTGGACCGATGGACAATAACCTGCAGCATCGCTTGGACCAGTGGTCAGTCCGAAGCCCGGTCAGTGAGATTTCTCCAACCTGCCCTAGCCTTGACCTTAATGTCTCATCGCAGCTACAGTGCCTGCCAACTCCTCTGACCAGTTGGACTCCAAAGTCACTTCCTGTCATATCCCAGTCAGTTCATCTTGACTTCCTTGCTCCACCCGTTGCCCAGTTCCACCGTGCCTCAACCTTGCACGTCGGCTATATATATGGCCAACCGTGCCCCCTTCTTCCTTTGTTTTGCAAACCGGCCAGCTCCAGCTCTGCTAAGTTTCATCCTCTCAAGCTTTGGAGCTCTGTCGCCTGGTTCGGCAAGCCTGGTTCAGCCGACTGCCCCTTTTCTGCAGCCGACTACTTCTTGATCTTTTTCTTGGTGTTTTAACCCTCCTGCTTATCAGTGTTTCTTTCTGCTTGTTCAGAGCCTGAACGGTGGACGATCCAGAAGCCGCCTTCGCCGAAGACGACCCCTCCTTGGAACAAGGCAAGCCTCTTTGATCATATTGTTTCCCATATATGCAAAACTATGTTGCTTGGAAAATATATGCATGCTTAGTTTACACCTTTTTAAACTGTTAGCCTCGGTTTTGCAAGCGCAACCGATGGACCTACCCAGTAGTAGCACTTATTTGGTAGGATGTTGTTATATTTCTCCCTTGAAGAGCCCCACAAATGGCACGCTAGCATCTTATCTGAGGATACGATGCCGAGTAGAATGGCTTAGCTCTGCAACGTTGTTTGTCGTTGGGAAAAACATTGGGTTTTACCAAACTGATTGAAAAACCCGGTACTCCGTGTATCGGCGTGTTTGTGAAACAAATAAAGTTGTGAAAATCTTGATATACAGAGACAGTGTCTGTGTGGCTTGGCTGTGTATTATCATTAAGGACCGATTCCCATGGCGTAGATTTGTTTGCCAGTGATTTGTGAAAAGTGTTGGATGGAAAGGGAACCGTGACCTGAGTTTGCCGAGTAAGCAAACGGAAGGCCTGTGTGGCCAGAAACGGATCTGTGTGGTCCGGGGTGTTAAGCACCATAAACAAGTGTATGAAAAAGTAAACAGGATGAAGATCATGCCCCCGGGTTGTAGCCAGGGCGGCAGTTGTACAGATGTCTTCGGGTTGTAGCCAGAAGACGGATTGATCATGCTCCCGGGTTGTAGCCAGGGCAGCAGATTGATCAGGCTCCCGGGTTGTAGCCAGGGAAGCCGATTAGCTAGCTGGTTGTAGCCAGCCTAGCGGGCATTTAGTGCCATGAACAGGCTCCCGGGTTGTAGCCAGGGCAGCAGTGTTCGAGCCCCCGGGTTGTAGCCAGGGCGGCGACTTAGCTAGCTGGTTGTAGCCAGCCTAGCGGGCATTTAGTGCCATGATCATGCTCCCGGGTTGTAGCCAGGGCAGCGATGATGAGCCCCCGGGTTGTAGCCAGGGCGGCCGACTAGCTAGCTGGTTGAAGCCAGTGTAGCGGGCATCAAGTGCCACAGCTGAGATTTGGTTGTAGCCGAGTCTCAGGGTCAACGAGTGGTTGTAGCTACTCGGGAAGTACAGGACCAGCAAATACGAAGTAAAAGATGATAAGAACATATATGTTTATGCTTGTTTCATTAAGTGGCGAGTTGTTGAAAAGCAACTTGCGGAATGGATAGAGGCGTGAGCCTCTGACCGACAACAAAAAATTTAAGCTCACTAGTGTTTGCAAAGAGAAGAGTTTAATAAGGCAGTCTTTCGCAAATGAAACCTTTAGCCTTTTTGTCTGACCGACATGGCATCATTCCCGGCTTGCTGAGTACGAAAGTACTCACCTTGTTCATATATATATGTATAGTAGGTTTTGGAGTGGAAGACGAAGATCCGACTGCTGCCGAGTTCCTCCAAGACCAGGCCGACTACGAAGACTTCTGAAGGTTTCGAGCCTAGTTCCCAACCGAGCCTGTGGAGTAGTTTTTGCCCAGCTTCCGCCCTGTTCTGCTGTTTCGTTAGTTTACCTGTTGATTATTTTGCCCATTCCGGGTCTGTCCTGGATGGATCTCCTTGTACATATATGTAAGTACTCTGTTTATGTATTATTGTAACTCTGTGTTGTATCATTGTTGTGCGTACCCGACTACTGATCCTGGGATCGGGTGCCTTATGCACATGGTGGCCTTCCACCTAGTCGGGAGGCGCCACAACAACGACCTTGTTTTTATAGCAGTAGAGATAAGTTTTTATGACTGTTTACATGACATGCAAAAGGTCAAGATATGACCGGATTTTATAAGCTAAAACATAGTTAATATGGTTCTTAAATTGTTTATTTAATTGCAAGGGATATAATGATATAAGTAGATCAAAAATTGGATGTAAAATTTAGAATTTATAGTTGTTTGAAGTTTTTTTTTATCATAAATCATATTTTTCAACTTAACTAACTTAGCATGAAAATAGGGGACGATGAAAATAGGAGAGGAGTGGAAGCACCCGTGCGGATGAATGCAGGATAGGCGGAACTGATGGAGATATGGTGGCTTCGGTGATATATATTTTTTTTCTTTTAAGATAGATCCTAAAGGTATGGGCCCATCAGTTTAATTAAAAATAGAGGGCGAGATGTTTTGCTTTTAGCTATTAGAACTTTTTAAATTTATTAGAGTTGACAGATAACAACATAGAAATATTCTAGAGAATGTTTAATGTACCTTTAGCATATAGTCCTATTGATTTTGTTAGACGATGTTAAGAGTCCTGTTGATAGCCTGTGCTTTCACAGAAGAAAAATGCATTTGGCGTGTTAATCAAGGCTTAAGCTACAACGCCTCACAATGTAGTTACACGAACACGTTATTTCCGAAAACGCTTCACGTCCGATGAAAAGATAAATATCGGATGTCCTCTTCTACTCACTTATTTTTTATCCGCTCTTTTCTTTTTCCTCCATCCTCCGGTGCTCCTTAAGCCGAAGCGCACAACTTCACACCATGAGCCACTTGGAGGCCTAGCCGCTCTAGATGTCGGCGACCGTTGAACCCTCCTGGTCCTGCCTTTTCTCCCCCATCGTTCAAATCCCTTCCCTCCAAGCCAAGCGCCATCGGCCTCAGCTCCTCCATACAAATCCCCTTCGTGTGTGGTGGCGTTGGGCCAAGGGTGGAGGAGCCATGGCCGCCGCCACCACCGTCGGACCACTAGATGAAGCCAGGGTGGCGGTTACATTCTTAGAGTTGTTTCGAAGGTATGACCTCCTATAAGATATAATATATTTATATTTAGATGCTACGGTACGTCTTTATTGACCATGGGTACCAGCAAGTTTTTTTTGGGACTGATACCGACATCACAATTTCGTGAGAGTCGGTTCACATGATCTTATGTGGTGCATTCTCTTTAGTATTATTATAGGTAGTGTCAGAGCGGAGTGACATCATCATTACTGGTTTTTTAGCTCTCTGTAGGCATGGAAGGCATTCGGAACTAACGGTTACATAGAGCAGGATGCATGGCATGGTCTGCACGATAGCCATCTCATGCAGATCTATTTTGCCGCAGACCACTCGTGCATCGATTCGACTCATCGTTTGCTGTGTCTCCTAATTATGTTCCCCTCATTGCCATGATGATGTTATCTATGGTCACCCTAGGTTACAGCTCTATCGAGCAAAAAATTAAATGTTCTTAACAACTTAGATCTGCACTGGGTTGCATGGATTGGGCATGTTAGAACAAAAAATAAGGCTTTATGTAGTACTGAGAAGTTCAAGCTACTTCAAGCTAGCCTTTTTCTTTTGGAACAAAAAAATGTACTGAACTCGCTGTACTTGAACGAGGAAACTCAGCTTATTGACTGGTTTGGTTTGGTTTCTCAACTTAACATGCACTCGGATAATAACGTCGTGTTTTTTCATCGGAGTTTTAAAATCTCAAACATCTGATTTTATAACTAGGTAGATAGATACATTAAGATCCCGTTTGGTATAGCAACTCTCAGAGCTAAAGCTGAAGTTGTGGAGTTATCTAAAAACCCTGTTTTTTCATCAATTTTTTAAAGTAGCTTCAGCCTACTTCACTTTAGACTGTTTGGTAGAACTCTAGCTTCACTAAACTAGGAAATGAGAGCTATAGCTCTACCAAACGGAGCCTAACATTCGAGAAAAGCCATGGTGCTTGATTTCATCTTCCTTTTTCCCTTTACAACTGATCAGCCGGGTCTACTTGAAAGGGCAGCTCGGTTCATCTTTTTCGAAGAGTTCGTCTTTTTCGAAGAAACCTCCGAATAGGGCAGGGAGCTCCTGCAATTCAGTTCATCTGACAGTGGTAGATTCCATAACTCATCTGATATACAATTCAATTCAACTGGCACTTCCCAATTCACCCACCTTATGTTGTGAGGCTGAGTCTTACCTACCTATATTGATAGAGGATCTGAATCATTTCTCTAGTATATATTGAAGTGTAATTCCTCAAGATCAGAAAGAAACCATCTGATCACCTAGAGCATTTTGCTCGATGCATCTGATCAATCACACCTTGTCGCCTTTTCTTCTCCATCTCGTGTCCTACACTCGACTATGAATAGGCATGGAAGGCATCAAGAAGCTAATAGGTGCAGAACGAGCAGTTGATGCAACAAAATATGCAGATCAGAACATATAAAGCCCATGAGATCCCTCCAGAAATCCATACTTGCGAACAAAAATACCATCTAACGCTGATGCTTCACTCCCATATACTTCATTTTGTTCCTCATTATCGAAAGAGCCAACTTGAGTTGGCTTTATATTAACAAGGATAGGGAATATTTTTTAAATGACATTTATGAAAGGATGTAGCTAGTCAACTGAAAATGGAGGACTACCTTGGTTAAAATTACACAAACTGCTTGAGGCAACCAGAAGAAGACAGACGATCCGCAACACGGATCTAACTGTCCTGCTCTTTCTAATCAATTTTGCGAATGGTTAGATTTTATCCCTTCAATTGTGCACATTTTGTCACTTTTGAAGAATTTTGTCCATAGCTTGTAATTTCAAATAATAAAAGGCATTTGGCATGTTAATCAAGGTTTAATCTGGCTTACAATTAATGTAATAATAGGTTATTTTCGTACGTTCAGAAACTGCAGAGGGATTTAATGTCTATGCGTCTAGCAGCACAACGTAAGCATTCGTCTACACTATATAACCTAATTGTTCAACATATCTCGACATTATTCTTTACAAAAAAATGTAAAAGATAATTCATCAGCAATTCTGACTCTATATTCATCTTTTCCGGTGCAAATCACCTTTTGTTTAATTTCTAATTGGGGTATGTATAAGTCCTCCCTTAATTGCCTGCCTCCTCGCTACTAATCAATAATAAATGGAAGAGGATCCAAATCCTTTAACTCCCCCAGTATCAAGTAGTACCACCATCGATCATATATGCATGCATGCATGCTCCTGCCAAGCTGCTGTTCTGAACTAGTGATGCTTATTGTGCTATATATATTGTCTGACATCCATCTCCCCAGCTTCTTCAGACCATATGCATGCATAGAAGATATGAGAGATATATTCCATTTTACTTCGTCACCATTCTCCAACTCAACCCAACCAAGCATCTATCACTACTGGTCTCTATAATCGCCAGTTATGGAAGGCATCCGGAAGTTGACAACATCGGTCATTTATCTTTCTTTCTAGTTGCTTCTTCTTTTCTTTGAACCAAGCTTGCTCTCGGTGTTATTCAGTTCGTTGTGGCTAGATCATGAACCACACGAATCCAGCGTTGTGGACTGTGGTGGAAGGAAATGATACTTGCAGTTGGATTGCAAGCAGAGAAAGTACCAGTGCTCTATGTTTCTCTGTTTCTTAGTGCATGGCATGTATCCTTCAGAATTACTCATCGTCTCGGAGCTACTAGTTGAGTTCTTCTGGTTATCTCCTGTTGCCAACAATATGTATTTCGAAGCTATACTAGTTGAGTTCTGTAACAAGGTGCATGAATGGTGATAGATTAGTTGCTATAATCAATGTAATTATTACTCGTACCACCACCATTAACAGTATACAAATCACTAATCATATGTATTATTAGTATAGGTAACATCAACATGAGTGTAACTTTCCTGCTCCCGGTGGTAGGAGTGTTTTAATTAACTGATTAATTAATTAATCAAGAGTTCATCATATACATGGCCGCCCAGAGAACGAGCAACACGGCGGCGGCGGCGCACGATCCGGCCGGCGAGCCGCTTCTTCTCGGCGCCGAGTTGAAGTACAATGGCCCGTTGTAGCCGTACGTCCCTGGCCCGAGCCCTCCCGGCCCGCCACCGTAGCCGTACTGCCCGAACCCGCCGAGGCCGGCGGCGGTGCCGTAGCCGCTGCTGCCGGGGAAGAATGCCTGGTTGCCGCCGAGGCCACCGCCGGCGAAGGCTCCTTCGACGGGGTTCCCGTCGGGGATCGGAACCGGCAGCGCCGACGCCACCTCCGCCGCCGGCACGTACTCCTCGTGCGGCCCTGCTTCCCCTTCCAGTGGTATCTTCTTGGAAGAAGTGTCAGCAGCCACCGCGGTCGCCGTCGCCGTCGATGGTGGCAAAGCCGCCGAGGCCGTCGAGGTCGCTGCTACCTCGGTCGGAGCTGGCACACCTGCATGCATGTGTACACTGACAGTCAAGCTCTCCACTAAGGGAGTGATCACGATCGAGATTAGGTAGTTGATGACTAGCCTCCGCCGGCTGGCAGCGCCGTCGTGGCAGCCTCCGCGGCGGCAGCGGTGGACATGATAAGCGGCATCGCGCAGCACGCCCACAACGCCGCGGCGGCAAGGAGCGAGGAGCACGTGACGAGATTGCGAGTGGCGGCGGCCATGGCTATGTCGGTCGACGACCGATGGATGGATCGAGGAGGAGATGAAGAAGATGAATGAGCGTGTACAGATATAAAGGGGATGGATAAAGTGAGAGAGATCGATCGAGGTGGTGCATGGTGGATGGGCTGCTGCATCTAACAAAGCGCTCGATCGGTCGCTTTCGCTTTGACGAGCAAGCTCACCGGCCGGCCGGAGCTGGGAGAGAGGGGCTAGTCCGAATGGTAGGTTTGCCTTTTGCGCGCGCTTTTTGCGTTGGTGGACAAATCCGAGAATATTTCGAACAGAGATAGAGATATAATACTGGGCCTACCTTTTTTTGGGCCGAAGAGATCTTGCATAATTAACCATATATGTCACTAAAAGTGAATTAAGCAGAGGCGGTGATCTCGATCTCGATCTCGCCATGACGACAGCAATGGCGTCGAGGCTCGTGTGGACCGGCCGCCTAGCTGCGACGGCCGCGTCTCGTGCCGGCTCCGGCGACCTCTCAGCGGGCGCGGCCGCCGCTGCCGCATCTCGCGCCGCCTCCGTGCCAACGAGATCGCAGCCCGCCTCTAGTCCTTCCGTTACAGCACCGAGCCCCCAGGTAAACCCAATCAGTGTAGACCAAACCGCACGGTTACCACAGTTACCGTCCAAATCGAATGAGTTCGGTAAGGATTACCGACAGTTCAGTTTGGATGAATTTTATCTAAATTCAAAAATTATGAAAAAAATTCAAAAAAAATCTATGGGCAGTAATCGGATTGTGCATCACAATGGTGAAGAAATTATGTAAAAATAATGATGTTAAGATTATTTTTTGAGTAAAAATGAGAAGGTAATATTAAAATCAAAAAAGAATTAATTAAATGGGCTGGCCTAGGACTGTTCATGGCACTGTTTTGGCCCAACGGATACTAACTCGACCCATGTGACCTAAACATTGCCCTCATCCCAATCCTATCCACTACTCCTGTGCCTCCGTCCCCTCCCCGTCGCCCCTAGGTCACTGGCGCTGCAGATCTGCTGCTAATGAGCCAACGATGTTGCAAACCGCGCCGAAAACCGCGGTTACCGCGCGGTTTTAGGTGATAACCGTCGGGGTTCTGTGCTGCAAGGTAACCCTTTGTTCTTCTTTCTTTATCGCGTGGTTTGGCGTGGTCGCGGTTACCGCGTGCTTCTACGTTGGATGGGGATGGCGCAGGGGGCCGCGGTAACCACAGTTTCTTGTATTCCCGCGCGGTTTTGGATGCTAATCGTGTGGTTACCGCGGTTAAAGTCGTGGTAACCGCAATTTTAGGTTATGAGTATGTTTGTATGAGTATGAATTTGTTGGACAATATGTTTGTATGAATGAGCTCTATACTGCTTATTTGTGTTCCTTAGATAAGCGATTACATTGTTGTATAAGCTCTATGAGTATGAGTATGAAGTGGTCATGTGTGTGTTTGTTGCGTTTGTTTCAGGAGGGAGATGGGAGACAGAGACCTCGTATGGGAGAATAGGGAGAACATACCACCGGGATGGCGTTGCAAGTACTGTCATACGCGCAAGTCTGGTGGTGGAGCAACTCGACTGAAAATCCATTTGACCGGAAAAGGGAACGGCACAACATATGATGGGGATGACGGTGACGGTGACGCAGGTGGACAAGACGGGATTTTAGGGCCTTCAGGGGGTCAAACAAGCCAGTCACAAGATCGCAGTATAATTCAATTCACCGGTACAGATACTTACATATTACTTCCGCATTTTCTTTACAATGCTTCATGCTTTATTTCTTTCCTTATTGAAAATGCAGGTGAGGCTGACTTCACACACGCCACTCAAGACCAAGATCATGGTGCACCAACCTCTCAGCGAACTACTGTGCCTAGACAAGACCGCCAACAACGATGACAGCCAGATGCACTACAGGACAGGTATAACTCATTTAGTTCCTCTATGTTGAAGGTCATTATCCAACTTACACCTACAACCATCCAGAGGCTTCTGATTGTCCTCCTGTTACGTGGGTGTATGAGTGGCAAGAGCCTGATTGGTATGCTCAGTTGTATGGTTAATGGCAATCAATGGCTGCATGGACAGGTTAAAGTTGGCAAGATTACAAGGTGGAGTTACTTCAATAACATGGTTTGATGCACATGTCGACCGAGGAGTACAACATGGCATACTAGCAATGGAACTACTAGTTTGTTTACTTTTTGTCGAACTCAAGAAACGACTATATTAATGTTGTTTGTGTAATGGACCTATTATTGATGTCGAACTTTGGACATTATATTGTGGACACTTCAATCCTTATAGTTGTAGACATTGCATTATTAATTCTTGTGAAATGTTATATTTTCGATGTGTTTTGTGCTAATTGTTAACTATCATATATATAGCAAAGGTCATGCCGAAATTTCCTATATGTCACTTAATGAAGCTATAAATGTCTATAACATTTTCTTGCAATTAAACACAATTTTTCCTTGATTTTTCAAAGTATTTTCCCCACTTTTCCTAATCCGCCACATAGTCGGCGGTTACCACGCCAAACCGCGCGGTTACTCCTGCCGTATTGCCGAGAAACCACCGATTCAAATTCAAATATTTCAACGTGAATTTCACATGGTTTTGAGCGGTTATCGCGGTAACTGCCAAACTGCCGCTCCGCGGTATCCGTCCCCAAAACGGTTTGTCAAACGTCGAACCCAATACCACTCTCCCTCCCTTTCTTCATAATGCAATTTAGCAGGGTTTGCAATTTCGTTTTGAATATTTCTAAACAAAACTTCTTAAATTTTGAACAGATTTTAACTAAATCTGAATAAAGATCGACCAAATTCACAAAAAAAAATGGAAAATTGATTTTTTTAGGCGAAATAGTTTCACGCCAGGGGGTCCGAAATTCAGGAATTTTGTTCGGAAACTGCAAACCCTAGCATAGATAGGCAAGCAGGGGGTTTAGGAATTGATCTGTCTTGTAAATTCTTTCTTTCTGCAAGCAATTCGCTGTCACTTGTACTAAGAGCAACTTCAAAAGAGTGGCTATTTGGCTTGCCAAGCCAGAATTTGGCAAGTTTGCACAAAAAAGACCCTCCAAAAGACTTGCCATCCTACTTGTCTACCCATTTGGCTGGCCAAAAGACTGCCCTCGCTGGCCAAATGTGGCCAGCCAAATCCACTGGCCATCTATGGGACCCACAACCAAAAAAAACCATACCCCCATGTGATTTGCTGTTCGCCTCTACCGACACCAACTGCATCTGCTCACAGCGCCAGCCCCAGTGCCCCCGTGGCCACCAGCGCTGCCCCTTGCGCCCATGGCAACCGCCGTCGGGCCCGCGCCCCCCGCAGCTACCTTCGCCGCCAGGCCCTGCGCCCCTATCGGCCTCCTCCTCCGCTGGGCCCCACGTCCCCCGCGGCCGCCGGTGCCATTCCCCGTGCACGCGGCCGCCTCTGCCGCTGGGCCCGTGCCCCCCGTGGCCTCCTCTGCCACCGGGCCTCGCATCCCCTGCGGCCGCGCGCTCCCCGCCGCCTGCCCTCCTCGAGCCGCCTGCCGCACGATGCGGCTCCCCTGCGCCTCCCCGCCTGAGCTCTATGCCAGCCTCCGCCCGAGCTCCGCGACGCCTTGGGCAGGAGAGAGAGAACAAAGAGAGGAAGAGGGAGAGAAGAAAAGGGCTAGACGCTAACATGTGGGACTCAATAAATTTGGGGAGTTCGATATGGAGAGATTGTTGGAGTATACAGAGAATTTGGAGAGGATTTTTTTGGCTAGCTAGCCATATGGCTATTTAGAGAGCTGAATTTGGCCAGCCTTTTGGAGATGCTCTAATGTTCGAAAAATTGATTTGTTTGTCACAATAGATGATGGTAAGTGCGTGATATACAAGGACGTTGAGTCGGACAAAGCCATATACGAGCGCTGGTGCAAGTCTTACAACATGAAACGTGACCGTGCTGAGATGGCTCGCTGGTTCTACACATTTTAAGTTTTCTACAACGATTGCACACAACTGGAACAGTTATGTTCATAAAGACCCATACAAATTAGCTCTTGCAAGATGCCATAATAGAGAAGTGGTGGTCTTGGAGTGGCCGGTTTAGGTGAAGGATGGAGTCAACATAGATGTCTGTATAGCTGTAGAGATGTTTCCCCCCTGCAGCTGTAGGCCTGGTTATGGCCGGATGTATCTATCTAGATCCTGTTCGGGCATGACGAGGACCTTCACCTCTTAGCCCCTTTGGAAGGCTAAAACGTCCTTACCAGCAACCCTATTATTGTAACTTGCAATGTTAACTTCTCCTATCTTAATAAATTCCAGCTGGCTGCTTCGCTGGCCTGGCAAAAAAAAAAGCTCTTGCAAAAAAGCAAAGGGATTTAGGCGAATTTGTCGATTCTTGGTACCTACAACAAGAATTAGACCCATCCATCGACACTTGTAGCTATTTGAAGGAAAACGATGGGATGGATCATCTGCCTCTGGTGAGAGCATCTCCAAGAGAGATTCAAAGAGGTTTCCAAAAGTTAAATTTTGGGATTTAAGTTAAAAATAGGCCTCCAACAGATACCCAAACATATCCCAAAAAATTTCTCATGCCTAATTCTAACTCAAAAGTGAGCCAGATTTAGAGAACTTATTGGCATTTCCCAATCACTGCTCCTGTGGAAAAATTTTCATTGCTCACGCGCCAGGAATTCTCCGTCCGTGCCTTTTCTTCCTCTAGACACCTTCCGCCCGCGCCGATTTTTTTACGCCGTCTGCCGTAGTCGCTTGATCCACACACCGCCGCAAGCCATCGTCAATCTGTCTCTCCACCAATCGCGATTGATGACATGTTCGGTTAGAGGATCGATAAGGCCTTCTATTTCTTCACAGGCTGACGACAAAGTCTTCCGCCAAGGGTGGTATTATGGCCGGTGACGTGTTCTCTGGCATCAAGGAGCGGCGACATAAATAAGGAGCCTCTCAATCGGTGTTCGCACAGGGGCACGGTATCGTTAAAAGAAAACGATCGGAAGCAAACACTAGGCCCATCTATATTACGTGGCCAACAAAGTAATTTTTGGATCTAATTTTTGAGTCTCTCTTGGGATGATAAAGATTTTTAAGCCTAAAGTTTTTTAGGATAGGCCTAATCTAAAGTTTTTGGGAACTAATTTTTGGACTTCTCTTGAAGATGCTCTAAGTCCTGCATCCGAGGAGGAAAAATGTGCACTGATTTAACATGTTACAGCAGAGAAGGAGATGAACTCATCCCCCAAATCACTCCACTGTAACTAGTTATGCTTTGCCGTTCCATGTGTACTCTTATTTACCATCTTCTTCTTATGATATCTTCCTTATGCTTCCGCCTGTGGGAAATGTGTGTATTTTTTTAGCCTTTAATTTGGGTTTACAGGCACAAGTGTTCAAACAGATCAAGATCAAGTGTGAAGATTCTGGTAATATATGGCAGCTGTTTGTACATTAGTTCCTTGAGCATTTATTAGGACGAAACTAATTAAAGGTGAGTATATATTGCCGTGACTCAAAAAATTCAACATTATCATTCATGCATTGTTCGTTCGTTGATGTATAAGCTAGCGATTATATCCAGTATTACCTAGCTAGGACCTTTATAAACTATTCATCAATCTTACTGGAATATATATAAACGGCTGTTAATATATAATCACTGGAATCTTACTGGATTAGTTGGATCATTGAACAAACGGCTGTTAATTACCTGTGTGAAAAATTACTTACATTGATCAAATGACTTCTAATTGAGTATGCTTTATATAATCATGAAGCTTGCATTAATCATAATCTAACCATTCATATGTATAGATGTTCAAAGTTAAAACAGTACTAGCTAGTAGTTAACAGTGCAGTTGTTCGAAACCGGAAGAAGTGCTATCCAATTCACCCACCCTATATATGTTGTCAGGTTCACTAGCCTTATCATATATTATCGAAAGAAACGACGGTAGTCTCTAAATATAGATAAAGAAATTAAATCTTAAAAACTTTGGCATTACAATGCCCTAAGGGTCTATTTATATGTTTAAGGTTTACTTATAGATCTACGGTTTCACTTACAATAGTATTATATTCTGTTCTTAGATGAACAATTTTATGAGGCTACATATATTTTCCTAAAATAAGTCCATATGAGCCACATTGGGTTTTTACTGGGCATTCCTTAATGGACCTTCCATCCTCTTAGGCGAGATGCGTTGGCATACCGTCAATACCTACTGAGTTTTGTCTTCACTAGGCCTTAGCCTGGTGCTCCTGACTCATGATCCATTTGCCAGCTCTTCGTCAGTGCACAGGTCTTCGTTCGTATCAACCGTGCTATTTTGCTTGGTACTCAATCTTGGTCGGCCAGGGTTACATCTACTCCAACAATATATTTCTCTATTTGTATACTGTATGTGGCGCGCGTAAAAATAAATGGAAGGGAGTACCAGTCGAAGTGCATTCCTCGTTGTCACAACAAAGAGCATCGTAGTGTGGTTCCTTTCTCCTCCTCCAAATCTCGATGCTGCTGATCACTTGAGCATCTGCTCGATGCATCTGATCAATCACAATTGTTACCTCTCCTAAAGCATGCAAATGAATGAATGATGCTCTTCCAATAACAGAATGTGAGATGAGAACCTATAATACCAAGACATCCTCCAGAAATCTATACCTGCCAACGAAGATCAGTATGACTTCATCTTTTGAGTTCTTTTCCGGAAGATCCAATTTGTGTTAGCTATATATTAACTACAATAGGGGTAGGGAGTATTTACAGGGACTGATCGAGGCTATTTTAATTTAGAGTATTGAGTGGATTACTTGTCACAGATTATTTTACTTGGTTATAAGATAAATTAATATTTAACATACTTAATAAATAGCTTAACACGAGTGGTCTTAGTAATCCAGTAGAAGAATTTCTTTTTGTAAAATGATGAATTTTTTGAGGTATGTGTTAACAACCAAATTTGTCACAAATCTAGATTTGGTAATAACTTGAGTTAAATTTGGAAAGACCAAAACTTTCCCTTGAAGGCCAGTCTGATGCTTTGTGAGGCGGTTCGACCAGAGGCCCAACGACGGTTCGATCGCAAGTATGCGAGCGGTCCGACCGGCAACCCTAAGTCCCAGTCCAATTAAGATGTTTCTCGTATTTTCTTGCTTGGGATCGAGGTTTCTTGAGTCCTAATTAATCTCTAAACCTAACAGGACGTGGTGAAGGCTTTGTGGAGGCAAAACCAACCCCTTTATAGAGGCTATGGCCGATTCAATTGATCTCTCTCTTCCTCCGACAATTGATCATTCTACTTTTCTACTTTTTAGCCATATCTTCTACTTTAACTTTTACTTATTACCCTACTTCATTCATCTTTGTCTATTTGCACTGTAAATCGTTTGCTTTCACTGCGATAGTGCGATATCCTTTATAGGGTTGTCTCGTAAACCTTCTGATTCATCCACGAGACGGGTTTTACCCTCAAATTGATCTAAATTAGCCTAGAGGCTAATTTTGATCTCTAAATTGGCTCTGCTAGCCGATTTTGATCTTATAAACCCATCTTGGTCAGGAGCTTCTCAGGATCGAGATGGTTGGTGGCTCCGTAATTGTAACACCTTGAAATTACTCAATTAAGTTAATTATGTGTAAAAAGGAATTTTAGAAATATATTTAAAAGCCTCAAGGAGTGAAAACATTAAAAATCAGAGAAAATTCTTAATTAAAGTTGGCCTAGATTTAACTTTGTAAAATACTTTGCTTAATCCTCTATCTCCTAGATTTTTCTAGGGATTTTTTGAGCAAGGAAAGTATTTTTAGTAAATCAAACAAGTAATTTAGCAATTAAATAAAAGAAAAAAAATTAAAACCCCTTCCCTGCTCTTGGCGAGTTCAGCCCATTCCTGTGCTCATCCCCTCCTACGCACGCTAAGGCCCACGGCCTGCGGCTGCCCGCGCCTCTTTACACCCGCTGACCACCTGTTAGGGTCGTCCCCGACCTCGAGTTGGAGAGGCACTGTGCTGCTCTACCACCACCGCCGTGAATCCTACTCCGATTTGGCATCTCCGAGTGGGATTTCTCCAAATTCGTTGAGGGGTTTTGATCCCCTAAACCTCCTCGTCCTTTTCCCCCAAGAATCGCGGGAGATAACGTGTGGGTCCGCTATCTATCCAAGCTCGTGAAGATTCGGGTCTCCGACGAGAAATCCTAACCGCCGCCATGCCAAGTCGAGCCGATCTCTCCTCCCCTCCACTATATAAAGCATCCCACGGCGCCTCTCTCTATTTTTCCGCCCCAACCGAGCTCGTCTAGTGTCACAACCCCGATCTGGCACTGCATACAACGGCACCAAATAGGGCGTGCCGCAAGAAAACAGCGCGAACTGCTTCCCCGCGGAACTGCGATACCAATACCAGTCCTAGGACACAGCGTTGGTATCCACGGAAATCAGACATGTATCATTGCAATACCTTAGTTACATAATTAAATAAATAGACATATACCTTAACTTACGCTGCAGCTTCAGAGCAAGCCGAAGACAGCAACGAACAACACAGAGGCAGCGGCAGTAGTGGAACAGCGGACTAAGTCCCAATGCACAGGCAACGGCTGGGAACCAGGACAAAACCCTAGCCTTCACTTCACTGCAACTCCAGCTTCAGCTCCCGGCGGAGAACTATATATATATAGAGCAAGGGTGAGTACTCGCGTACTTAGCAAGCCAGGGGAACTTAGGTGGTTATTACAGGCTTCAAAGGGAGGCTGGATATTTTGTAATTCCTTTTTGTCGAAATCCTTTTAAATCTGCTGGTGTGTGCTTCTCAACAATTAGGACGAGGTGGGTCTCGTCCGATCGGAGTGAAAGAGACATCAATCTTTATTTCTCTAGTTTTCGCAATCAAGAATTCACGCCAAACAGCTTCCCAAGCCAAAGCATTTCCCCGGACTTCCTGAGTCCTGCTATCCATGACAGCCAAGTCATTTCATCAAACCTCCAACGTCCTTAATGACACTTCCTGCTTACCATTCCCGAAACCACATACGCATTTGCAAGCAGGGTAAAAGTGAAACTACGCTAAGGAATTACCTCACATCCGCCCATGACCGTGGGCATGGCTGTTCAAACAGTTTAGACCTCTGCAGAGGGAGTACACTTTACCCACACGACGCGACTCACTCTAGCCACCAGCTCACACTGAGCAGGCACGATCGGTGGCCTAGAGGTTTTCGTGACAAGGCGTTTCCCCAGCCCTCCCAGGTTACCCCATGCCAATTGGAGGGGTCCTCGAGACCAATCACAGGGTAGGTCCACGACCATGCTATACCAGGAACCCAGGAGGCATCGCCGACGCCCTCCCGGACGATCCACAGTCCAATGGCATGCAAGGTATCCCTGAGAGTCTAGTTACTCGGCCAGGGGCTTCCCAATCTACCCATGTGGTTGTACTGTCTTATGCTCGGATGAAATTCCGAAGGAATTGGTCCTTAAAGCGACCACACAGGCATCACCCACACCAGATCGGCCTTGTGTCGCGAATCTCCATTTTGAAACTCATTTTTCTTTCACAAGGCACCGACCTAAGTGTCGGGTTTTCCAAATATTTCGTAAAACCATATTTTACCCAAGAAGTTGCTTAAATTTTAAGTTAAAGAGGCAGCTGTCAGTACTCGTACAATAGTGCACGAATACCGAGGCACGGTAGCGGTGGTTACAAGGGAACAGGGTATTACAATCATCAAGGGAGGATTTAAAAGCAGCAAGGTTGGGTAGGTCACCCGGTCTGACTCGCAGACAGGACCGAACGATTTAGTGCACGCATATCGATCCAGGATTTTGCAAATAAAATAATTATAGTTCATATATGGGCTCGATTGATCAAAGGTGGCTTGCTTTGCTCTAGGTCTTCACGAGTCTTCGAGAAATCGTCACGAAATCCACTCCGAAATAAATTTTCCGGTGACCGTTACTATGCGCAAACACACCAAAAACCTACATAAAGACCAGTAAAAAGATCCAATTTAGTGCTAATAATAGTGCCATTAAATAGATCTCATTTTTAGAAAATTACTAGAGTTGGAATAGAGTCAATCGGAGTCACGGATAATAAGATATTGATTTTTGAAGATTTTGGCATCTTTCTGAAGTATTGATAAAAAGGAAATTAGAAAAGATTTCCTTGATTTTTTTTCTCGGGCTTAAACCATCCTGGGCCGCCGATAGCCCGGTCCCAGTGGTCAGCTGAGGGAGCATAGATAGGCGCGCGCGTGTTCGCACCAAAAACCACCGGGTGTGCCAAGAAGCTTGTTGATGATCTGGTTTGATGCGATTGAACATACGAAGGCCTGGGAGATCTGCTTAGCTCCAGTGCAGGTCCTAAAATCTTGAGGTTCGCAGGCGTGCCAGTCAATTTGACCCCGCAATTGACAAGGAGATGAAGAAATTAGATTACTGATCCAATCGGCCAGTAAGCCGATACGGATTCCTTTCAGCCGATCGCCGCTATGCTCGTGCCCGGGCCCTCGCCTGTACTCGCGCTCCCGGGTCCTCGCTTGTGCTCGTGCCCGGGTAGCAGCAACTGCACATCGGCTATCGGCCGATACGGACTGAGGTAGGCTCCTCGTAGCCGATGGCCGATGCACCTATGTATCGGCTAGGAAACGATAGTGCTATAAACAAATAGATAAGCGTTAGTACATGTGCATCGGCTAGAAGCGATGATAAAATAGATATGCAGGATGGTAAGCCAGCCGACTGCTGAGAAGGAAAGCACACATGCATCGCTAGAAAACCGATGATAAATATAGATGACAAAAACAGTAAGGATAATACAGTCGGGCTTTATAAAAAGATAACCTATCGGCTAAGCACTCCGATAGAACGTCGCATATACACCGATCGGCTCGACAAGGATAGATCTACTATTATTGATCTAGTAGTTTCAAACCTAACTGATGCAGCACAGATCGATAATAGTAAAGGAACTCAACAAACCGATAAATCTAATGCAACTGTGATGTATATGATAATTATCGGCTATACATTCCGATAAAACACTTGCACAAAGGCTATCAATCTAACAGGAATAATTTATCGCTAGCAGTTTAGTAGGTCGGACCCAACCGATGCAGCACAAACTGATTGATAAACTACCCCGATAACTGATAAAAAACTATGCACGCGTGATGTGATATACCTGACCAGCCTAAGAGGTCGGACCGAACCGATGCAGCCGTAGACAGATCCGATAACACGTGGTAAGCCGACTACCATAGACCGACTAGAATATCGGACCTAACGAGAAAGTCCTAGCCGATTGGTAGTCGGCGGGGTAACGAGACTTACCCTCTCGCAGGAGTCGGACCTAACCGATGCAGCCCGCTCGAGAAGCAAGAACCCGTTGGTAAAGGGTGGCGATGCGCCGAATTTAATTGATCGAGAGATAGATTTACAAGCTACCCGGGCATACGTATATATACCCCGAGTTACAAGAGTCCTTATAGGACACGAAACAGGACTTTCCTAACTAGAAAAAGAAAACTAACAGACCTGATCGGACAAGAGATCAGGTTTCCTAAAAGATAAAACTATCTAATAGATAAGATAAATAACTGCCATAACGTGGTCTTCACGATTCCTTCCCAAGCTCGGACTCTTCTGGATTAGTTTCCAATGGCTGATATCGCTTCTTTCCTTAACGAACATGTAACGACCCGTACCAATTTTGGCGTTAACAGCGCGGTGGGCCGAGCCCACTTACTACGGCGGCCTCGGGAGGGGAAGGGGAAATGGCCGAGTGGCTCTTGGCCCGACTAGGCTCCGAAGGGAAGCGACAGTTGGGCCGAGCGGACGGAAGGCTTCATGGCCTCACAGCCCAACCGGGTGAGAGGCACGGGCAGGGCCTGACAGACAGGGTCCAGTCAACAGGCGGGGTCCACTGTCAGTGCCAAGGTCCATGGGGAAACGAGTCTATGGAGGGATGGCGTTCGATGGACGGTGGATGGGGTGTCCTGGAGCGGTTCACCGTGCACCGATTCGAGGCAGGGCCACATGCAGTGGCTCGGTTCTTGTGAGCGGAACGTGCACGGGGTGACAGGGAGGTGGCCTCGGCTCATGGTCAAACGGGACTGGGGGAAGAAGATGAACAGTGTCTTCATCGGATGGACGACGGCGGTGCGGCTCCCTATGTCCCTGACTATGGCGGGACCACAGGAGCGAAGCGGAGGACAAGGGGGAGACAACCAACGGTACAAATTTGTCAGAAGGAGGGCGACAGTGAGGTATTTTGGAGTATCCCGTCGGTGGCGGCGGTTTGGGCGTTTCCCCAGTGATGATCTAGAGCTCAATTCGATGCACTAGGACATTCCTTGTCGATCCCTAGTTCGATTCCCGGAAAAAGAAGGAGTGGCGGACGCCGCTACAAGTCGGGTGGCGGTGGGCAGAGTGTGTGTGGCGGACATGGGAACGCTGTCGGCGGAGGCGGTTTATGCCCCGGGAGCGCGGGTATCACGCACAGGAGCTAAGGGAAGGTGCAGAGGTGATGATCAGGATAGGTAGATTACTGCAACGAAGTGACGCAGTGAAGGATTGCCGTCGGCATGAACGTAATCGTTCGGCCTCTGCTCGAGCGGCATGGCGGGGAGGAGCGAAGACCGACGACGTCAATGGCGATGGTCCCGGGTGCGGCACGAGCTCGGCGCGTCGCAGGGCTCCGAGGCGGTCTGGGGAGGAGAAGATTTAGGGAGGGGAGCTCCTATGTCGGCGGAGAGCTGGCTCGGTCCCCGCGAGGATGAGTGGGTCGGCGCCGAACGCCAGCTGGTCCGCGCTCCACCGTGGACTGCGACGAGGCAGAGCAGGGGCATAGCGGAGAGGGGAAAAAGAGGGAGGGCCGAGCGGCTCCAGAGCAAAAAGGAAAGGAAAAAGGGAGGCCTCATCTAGCTTTTGGGACGGCGGGGCAGGTGAGCTTGTCCCGGGCTTGGTGGCTTGCGGCAGCAACGGTGACGCGAGCGGGGATGGCGACATAAAGTCGAGCGAGCTCCTTGGCGGCGAGCGAAGAAAGGGTGGTCACCAGCGCAGGGAGGGATGACAGCGGCGTCCTGTGGTCGGTGACTGGAGCGGGAGACGGCGGCATCCGAGGCACGGATTCAAAACAACGATGCCGAGCTGCGGGCGGGATCGAGAGAGAGAGAGAGAGAGGGGGGGCGCTCGGGAAGATGAACAGGAGAGCCATCCTCCACACGCGCGCGATTGCGACACGTGGGAGGGGGGGCGCGTGTCGGCGCCTGGAGCAGGGGAGGATTAGGCAGCCCAGTGTGAAGGGGAGCATAGGAGTGGGCCGAGAGAGGACGACTGCGGCCTAGGAGAACAGTGCCATTTCTCCTTTTCGCCCAGGGATTGTTGTGAGGAGTTTTTAAGGATTTGAGGAGATTTAAACTGTGATTTGAATTCAAAATTTTTTTTTTGATTTCCGGAAAATTTGAGGAATCAAGGGGGGTCCAGGGTAACTATTGTTTGGTATTTTTGGGGTACATTTTTGTATGTGGACCTTTTGGATTATTTGAGGGGATTTAAAGGAGTGATACTTTCAAATTCAAATTGCAATCTTCAATTTGAATTTGGGGTGCTCAAGGGAAATTGAGGAATTTTCAATAGGGTCAAAGAGGGAGAGATGATACATATGTATATAGATAGTCACATATGGGTATGTATTTGGGCATAAACATATATATATATATATATATATAAATATATTATATATATATATATATATATATATTGGAGGGACGATGATCGTTCAGGGATTTGATTCCCAGATTAAACTCACGAGTTTGTTGGAGTCCAAGAAGGGGAGAAATCAAGGGGATATTTAGGGTTCGAAGTTGGGTCTTCGGAACGGGTATCAAAGCGGGCTTTGGAACATCGGTTTCAAAGGTCGAAACAGGAGATTTTTTGAGGGAGAAAGCGATAGGGTTTTAAAGAGCAAAGTTCGAATTCGGCAGTTCGAATTCGAGGTTTATTTCTCGAACGGAGGTTTTTGAGGTCGGGATTATGAGATCAAGGTAGAGAGACAAACTGAGATCCATGGCACAACTTACGATATAGCACACAAAGAGGTGAAATTTTCACGGGTAGTTTTTGGCAAAATATTATTTAACGTCTCACTGAAAGCGGGGGCGTTACACCTAGCCTCCTGTGCCCTAGCGCTGTAGTCTCCTGCTCCACCGCCACCACTGAGTTCCAGCCAAGCGCCGCCGTTGTCCTAGCCGTCGCCTCTATTAGCATCACTAGTGCACAAGGAAGCGAGGCCGCTATTCCCCAGCCGCCGAAGACCGCCGAAAACCCGTCGCCATCAAGGACCTGAGGAGCTCCGCCGCCAAAACCTCGTCGCCGGTCGCTCTCGTCGCCAATCGTTGTCATTCTACCCACGGGGAGAATCGCCTTGGTCCCCTCTACCTATTTCTGCCTTCGCCGTGCGCCGTCGTGCCACCGATCGCCGTCGACCATTGGTTCCCGAGCCGCCGCCGTCATTGCCATCGCCATTGCCGACGTGGTTGCCGACGTGGATGCCACGCAAGGGCCAGTTCGATGCCAGGTCAGCCGTAGGACCGAGTCAATTGGGTTAGATTTGAGCCGTTGATCACCGAGATTAGATCCTAGCCATCCAATCCGCGATAGATTAGATCTCAACCCTCCAATCTATCTTAAAGTCCTAATCAATCTGAGCCGTCCGATCAATCTACCGTAGACCCGAGCCATCCTCTCACTGACCAATGGGGCCTGGGTGTCAGCCGCCTCTTCACCTTGCACTGACTCCATAAATCCTTTTCCCGAATTAAAATAAATCCTAAATGACATCATAAATCGGGTTAATTCATTAAAATAGGCTTTAAAGTGTTTAAACTTCTAAAATTCATAACTAATTCATCCAAACTCCGTTTGGGGTGATTCAACTTGCAAAATTCATTAAAAATCAAGATCTATCCATTAAAAATATAATATTATATTGTTTATGTGTGCTTATGTACTATTTTGCTCTTTTTGTTTATTGCCTTTAGCTGCCGACGTTTCGGAAGAGTCGGGATTTCTCGAGGAGAGCTCGGAAGCGCTTGCAGAGCAACAAGGCAAGTCACACAGATTCCTCAACACCTTTGATCATATTGTACCTATGTTTTAAGCTATACTTTTCCTTTAATTATGCATTTATTTTTATAATGTCACCAGGAGGGAAAAACTTTATCTTTGGTTATGGCCTTATTGATTTGATTACCTGCCATTGTACCTAGGGAAGTAATGTGACTAGCTAGCTTTAATTATGGGTTAGCTAGAATAATTCTAGGACCCTGTTTAGCCATGCCTAGAAATTATAGAATAACTTATGGGCTATCAATTTAACTTTGGTTTCATTATTCAGTTCACATGAAATGATGAGTCAGTTCATGATTGTGGTCGTGTGAGGATAACTTAAGGGTCTACTAAAACTTGACTAAAGGGTGGGTTGTGAGTACCGGGATTGTGATTGATGCTAGTGGTGCTCATGAAACTTAAGGACCGTTTCGCGAACTACTTGTTGCGAATCAATACCCGTGCTAACCACAGGTCAGAATGGGTAATGGCGGGGACTAAAGTGTGATCCGTTCAACTGGAGGCCCCACGGTGTGTTGTGGCTGTGACAATAAGACCACCATGGCTGCATCAATAAGTCCATGATTTGGGCGTTAGATCGTCTCCCTATTTAGGAACTTGATCAACCCTACCGGAGACTGGTGGTCCAGCGGGTGGTACTCTTATTGTGTGGGTTATATGGAGGGTTCTGTCACCATGGTGGTATTGAGGCACACGGTGACGTGTTGTGGAGTTCTGTCTTGTGGGTAAAATGGTACACCTCTGGCCAGAGTAAAACTATTCAAATAGCCGTGCCCCCGGTTAATGGGTGGGCCTAGTAATATTTTCTGTGATTATTCCCACACTATCTTAATCAATTAATGAGTGGTGGAATATGGTTAGGTCCAGGTGGAAGTGGTTGGGCTCATATCGCTTTGGAGAGCGGTATAGTGTTGGTTAAAGTTGATTAATGATTACTGTTTTATTACTCTCTTAAATATTTTATTAAATGCTATTTATATAACTTGAGCCATATTATGCCATTCTTCGGATATCTGTGCACTTACATATTTGCTGTGTGGCTTACGGAGTATTTCATATACTCACCTAAGTCACCTTGCAATCAACAATCATCATCAGAAGAGTACTACAGCGAGGAGGACTTCTTGGAGGACTATGCGGGAGGCTGGTCAAGTGCGTGTGGAGTGGCAGTCGTCGCGTCTTACGTAGTTGTTCCGCTGCTTAGACTTTATTATTATTGAGAGGTGCTATTCGCCTCTGTTATAAATACATTTGTTATGTAAGACAATTACTTTGTTATTAACTTTGTCTTATGTGTGTCTCGGTTGATTTCTGGACGAGGATTTACACATAATTAAGCACTTGAATTTTAGATAGAAATTCCGGGTGTGACAGTAACACCACAAATCATTAGGTGGATCCCATCTTAACGAAAAAAGCTCCAATAGTATGAAATAAATAATCCGTTTTAACGGTCAGAGAAATAATCTGAAAAAAGCGTGGCCTAAGTGACTACCTCGGTTGTCCAGCTTTAGGACTCCTTTGGAACAAAGGAAAAGTAGATGATTTTTGTAGGATTGAAATCCCATGGATATTTTTTCTAGGTGCTCCTTTGGAACAAAGTTATAGGCATTTGAGATTCGTACAAAATTCATATGGATTGGGTTAAATCATCGGAATTTCTGAGGATTTCTAACATGAGGTTGGATCTCATGAAAAGCTTTCTTGAGGATTCAACTAGCATGCCACCTTTATTGCTACGTTTTTTATATTTTTTATGTTTTTGAATTCCTGCGTTTCAAAACGGTCCTTATTATTTTTGCGCTACTAAGGGCAGCAACAATACTAAAGTGGCCTAGTCGTTGTTTCATAAGAACTCAGGAGTGGCAAAGGGGTATACTGGCCCATCCTCGCCTTTGTAGATTTACCTTTTGCGCTTTTTCGGTGGGCATTGATAGACAAATCCCAGAAATTTTCGGTTGCCACTTTCGGATAGATATACTGGGCCTCATTGGTCCTGATTCCTTTGGGCCGCGCGTTCATCTTCTTTCATGCATGGGTCTTGTCAATGCACAACTTATGATCAACGTTGTCAAATTAATTACTCCAAATTATACGCAACCTAATTAATCATCTCAAATAACAAGTACCAAATGTATATATGGAAATTAATGGTTCCAAAGTATAGCTCAAAGTTGAACTGTTTACAAATTTCATATTATTACTCATGCTCTGGAAAACCAAAAAAAAACAATATGGAATTTTGTTTAATTTTATTCATCCACACGAAGATATTGTGCATAATCATGTCACCAAAAGTGACATATATGTATATGTATATATATACGATTATTCCAGTAAAGTGCACAAGCTAATACTCCTAATTAATTAAGCAGAGGCGATCTCGTCGCCAGGGCCACGCACACGCACACCGTCGTCCTCCTCGCCGGCCGTCACGCCGTTCGTCGGCGGGCAGAACTCGATCCGGTAGTTGGTGCCGGCGGGGCAGGTGAAGGTGCTAGTCTGGTCGTCCTTGGCGTAGCTGTATGCGTCAGGGCAGAGCATCTTGAAGAACATGGAGTACCTCGTCGGCGGGCAGTTGTGCTCGAACTGCCCCCGGCAGCAGTAGGTGTCGCCGCCGAACTTGCCGCACGCGCTGGCGCAGCCGCCGGGGACCTGGAGCTCGGGGAGGCACCTCGCCGTGATGTCGACGGCGCAGCTCGGCCCGCGCCCCTTGCTGCACCCGGCGCCGCCGTTGGTCGGCTGGAAGCTCACCGGCACGTTGAAACCGTCGATGAGTGACAGGTCGAAGAAGTCATCGCCGCCGCCGGGGCGGCCGAGGGTGTACTCCGCCAGCGTGGTGGGCGGCTCGCCGGAGACGGCGCAGGAGAGCGCGCCAGCGCAGTCGCCGGTGACGCAGCGCCCGCGGCCGCTGCCGTCGAAGGAGCAGCCCGTGCGCGGCCAGATCCTGGCGGCCGGCGTGCCGGCGGCGACGTCGATGGACCACGACTGTCCCGGGTCCAGCCGCGCGCCGCCGCCCGGGAGCGCGCCAGGCCACACCGTGTAGGAGCACCGGTTCACCATGGTGATGGTCGCCGCGTCGACGACGACGACGACGAGCAGCAACGACGTCACGAGAGCGATGACACGTCGACACGAGATCGAGTACTCCATTGTTGTGATTGCAGCTGTAGTACAGTCAATGCCTTCACATATTTTGTGTCTAAATTTATAGAGAAGACGAGATGCATGGCTGGCTAGCTAAGTATGATTTGCTACTGATTGTCTCATCACTGACACGTGATGATATTGCGTGTCAAATTAATATATGTAGTTAACTTGTGGTGTTAGTGCATGCATGTAAATGGGGAAATCTGGCTGGAAAGATATAGATCTGACCGGTCGGCTTGGTCTTCAATTGGTCGGAAATGATCGATAACGTGGCTGGCAGACAGAGCAAGCTGATGCCATCAATTCAGTTGCATGCTTGTAGTTTGGTGTAATCGTGCATTTGGTCCTATTTTAAAGTCTAACTACCAATTTAACCTTATTTTGTCGGCTTAGCTTATTTGACCTGGCTTTTAAAAAATGAAGTTATCATCTGACCCTATTTTGTGAAGCTAACGGTGTTAAACTCAACGACAAGTTACCATTTATGCCCTTACTACTACTTATTGCTCAAAGGTTTTGTTTATTTGTTCTAGTTTTGTGCACTAATGGTATATAAAACATTTGATGATCTGTGACAGATTTGATAGATTTATGATAAATTTGATTTAGATTTGACAAAATAATGACTAAACTTTAACAAATTTATCACAAATATGTCAACTCTACATTAAATGCACAAAACTGGCCAAGCAAACAAAATCTTTGAGTAGTAAGTAGGGTCAAATAAGCAAGGACATAAATGTATTTTGTCCATGAGTTTAATATGTTAACTTGACTTTATAGAATAGGGTCAGACGACAGCTTCATTTTTGAAAAGTGCAAAGTTGATCAAAAATAAAACCAAATTGATGATTAGACTTAAAAATGAGTTCAAAAGTACAATTGTCCCTCGTAGTTTTGTGCAAACATATGCTGCACAGGTGTTATTTAATTATATATAGTCAAGTATACATGGATGCATGGATTAATTGATTGACTGGGTAGCTAGCTCTTAAATTAATACACTGTTATTGTGTAATACTAGTGGTTGCGTGTGGAAACTACGCGCAGTTGCACCCAAAATTCCACACCAACAATTGACAAACTGCAGCAAATCTTATCTATATATATCCGTTAGCTATGATGGACATCTGAATTATTTCGATGACATTGATATTACGTTGACGACTGGTTAACAATAAACTATTACTACCTAAAAAGTTCACAAAGCGATCCATATTTTTTTACGCAACAATAATCTATCCATATGTGAGTAGACTGTTGTCCTTGAAGACTGATCATTGGTTTTGGTCCGGCCATTAATCAGGGTGAGCAATAAATAATAAACAAATAATAAAAACTGTCCCATAATACTTCCTTCGTCCCAAAACTATCGACACTCTAGCATTCAAAATTTCCACAATAATTGTCACTTTAGAGTATTACTTGTCTCATCAATTATTTCGTATTTAAACTTCTCTCTATTTTACACTTATCCATCCTCTCGCTTTTAAACATTCCTCGTTTAATAAGAGATACCTAAGTCATTTTTCTTCCTTAGGCATGTTAAAGGTAGAGCCTGGTATAAGCTCTCAGTTTATTTAAAGACTATTCTCTTACAATAGTTGAGACGATGAAAGCTCTAATCATTAATGCATCAAAATAATTTTTTATTACCTTTCTTTCCCTTCCCCCATCTTCCTGTAGCAAAATTTTCTTTTATAAATGCTACGAGTCAATGTCAAA
This sequence comes from Oryza meyeriana var. granulata, assembly GCA_003991445.1. Taxonomy (NCBI): domain Eukaryota; kingdom Viridiplantae; phylum Streptophyta; class Magnoliopsida; order Poales; family Poaceae; genus Oryza; species Oryza meyeriana. The sequence continues at coordinate 236,784 of RYFJ01001346.1, read as the reverse complement.
CCGATATTAAGCTTAACATCGATGTTTTTCTTTCATTCTCCTCTCTCTTCTATGTTAGTAAATTTATCTTGTTGACAATTCTAAGAGTCTGCTATTAATTGTTGTTGTATATGTCTTTACTAATTTCATTCACTTTCTCCTAAAATAATAATTGTTTTAGACGGAGAGAGTGCTATCTAGTCTCGGCCTGCCAACGAACTGGGCCTGTCCAACAACATATATTCCAAGCCGGTTGGGCCCAATTAAGTCGGCATGTAATGCATGCATATATGTGCGTGCGTCGTCAGCCAACTTTGACTGCATAATGCATGCGTACTGCACCAAATTCTTGCTCTTGCATGACACGTACGTATGTAGTTAGGCCATTCCTAGCGTAGGTCTCATAAAAGTTTTACTTTCATTAAGTTAGATGTCACGTAGGTATGTCACATAATTTATGAAGGAAGAAGAAATGAGTACGTTTTATTTAAATGAAATATGGTATACACACTTAGTTATATCTTATAAATAGAATAAAAATCCAATTAACTGAGTCGGTTCATTCTATGCCTTGAAAACGAAAATAAAACTTCACTATGACTAAATCGTTTCACAACATAATTTAACAATTAAATGTTATAGCTAACATATGAAATTGGAAAAAAAATCTATGCAATAGAGACAAGCTAGCTAGCTAAATGATGATGTGGCATTTTTCAAAACGTGAAATGAAACTCCCTAATGAAAATGGCCAAATGCTAGCTAGCTAGCTACGTAACGCACGCAGCATGCACGATCGAGTTGGCTAGCTATAGCTGTACGTGTTTGCGAGATTGCCGGTCTATACGTTAGTTCGTCTTCCAAATTTCCAACTGGTCTCTTATCTTCTGCAACTTGTTTCTACGAGACGAAGAAACTTAACGACAGCAAAGCAGCGGACTTATATGGATCGTGCAATTCGCCGAAATTTTGCGTTGGAAGCGTACGTACGTACGCACGTCATACGTATCAGCTTCTAGTCATGGCACCATGCATGCATGTCTCACTTCCATAACATCGGCTGGAAGAAGCTGGAAAAACCTTGGAATTCTCTTCCGGACAACACGTACTACGTTGCCATGAGTCACGCACAACATTTAAGGTATAGATCTAGCAAGGTAAAAAGAAACAACAGTAAGGGCACAGATCTAGCAAGAACTCCAGCAAGGATCTATCCATCCATCCATCCATCCATCCATGAAAGCTAACGAACGAGAAAGAACCTAGCTAGGTTGTGTTTCTTCATACACAAGAAAACATCTCATCTGATTCTGATCCGTCTGATCTGATCTGAGAAAGTAGGAAACAAGAGAACGGATGCAGATGGATCAGGCGGAGGCGGACGCAGCGGTGCAGGAGCGGTAGAGCTTGCCGAAGACGAGGAGGGCGGTGACGAAGCCTATGAAGCATAGCGACATGACAAGCACCATGGTGGGAGAGAGGCGCAGGCCCGGTGCCTCGTCGTTGTAGAAGCGCAGCATGTTGCTCCCGCCGCCGCCGGTGGTGGAGGCGCGGCGGCAGCGCATGGGAAGCTGAGGTTCGGGTCCGGCGGGTGGGGGGGTTTTGGGGAAGGAGGAAGAGGAGGGGAGGAGGGGATCCATGGCGGACTTCGGCATCTCGGGATTTTTGAGAGAAAAAAAAAAGAGGAATTCCTCTCCTCTTCCAATTTCCCTGTGGCTGTGTGCTCATCTATATACTACTACTATCGCCGGTCGTCAACCTCGGGACCTCTCGTCTCCGCAACAGAACAGAAATCCAAGCTGGTTGAATCAACAAGTACTGGAGCCATTATTTAAATCTAAATAATTGGGGAGTGCTTCCATGATCTGTCATTTGCACTGTATTGTTTGAAGCATAATGTCTATTTTCAGAGTACACACAGAGAGAGAAAGAGATCGATCTCGAACGATAGGTTTTATTCATTTTTTATTCACCAACACGCATGTACGTAAGCATGCATGCAGCATGCCAATGGTAGTGATCAACAACACAAGATCACTAGCTAGGCCCTTATTATTACATCTCATTGTGACATTATCCATACATGCATATATATACTAGCATATATGGCTAAGTATACTGATCTCTGTATATATATAGTTAAGGGCACAAGACGATCTGGTAGTTTGTTCCTGCAGGGCAGGTGAAGGTGCTGCTCTTATCGTCCTTGGCGTAGCTGTACGCATCAGGGCACTTGTCCTTGAAGAATTTCGAGTACTTGGTCGGCGGGCAGTTGTGCTCGTACTGTCCCCGGCAGCAGTAGGTGTCGCCGCCGAACCTGCCGCACGCGCTGTCGCAGCCGCCGGGGACCTTCAGCTCCGGCAGGCACTGCGCCGTGATGTCCACGGCGCAGCTCGGCCCGCGCCGCCTGCTGCCGCAGCGCGCGGCGTTGCTGGTCGGCTGGAAGCTCATCGGCACGTTGAAGCCGTCGATGACGGACAGGTCGAAGTAGTCGGTGGAGTCCCCGACGCCCGGGGTGCCGAGGGTGTACTCGGCCAGCGTCGTCGGCGGCGTGCCGGAGACGGAGCAGGACAGCGCGTTGCGGCAGTCGCCAGTGACGCAGCGGCCGCGGCCGCTGCCGTCGAAGCTGCAGCCCGTGCGCGGCCAGATCCTGGCGGCCTTGGTGCCGGCCGGCACGTTGAGGGTCCACGACTTCCCCGGGTCCAGACGCACGCCGCCGCCCGGGAGCGCGCCGGGCCACACCGTGTAGGTGCAGCGGTTCACGACGTTGATGGTCACGGCGTCGACGCTGGAGACGAAGACGACGACGGCGAGGAGGAGGAGCACTTCACGGAGGCCGACGACTCGAGTAGTGGAAGATGATGCCATGGCTAGCTGTTGCTGCTGTATGGTGTAGAGATTGCAATGTCCATGGCTAGGTATTTATAGCAACAGAGAGTGAGGAATTGAGTTGCGTGTGTGACAGGTTTCCACGGAGATTTTCCACGTACGGTTGTAGCGTTTGGCATGGCATTCATATACGTACATGCATACGTATATACGGTCTTGTGCCCCTGTATATACGCCACTGTCAAATGAAAATTCGTTTGGGTCTTGTCTGGACCGTTGGGCCTTATCATGTTATGGGCCTTGTGGGCCGGTCAAACCCGTTGATGGGATTATCTGGAATTTTTACTGTTAATAATTTAATTTATTTTTTAATTTACAAAACTAAATTTTAATTTTTTTTTTCAGAAATACACTCTTGCCGCCGTGGGCCAGGGCGGCATTTAAAAACTGCCGTGGCCTAGGGCGGCAAATGGCCGGGGCCCACGGCGGCGTCAGCGGGCCGAGGCCCATGTGGCATTGTCGCCCTAGGCCACGACGGCGAATGGCTCCAGGGGGCCGAACGCAAAAATGCATTTGCCGCCCTGGGCGAATGCATTTTTGCGTTCGGCCCCCTGCAGCCATTTGCAAATTACCAAATTTAAAAATTTTCTTGCTAATTTTCCTGCCTTATTTTCTTACTAATTTTTAACCCCAAAAATTTTTAAAATTTATTTCTCAAAATTAGATTCTTAAATTCTATTTATTGTGCCATTGTATTTATTGGGTCAATGTTAAAAAAAAACCAAATATCATAGATTGTTTACGTCGTGAAGAAAACTTGTCAAACTAAGGGTATTTCCGGATCGCCACTCGCATTCCACTCCTTGTATGTTCGGATCGGTACTCGCAATCCACTCCTCCCCGTCTTTCGCCTACACTCTTCATAAAATTTAGTTTTAATCGTGGTTTAGGGTATGTTTTTTGAAGTTTTTTTTATAATCCGACGATGGTGGGCGTTGGTTTGTAAAATCGTACTGATCATTTTTTTAAGTTTATTTTCAATAATACTTAATTAATGACATGGTAATAGGCCGGTCTATTTTACGTGAGGGGCTTAGGACCCCTAGGCGAACAGAATGTTAGGGCCTATGAATTTTTTTCCAAATTTTTGCGCAATGTACGTACTGAATGATTTTTAATTCGATATTGGGAGACGATATATTGTATTACTCGTGATCCACATGATCGATACTTAATACAGTGCATGTATAATAGCATAGTGATATTAGCTAGATGTGAGTCGTTCGTATTGCGGCATGATGAATGCGACACCCATAGTACGAAATACAACAACGGATACAACTTGTGAGCAGTACAATGTATCCGCTCGTTCTAGTCACCGGTTCCTAGAAAAGCGGGAGATTCGTTCATGGTATGATCTAGACAGGCTGTAGTCGGCTGGTGATTCTGGTTGCATGTTCCAATGCCGTGATAGATCTGAAGGCGTGAAATTGTTAATCCATTGTCTGAATTGACACTTCCTTGGAGGATCCTGTGGGACGAGTTTGATTAGTAAATTCGTCACATTTGGTGAAGGTAAACTATCTGCCGGAAGAAAGGTGCGGCTTGAACTTACATTGATATTGTCGTCAAGAATGTTCGGACAAACAAAGCTTCTGCGTTGCAGAGTTTCTGGCCTTCTCGACCTGACGACCTGGCAACGATCACTACAAGCGCCGTTGGACGGTCCTCCCATCGCGGTAGTCCGAGAGGTCGATTTCTCCGGTCTGCCCCTTCTAGCTCTAGACGTTGTTCGTGCTCCACCCTCCTGGCCATGTATTGCGCCATGCTTTCGTCTAACGGGAGGTAGTCATATTCCGGGTTGTCGTTGTCAATCCACTCGATGAAGCCGCAATATCTTCCCTCGGTCTGTTAAGGTAAATATCCTGGTGTAAGAGTCGTGGGCGTAAAAATGAATATGACAAAGACTTGACTGAAATACGTACTTGGGGACTCCGGTGCATGCACTCGAAGTATCTCCAGCCCTAAGTCTCCTCCTGATGAGATACGCGTAGCCGGCAACGGTCACCACAAAGGCATATCGAGCGTTCAGCCCAAGGTGGCAGTACCAAAGTGAAACCTAAATATCGCCAGTTGCAATCCTTCACGAAAAGAGGTGTAGGAGACATTGTTCGATGCTGCTACAAGAAGAAAAGGAAATTAGTGAGGCAGGTAGTGGCCGTAGTTCATAAACGGTGCGAAGTTTGCCCGAGGGGCTGGGTGAAGGCCCTCTGCTACTATGATGGTGCTTTTATATAAGTTGTCGTGTGTTTATTTCCTTATGAGACGTACAGGTCAAAATATAAGGGACCTGCATATGCAAAAAGCGGTTGAAGTGGCTAACCATGTATTCAGAATGCCCGTGACGACGCATGACTAAAGCGACACGCCGAAAGCTCGCTTGTCGCAATGTGGCGCACGCGGGGCCTATATTATGCAAGTAAAGGTGGTTCGTACTCGCGCATAGTATGCGCCGAAAGTGGTTTGTCCTTTTAAAATGGTACAAACAGGACGGAGTACCGTTGTAAATATTTGTGAAAGGTCAGATCTGAAGGGTGGGATTGAGCCTAGAGGGGGTGAATATGGACATGAAAAATTTGAACTAAAACGGAAGCAATCTGCAAACAATGGATATTCCGTAATAGTATGACAAAATATCCGTTTGATCGGAATTTCTGGTAAACTTTAACGAAAGTTCCGTTTAAGGTTCTTAGCAGAGAGGCACAACGGAATTTACGCTCAAGATCAACGGAAGTTCCGTTAAAGTTGGAAAACATAACCAAAATTCAAACTCAGAACTGAACGAGGATGCCTGCGATGACGCTGCCTATCAGTGGTGCCTTTCCCAGTTGGCCGTCTTCCATCGGTGCCTGATTCTTCCACAGGAACTTCCGCTGCACTTAGGGCCTCGGCGTCTTTCGTGCACTTCTTGTAGGTATGTCCCTCCTCTCGACACCTACTGCAACGTTTAGCGCTAACGCCGGCCTCGGATTCGTCCATATCATTGCGAATCCTACGTGTCCGACGGCGGCCTGCCTTGTTCCTTGCCTTCGTCGGGTCAGGGATGTAATAAACTGGGCTTGTGTCTTCAGTGAAAGTGCCGACGATGCCGAAACCAAAAATCTTGGTACTCCATGTATGCATGATTGCTTTCTTTTTAAAGTACGGGGACACATATTGGCGTTCATCAATGCCGCACTCCCCGCAAGCGGCAATGACATGAGAAGAGGGCTTATAGTACAAGCTTGGTTTCCGGCAGGAGCACTTGCATGTCCCATCTTCCTTTAGGATACACTCTTGCACAGGTTTCCTTGCGAATATGCCACGCCTGGACCTATCGGCACACAATATCTCAAATCTACGCTCTCGTGTGTCTTGCACTCGGACTCGGTGCTCTCTTGCCTTCTTGCATTTCTCCTCAAGGTACTCTGTCATTTGGTGCCAAACCAAAGGTTTCCATCGGCCATAGATGGGCCATTCTGTCTGCACCTATCGTGGAAGTACGTCTATATTCCATGTAGGATGAACTCCACGATGGCAACAAGGGAGAGTTGCCTCACACCACACATGACCCAGTTGTAGACCTCTGCAAGGTTCGTGGTCATTATGCCGTACCTTGCTCCACCTTCATCGTACAGCAATGCCCACTTCTCCTTCGGCTCGTGTTCGATCCACTGCGAAAATCTGCTAACTGAGGAACCGGGCCTCCTTCTAAATGTACCGTCATCGGTGGGAAGTGCACCTAGAGCTTCAGGGCCGTCAACACCTCTAGCTGCGAGTCTTGCAGAACTCTCGCCTCTATGTTTGGCTGTCAGCTCATGAAGTCTCCTCCACAGCTCATTGAACTTCTTCTGTTGATTCTAAGCACACAAACGTTTGAATATGGCCATCAGCTCCTTGTTTCTGAACTACTTATAAAAGTTTGCACCCATATGACGCATGCACCATCTGCTCTTCACATCTTTCCACACCGGAGGGTATCCCTTGTCTGCGCAGCCGTTTCGCAGCTCCTCAATTGCACGCAACATGCCTGCATGACGGTCATGTATGAGACATATCTCTTGCCTCATCCCCATCACTTTTTTTTTAACCAGCTTCAGAAACCAGTACCAACTCTCTGTGTTCTCGCTCTTGACGAAGACAAAGGCCATGAGCAACACTTGGTTGTTCCCATCTACTCCGATTGCCGTCAACATTTGCCCTCTGTATTTTCCAGTTAGGAACGTGCCGTCGATGCAGAGAATGGGCCTACAATGAAGAAATACAAACATGCACGCCTGCAGAGAGAGGAAGGCCCGCTGAAGGATGCTCTGCCCAGGATTTGCTAACGATGGGAAAGTTTTGATTTCAGAGTAGCTGCCAGGATTCCTCGTATAGATGGTTTCCAGTAGGTGAGGCAAATTATTGTACGAAGCTTCAAAACTGCCGAATCTCCTTTCAATTATCTTCTGTTTGGCCCTCCATGCCTTGGCATATGTAATGGTGTACTTGTACTTCTCCTCGATGCGCCTGATAATTGACTTGGGCTTGAACCGGAGGTTCTCCACAACAGCATAATACAGCTCTGAAGCGATGAATGCAAATAATATGTTCATGTGGTACTTCTGAACACCCGGAAGATGGTAGTTGTGCTCCGTCACGATTGACACGGACCAATAGTCGTCATATTTCTTCCTGGATGCGTACATCCTCCATGGACATCCATCGCTTGAACTTGCACATTTTACTTCGTATACTGATCTGGTGGACTTTGATACCCAGAACTCCCTCCCAAGTAACACGGCCTACATCTTTACAGCCTCTGTCAACTGTACTTTTTCAGCATACCTAGCGCCTTGCACCACTTCATTCTGCCAATACTCCCATGGCATGGTGTGCCCCTCTGAGACAACGAGTCCGGAGAAGTCCTCGTTGTCCCATTCTGCCAAGTATACATCGTCCTCCGAAGAATCATCATCCTCTATATGCTCAAGTTCTGAGTCTTCAATTTCCATCTCCTATACTAGATCTGGGTGTCTCTCCCCTTCATCTACAAACCCCCCTGGTCCCATGTCTTCTTGGCCTCCTTCCTCTCCGGCATCCTCGTCTTCTGCCTCATTTTGCTCCCCTGTTTCATTGGGCCCTTCCGCTGTACTTGGACCAGCCTGATCAATGCTGACCCTGTCATGCACTACCACTAGGATGCTAGGTGCCCATCCTCGCTGCAGTGCACTCTCCACAAAAAATATTTAGCTGACTATCGAATCTATTGGCATCAATTCCCACCAAAAACCTTCCACAGCCCAACTAACCAGTGCGTACATCGTAATTGCATTTACTTGAGGATCTACTCCGAATCCCCTCATTAACCAATTGTAAACTCCAGGAAAACTTCTCACAGCTGGACCTATAATTTCCTTTTGTGCTACGTTGAACTCCGATAAATCTACCCCATATTGTCCTTCTCTGACATTTCCTTCACCGTGATATATCGCAAATACAACTCTATTTGCCATTTCTGTTAACAAAAAAGATTTTCACTACAGTTATTAATCTGTACTAATTAATATTCGTTCCATAAAAAGGCTACAGGTATGTGTCGGTGAAACGGGACTGGGGGTCCCCAGAGTCGCCGGGGACGCGTGGGTCTTTGGCCACGTTGGCTACCTCGGTCCCGGGAAGCCCCCGTTCCCGGGACACGACCCCGGTCCGGGGAACCATTTCCCCGGACCTCGGCGCCCGGTCCCGGGAACCATCTCCCCGGACCCCGGCGCCCGGCCCTAGCCTAGCCCTAGGAACCATCGTGCCCGGTCCCGGGACTCCGTATCCCCTCACAGAGACTCTCCTGGTCCCGGGCGCCGCTCCCCGGGCCTGGGACTTACTTCTTCCGCCCCAGAAGATCGGCGTCTCCCGGTCGGCATCGGCGTCTCCCGGTGATCGGCCTCCCCGGTCGGCATTGGCTCCTCCCGGTGATCGGCTCCTCAACTACTCGCATTAATGGCGAGGCGACGGGGCACGTCGCCCCTGTCGCTAGCTCCGCCACGTGTGGGCGCCTCCGGATGGCCCCCCATGGACACGTGCCTGTGCAGCAGTCAAAGACACAACGACGTGCGCTCTCACCTCTCAACAGGGAGCACTGCCGCGGTCGCCCGCGGCAACCCGACAAGGAACCGACCAGACCAGCCGCCCGCAGCGGACGACCGGACGACCCGGCGTGCCTCCCGCGCGGCCCAGCAGGTGAGCGAGGCGGCGACTAGACGCCCCCCCCCCCCCGGCGCGGCGCAGCAGGCGGCCACGGGCGTGCGACAAGACATAGTGAGAAAAGCTCTCTCAGGGCTACTGGGTACGGTGGACTCCCCTAATTCTATAAAGGAGGATCCAAGCCGACGACGAACGGGGGGAAAAAAAGGGCTTCAGCATTAGCAGCGACCAAGGCCTCTCTGACTAGAACCGGCTCTCTAGCTAACACCCTCGCTACTGTTCGTCTTCATCGGCTCCGGCTACGAGCCGAGCTCACCTTGTAACAGTCATACCGCATTCATCTCCACATAGCATACACATAGGAGTAGGGTATTACGCTCCGAGCGGCCCGAACCTGTCTAAATCCTCCTGTCCCTTGTGAACTACTCCCCTGGCCGAATCTCAAAGGGGGGTCTCGTTCGATCCTTCTTCCACCGGACGCCTCGTACGCCTGGGAACTACTCCCCTGGCCGAATCTCAAAGGGGGGTCTCCTGACTTCCCGCAGTCGAGGTTTCACCCTCCGACAGTATGAGTCAAACCATTACCGTTTCTATATTTTACAAACTAACCCAACGGCGCTAATAAAATTATACGCTAGGTTTATCTAACGTGTCGAAATGACGTATACCAACGATGGCCATGGCGGAGCATATTTATTTTTAAAATATCTACAATTTACTATCTGTCCGCTATGTTCTTCTAGTACGGTCAAATAAATTTAATACTAACGATGGTTATGCCAAACCATTAATATGTTCATACTATGTCGGGTATTACACTACGCGTCTAGTACTAATTAACACTTGTCTAAAAAATTGACTACATGACGGAGGAAGAGCAAAAAATATCTGGGTTCGGCTCAAAAATCCTTAAGGGCTTCGCCGCTGTACTGCTCCTCCTTTGCCTCAGCTCTATCGGACGAATGCTGGAGGTGGAAGGAGGAAATGACGCGCCGGCGAGTGCGCGAAGGGGTTTTATAGGGAAGGGCTAACCATTCGCCGCCCTAGGCCACGGCGGCAAGCCCACGTGGCCCCCCCTCGGCTAACTGCGGCCCACGCCATCACGGCCCACTGACGGTCAGGCCATTTGCTGCCCTGGGCCATGGCGGTTTTTAAATACCGTCCTGACCCATAGCGGCAAGAGGGTATTTCTGTAAAAAAAAATTAAAAATAGTTTTGTAAATTAAAAAAAATTAAATTATTAACAGTAAAAAACCAGATTATCTGTGGGTGGGCTTTCTTCTGTCTAATTTGTCGATATACGTACGCATTAGGCACCTAGAATATCTTTCTTTTGGATGGATGAGCTAGAAAAATGTCTCCATTAATACAGAACGTAGAGAATGAGTTGGCGATAGGTAGATATATCATTAAGCTAAGTAAGTTAATTTGGACTCTCAACGATATGACCAGATCGATCCTCGTTAACACACAAGAATTGTCCCCTATTAGGACATGGAACTCAGAGGTCTGCTCTCTAGCTATATAATATTTCCACGTTATATTTAGGCGATTTATATAAAAAAACTCATATAATAGGTTGTCTGCAATACAGTTAATGATTTTTGGTTCTATAGGCAATATACAAACTGTATATGTGGTATTTTTCTCAAAAAAGGAAATTTTATATGTGTTATTAAGCTGTGTCTATTAGAATGTTTGGTAATATATGCAAACATAGCATTAAAGTTTCAAACAAGAATGATAAATATGTGACTGATCTGCACGGTTTTTATCCCAACGAAACAAACGATGATTATTTTAGAAGAGAAATATATCTTGATTTCATTGATCAGTGAAAGGCTTGACACCAGGTTTGATGAGGTTAAAATATATGGAGTTGCTTGTTTGTATGTCCGCTTTAAATCCCTCTAGTTTATTTACTTCCTATGATGTAAAAAAGTACTTAAACTTGTCAAGTTTTATCCTAAGAACTTTTAAGCATGGACTTGAGAATTCAAATTTATATTTTTATTGATGATATGAAAAAAGATAATAAATTTAAAGGCTTAAAAACACCTGGTGAGCTATCTATTAGGCTTGTTGAAACAGATAAGCATGTTATTTATGATTTGGTGTATTTGCTTTTTAAATTGATATTAATATTACCGGTGGCAACTGCAAGCGTTGAGAGGGTATTTTTTGCGCTAAGTCTAGTAAAGACTAAGTTGAGAAACAATATATATGATAATTTATTCACATATATTAAGCGAGATATCTTTTCCAAAATTAGTGACAAAGACATAATAAATACTTTCACGGCTAAGAGCAAGCGTAGAGTAAGTAGCGAAATTGTAATCTTCTATTTACGTGTATGATCTTTGCAAATTTTGAACTATATATATTATAATATTTAAACATTTTGAACTTGCTAGTTAAATTAATTAGTCGATTACTGATGTTATAAGATATTATTGCTATATTTGTATAGTCTTTTAACAAAATTTATACTTGTATATGGGATTTGCGTTGTTAAAAAGTTTTTGTATGTGATGTGAACTTGTGAGGTAGGACAATGAAAAATTTCCTGTCTACGCTGCTTACTACGCGTGTTAAAATACTCATATATGTATCTGATCCTTTCTCTTGTCGCTAAAAAATATAAATACCATATAGTATCACAAATATAATAGATATTTGAATCCTTTTTATTTGGTGAGCGCTCCACATGTATGGCACATATTGCTTCAACGCACTTAATCATCAGCCAGTGTAGCACATAGTATTTGTGGATCCCCAATTTTCTCTTTAATTTCCATGGAAGAAATTTGCGTCTAACCCAGCTAGATATCGATGATCAGTTTGCCCGTTATCTTGGTCGGTCGTTTTCTTCTGGCGACCGACCGATCACATCTTGCAGAGTCGCGTATTAATTTCCACACATCTTTGGCATTACCGTGCACAAGATTACAAGAGATCGATAGAGGCCAACCAGCCGGAAATTGAAGACTATTCTGTCGGTGATATACGGCGGATATTATATAGGAGGAGCAAGGGTATTGGTATTTTCCAAGGTACTGACAACAGTAGAAAAGCTCTCTCAATTAATTAATATATAGGTAAGATGTACACACAACCGACTAGCTTTGATGGATTTTTCCCCATCCAGCAGACGTACACTCGTTTCTTGTATCTTATTTAAATAGTTATGATTTTTTTAAAAAAATTAATAAGATAAATTGATATGTGATATATCACTCTACAAATATATAAGATAAATTCGACTTCTACAAGTGATAAAAAAACAACAAATTAAACTTTGACCAGTACGTGTATACTCACGGTCATATTTATTATTTTTGTTACAATTTATAGAGGTTAAATTTAAAACTTGTATAATTGTGAAGTGATATATATCTATCTTGTTAATTTTTTAAAAAAATTTTATAACTATTTAGATGACATATAAGAAAAGAGTGTATATCCTCTCGAGGGGCAAATTAAAAGACTTTCTCTAACAGTAGTATTAAAAATCAGATTAGTTATGTGCATCATAGCTCTATGCATAATTAATCGTACTTATCATTTTTTAATAATGAAAATCCTGAAATTTGCTTCAATAGAACCTACGCCCGATTATTAGATAGTTCACAGGTCATAAGGCTATTGAGGGAATCTCAAAATGACAAGATAGCCATGAACATTCTAACTTACAAATAAAGTCTTTAAACTTCGGCATGTATTTTACACGATGTCCTTCAGTGGCGGAATCGAGAGAAATTTTAGAGCCCGAGCAAATTTAACTATAGCTACTAGTTGCTATAAAATTATATTTTATCTTTTTCAAATTATATAGAATTTAATGGATCACCCGCTGACAAGCTTGGGCGGCTGCCCGGGGTGGCTAGGCGGTGGATCCGTGTCACACCCTAATTTTTTCCCCTTAATTAGAGCCACACAAAATATATTAAAGAAAAAGCCTAAAAGAAATTATTTTAAAAAGCCAAGGGAAATAATTAAATAAGTAAAATGCAAAATAATAAATTATCAGGGCTGAGAATATTTTTCCTATATTCTCCTTGCCAAAATACACTAACAGAATTTTTATGAGAAATTTTTAGAGCACTAGAAATATTTTTAATAAATTAGAACAAATTATTAGAATTAAAATCCTTCTGGCATCCCTGCGTCTCTCCCCTCACCCCTCCCACAGACATGTGGGCCCAGGGCCCCACATGTCAGCTTCGTCCCTAACCTCCAGCTGAATCGGCCGGAGGGGATCGAGCCACCCTATCTGTCGTATTCCGCCCGTTCCCGCTTCCCCGCGCCTCGGCTCCGAGTTCAAACCACGCGGATCAAATCCCCGCCCGTTTTCCCCACCTTCTCTGTCCCTCTCGCCCACGACCGCGGATGAATCGTGCCCACTAGCCGCTGTGGCCGCCGTCCCACGTCCCTGTGAAATTCGGCCAACTCGGCCAAGAACTCCCGCAACCAAGTACATATAAATCTTCCCCATGCTCGGTCCTCACTTTCCCCTCAGTTGCCCATATCTGCTGAGTACCCTAACCCCTTTCACGTCGAGCTCCCAAATCACCCCTGTGCTCCGCTGACTCCAGTTGCAGGTCGCCGTCGTTACGGCCGTCGCCGACTACCGCGTTCACGCTCGCTAGCTTCGCCGCGCCCCGCTGCGTCCTATTCCGCCACCGGCCACCTTGGATTCCCGCCGGAACTCCATCCTCTTCCTCGCCCCTTTCAGTAAGCCTCTCGCCGGCAGTCGGCCGCGGATTTCCGTCGACCCACTCAGTCTTTTTCTCTCATAACATGTTCTACACCTTCACCAAGTTCTCCTCAACCCCATCCGTACCTCCGTCGTTGCTTTGCACCACCGGAACGCCATCGCCGTCGGCTACCCGAACCCCACCGCCGCCAAACCCCTCTGATCGTTGTCGTCCACCGCTCCTCGTTGGTTGCCGCACTTCGGTGAGTCGCATTCCTCACCTCCTCCGCTGCTTACCGCCACTCTTTAGGAGGTCGGATGGTCATTGGCGGCGACCATCAGGCCGCTCACCCTACCGCGGAACGGCCGCGTTGGCGGGGACGAGCCCCGTTCATCCGGAGCCGTCCAATCTACCTCAGCAGATCGGGGCTATTCCCACGCACCTGCGCTGTGCCCGCATGCGTGGACCCGGTCCACGTACGCCACCCTCTCGCGCCACTGACCCGTGGGTCCCGTCTGTCAGCGCCGGCCCCGTGGTCCGCTGACACATTAAATCCTTGTTAATGCGCAATAACTCGTTTAGAAATTGTTTTTGCATAGGAAAATCACAGTAAAACTTCTAAAATTCATAGCTAATTCATACGAGCTCCGATTAATTTCATTCAAATTTCATAAAATCCAGAAAAATGCTAAGAATCCATTAAAAAAATACTTTCAGCCCCTATTTCAGTGTCCACATGTATTGTTTTTAATTGTTTTTGCGTTTTTTGCCATAGAAACCGACTCTGTCGACCCTCCAGTTTACTATGAAGTCGTTGTCGAATTCGCCGAGCCGAAGCAAGGCAAGTCGCATCGTTTCCTCGATCATTTTGTACCCATTCATTGCAAACTATTTGTTTTAAATTAATAAACATGCATTATTTCATGTGGGAAGGGTGACCTATATAAATACAATTTTAATTGCTCTGACTTTATTCTACCTGTACACCTTTGTAGCTGGGTAATAATATGACTAGAGGCTATTGTTAAGATGCTTAGTCCTGTTTAAAAACCTTTAGCTCACATGGGGATTTACATACTTTAATTTACATTTATGGTTCGACTCAACGTCGGGAAATGGAACTTTGGATATGTTAATGTTAAATTACTAAAATTTGATCTAAATAGTGGGTTGTGGGTGCATGGTTTTATTGATCGCACCCATGACAGTTAAGGATCGATTCGCAAGACCCCCTTGGGAAAATACTCGTACATTCCACAAGTCAGCGTGGGCAACAGCTGGGCTTGTAGCGTCTCTTCTCTCTCTCCTCGGCACCATTGGTGAAAATGGACGTGATGGAGTTGGGTCGGCTCGGGGTCGGATTGATCGGCTTTCGGATCCATTGTGGTGCAAGGGGGTAGCCTGGCTGATGAGAGGTGTCCTATCGGCAGGTGCAACCTCAGCGTGGTGTGGATGGTTCGAGAGAGGTTGCATGAATGGTCCTGTCACAGCCTCTCGCGGGGTGTCATAGTGATATGCCGGCACACGAAAATATGTGTGGAGCTGTGTCTTGTGGGTACAGCTCCTCTGATCAGAGTAAATCTATTTGAATAGTCTCACCGCGGTCATGGGCATCTTGGTCAAGACTCACTGTGATTAGTCTCACTATAATAAGTTAACATGCCAATTTTGTTTTAGTGTTAGGATGGATGGTTAGACCCGGTTAACGTGGTGTAACATTGATCAGTGGAGGATTAATATTATTTAATTAATCAATCTTTTACTGTTTGCAAACTACTATTGTTTGCAATTACTTTTTCGTAAATAAACCTCTAGCCTATCTTTGTCTCCCGTGCATTGTGCATATTTGCGGGTATGACTTGTTGAGTACTGTGGGTGGTAACTCAGTCTTGCTCCCTTTTCCCCTCTCAGTGGTGGAGTATCTGTCCAACAAGGATCATCTAGAGGATTAGGTTGGCTCCGTCGTCAAGACGTCTGTGGAATGGAAGTCTCCGCTTAGCCTAGCTGTAAATAGGCTTTATTTATCTTTACCGCTGCATTTATGTAAGAAAATTTTATTCTGTTTGTAAGACGCACTCTGCAACTTGGTATTGTGTACCCTGGCTTTCCTAGACAGGGACTTAATACACAGAAATGTTCAGAATTCTGGCTACGAATTTCTGGGCGTTAAATCAGCCACTGGTGTCCTTGTCTTCCTCAAACTTTTGCAACAGAGCAGAATGCCAAAGCCAGTATGTTGCCCTGTAGAGAAACCGTGTAAGATTTAGGAGCCTTATAAAAACAACATCATTTCTACTAAGCTATAGAGCCCAATATAATGTAGATCCTCCTACTAGTACTTGTATTTTGATTTTAGAATCCACACCCATAATGAAGTCAATCCCCGAACATGTGAGAGATGCTATTAGGTGGAGCTAAGCCAAAAGAAACATAAAGCGCTCTTCAAGTAAACTTACGTATAGTTTGAAGGTGAAGGAAGTTGAAGAAGAAGAAGATCACGTAAAACAAGGTGAGCCATTAGTGTATGATTAATTGAGTATTAGCTATTGTAAACTTGAAAAATAGATTTATATGATTTTTTAAAGTAACTTACATATAGAAAATTTTTAAAAAACATACCGTTTAACAGTTTAGGAAACGTGTTTACGGAAAATAAGAAGTTTTTTCTCCTCTCCTTCGGTGCCGAACGGTGCATTGTGACATCAAAAAATAGCTGATGATTGGTTTCATTGCACATAAATATTAAGTAACGATATAGATGCTCGTAAGTCGTAACACGGCATGTATATATGTTTGAAATCTCTCTCCATCTAGATTTTCCAACAATCATCTAAAAAATCTAGAATTTTCAACATCCATGGCGCCACACATGCATCTATAAATAATACGCATGCCCCCCTCCTTCAAAACATCCTAGCACACTATTAATTAGTAGTAAAGGTACGTACGAAAGCAAAGCAACGAGATATATACAAATATATACGATGGCGTCTCGAGTCGCCTCCTCCGCGGTGCTCTACCTCCTCGTTGTGGCCGGCCTCGCCGCCGGGGCCAACGGGGCCATCTTCACCATCACCAACCGGTGCTCGTTCACGGTGTGGCCGGCGGCGACGCCGGTGGGCGGCGGCGTGCAGCTGGACCCGCGCCGGACGTGGACCATCAACGTGCCCGCCGGGACCAGCTCGGCAGGGTGTGGGGCCGCACCGGCTGCAACTTCAACAGCGCCGGCAGGGGCAGCTGCGCGACCGGCGACTGCGGCGGCGCGCTGGCGTGCACGCTCTCCGGGCAGCCGCCGCTGACGCTGGCAGAGTTCACGCTGGGCGGCAGCCAGGACTTCTACGACCTGTCGGTGATCGACGGGTTCAACGTCGGCATGAGCTTCTCTTGCAGCACCGGCGTTGGGCTCACCTGCCGGGACAGAAGCTGCCCCGATGCGTATCAGTTCCCCAACGACAACAAGACACACGCCTGCAGAGGCAACAGCAACTACCAAATCATCTTCTGCCCATGATCGATACATACATACATACATATCGATTATCTAGCTACGTTGTCATGCATGCATGCATGCATTAGCTAGGGGAATAAATAAAGTTGATGAATAAAATTAGACGACCGTACGTGATAGATAATCTATATATCGCCCATGGGTGCAAGTGGGCATATATCTCTGTAGTCGATCACGTACACTTATATAAATATATACATATATAATTATGCGTACATTGATATCTTCCAATTTGTATGTGCTAGCTTAGCATGATCCATGCATGTGGTGGGCCTTGAAAATATGGTTTTCTAACACAATCTTTGCAGCTTGCTAGACCAAGAAAGGTCTCCAGAAAACGCCGTTTTGTATAGAAAAAGAAGTGTTTCAGGACTCATGCTCCCCATTAGTGCTTAATTAATATATACTTCATCTATCCCAAAATATACGACGCGCACAGTTTTAAGAAAAAAATTAACATTTGTAAATTTCGATTAATAATTAAAATGTCATGCATGTGATATTATTAGAGTTGTATTTAAAAGTACACTTAGATAAAGTTAAGTGTGTAGTTGATAATATATTATGAAAGAAAAACTCATGATCAAAATTGTACATTAGAGACCGTAAAGAAAAACTTATATACCATATATTTTAAAATAGAGAGAGTATATAGCATGCTTAATCTTGGGCACAACGCTTGCAAAATTAACTGGTTAAAGTTTTCACGAACTTGAACCTTGAGGAAAAATTAAGATATAAACAAAATAAGTGCCTTGATCGTATAAACAAAATAAAAAAATTGTATTGGGAGCATGGTTGGTAAAACAAAATGATCTGATTGGTAAAATTTAAGCATGAGAGTGCAGCTGGTTTCCACGACGATATCTAGTTTGGCAAGCCATGCATATACGTACACGCATACATACGCTCGTACGTATACACGGTCTTGTGCTCTTGTACATACGCTACGTATTATCGTATGAAAATTTGTTTGGGCCTTTGTCCTGATTGCTGGACCTTATTGGTCTTATGGGTCTCATGGTGTCGCCGTCAGTCTGTTAGGCCGGGCGCACAAATTCTACAGAAATCCTTTCTCATGCGCACTACTCCATACACGTACAAATTGACCAACCTTCTTTCTACGCAACTCTTTCTCGTGCCTTACATATGTACTCCATATACACACAATTATATATACAGAACTTTCTTTTGGACGAGTTAGAAGATAAAAAGGGGTAAATAAAGAACTGAAAGGAGACAACTCCATACCGCAAATCTAATTATATTGAGTGTTTACTATAAAAAAAATTCTTTTCAATTAAAAAATGAAGCTAAAATTTCATTGCGCGTTCACCGATGAGCCTAGGCGGATTTCTAGGGTTGTTGGGCTGTAGATCAACTGGACCTAAATTCTCCCTTATTAGAGTGTGTCAATTGTATATATATTTCTATACAGGATGACTAGATGACAAGATACTTTAATGACCTCCCACCTTCCTTTCATCTGCCTAGCCGAGCTCCCACGCGTGAAGAAACAGCGCTTCTTTAAGCTCCTTGCCCCACCGGCCACAACAACAGCAAGGAAGAAGGGAGGAGCCAAGGTGAGGAAGGGAGAAGAGGAGAGGAGGCGCCAGCGGCAGGTGGCTCACCGACCGGCTAGGCGGCGACGGTGCGCGCCCCCTCTCCGCACCTTAACACCAAGTACCTAGTGTACCAAGCCTGGTACCTATGAGTACTGGCTGGTACTTGGCTACCAGATCTGCTACCCCCAGGTAACAGACCTTGATACGTGTGGGTACCAGCCAAGGATGACACACGTGCCTGCACACAACGCCGGCGAGCAATGCAACAAGCTAGCAAGGAGCACGACGATTGCCCCACCACGTCGACTAACATTGAAGCTCCACATCTAGTCGTTTTGACCTCCTGCTCCATTGGATCTACTAGGAAGAAGGACGGGCGAGAACCCTCGTCTATCATCATCGTAGGAAGAACACCATATCCAGCCCCCACGACCTTTGAGAACCCGGCCGGCACCCACAGCAACCGAGAACCCCGACCGCCGCCGCCTATATCTCCGCACCTGTAACGTGGGCCACGAAGCAGCAGCGGGGAGCGGAGATGAGGAGGATGAGCATGGGGCCACAAGGGAGAGACGGAGGAGCGATGAGTGGCGAGCTATTTTTCGGCCATGCGCGGGAGATGAGGAAGAGGAGAGATCGGAGGAGAAGGAGGACTCGAGGAGAAGGGCAACGGATGTGTGGCGTAGGCGAATAGAGCACGTCGGACGAATAGTATCCTGTCCTTGGATGGGATCCTGTAGCCTAGTATTTCTAATTTCGATATTGCCATTATCTAGAAAAAATATTATGAATATTTACTCTTGTACATGTAAATTAGCTAGCATAAATATGTTTAGAAACAAGTGTTATTTGCCTATATACCATTTCTTCCTCTATATAGCTATAACATATATGTCTCGTTTGTTGCATCACGCATCTTTGGGAGTATGTGACGTATGAGGTACCTTAGATATCATTTTGCATGCTTAACCATGCATGCACGCAATAAGGTAGCTAGATATATTGTAGCCAGATATCTCTCTGGGCCTAGATATACACACCCTCTGTTTCATTATCCAGATTTATAATTAGGATTTGATTTTTTTGGGATAAAGGGAGTACACGATACATACCAGCAATAATGGTTATGGTCATCTTGATCGTTCTAAAGGCAGGAGCCAATTGTGGATGGACAAATATTAATGGACAGAGCTAGCTGATCATGGTGGCTAGCTGGTTTTGGAGCATGCAGATAGCATATCTGAGGTACAATTCCTAGCATGGATCTATCCTCCGTCACGAGCTCGATCTGCTAGTTACCTAGCAAGAAGCATCCAATTTTTCTGTCGCAATATATATGTAATTGTTCCTGTTGCTACATCTCTGACCTTTCAATTATCGCCAGCTCAGTTTAATTTTGCAGCAAATTGAACGCACCAATATTTGAGAAAAATGGCACCAGACATCGAATCATGTACTACTATACAAACAATTAAGATAGGGACAGCTGGACACAGCAGATACGTATGCACGATGACCAAACAGCTAGAAGTCCAGGTCTCCACACCGAAGAATATGGTGAATCCAGCCGAACTCTTTTTATCTCTCGAGAGGATATCATCTATATAATTATAATTTTTTTAAAAAAAATTAATAAGATAGATTAATATGTAATACAAGTTCAAATTTGAATTTTATAAGTTAAAAAAAAAATAAACTATAATATACACATACTAGTTATAGTTCAATTTGTTCCTTTTATTACAACCTGTAGAAGTTAAATTTAAACCTGCATGTTTGTGAAGTGATATATATCACATATTATTAGTATATCTTCTCAAATTGTTTTAATTTTTTTATACCTATTTGAAAGGCAGACGAGAAGATGGATATTTCCTCAAGGGTTTAGAAGTTTAGAACCCATCCCTAACTGTGTTTGATTAGGGAAAATTGTTAGGAGGGAATGGAGTTTAAGGGGTGGAGTTGTTTATTTGTTGTTTGGATGGTGGATATGGAAGTTTTGGGAAGGATTAGAAGGGAGTTTAGCAACAAACTCTATCTTTTCAATACCTGGGTAGGGGGTGCTCATTGGGAGGAAATTCCTTCTCTAAGTATGAAGGAATAAATCTGAGCCATAGATTATCACTTAAAATCTAATTCCCACTAAAACTCTTTATGATTCTCGTCTCAACTACCAAACAAGAGATTGGAAGTAAAAATAAAACTCCCATGACCAATCCTTCCATCAACTTTTTCTTGTAAACTCCCAGTCCCCTTCCCCAAAATTTGCCAAACACACCCTAGGGAAAGTCATTTTACCTTTACAGCTCATAAATTTTTCTTAAAAAATTTGGCAATATAGATTAATTTGTGATGTATCACTTTGTAGAGGTTAAATTTGAACATGCATATTTGTGAAGTGATATATCACATATTAGTCTATCTTCTCAAATTATTTTAAATTTTTTCATAACTATTTGAAAGGCGTACAATAACGAGGGGACATTCCCTCGAGGGATTAGAACCCATTCTCTAGGGGAAGTCATTTTACCCTTACAGCTCATAAATTTTCCTTTAAAAAGCCACATGCAAGTTTAAATTTGATTTCTATAAGTAGATGTGTTGTTTTTGTTTTAACTTGTATAAGTCAAATTTAAACTTGAATATTGGTGAAGTGATATATCACATAATTATCTATGTCATTATTTTTTTAAAAAAAGTTGTATACATTTACATGTCACACAAAGGATGAGAGTACATCCCCTTAAGGGGTGGGAAAAATGACTAATTTCCTTGTTAGAGCAACAAGCGATGTTGAAATTGCATGCTACATTGCCGATATAGAATAGTACATAACACATTATCAATGCCAATTTGTAAGGCTATCAGTGTTGGTTCTGGAATCGGCATTGTTTTTCTGGCAATGCTCAGAGGGTCATCAATGCCAGTTTTGGAACTGACACTGATGGCTCTCGGGACATCTAGGGGGGCTGTGCACGGAAACCATCAGTGCTGGTATCTAGGGTTGTTATGTAAATAATCTAGCCAATAAATATCAACTCAAAAACTTTGTTGGATCTAACTAGCTTATCAATAAAAATTGCAACTATTATTTCATACAATTGAAAGAGAGGAGAAAAATTGCAATTATTATTCCACATAATATAGTTATATCATTACATAAATATTAATTATTTGACATACTAAAAGAGAGGCATAAAAACACTAAGAGTGACGGATCTACTAGTTTACTAACCTTTGAAGACATTTTGGAGCCAAGAAAAGTGTCAATTTCCCAAAATTTTCAAGAAAACGACAAAATCTTCCCTCTTCTCGATCTAGATGAGCAAGAACATGGCCCTTCCCTATTTTGGTCAAGATTTAGGGGGCGGGCTACACTGTTTTTATAGGGAAATCGTCAATTCTAGCTCAAAACAGAAACCGACATTAATGTGAGGGTCATCGGTGCTGGTTCTTGTTTTGAACTAGCTCTAGTTATCTTCCTGCCTAAACCTCTCTGGTCACTATACAAACTGACACTAATGTGGGGGGCATCAATGCTAGTTTGTCACTCTAACCAGTTGTGGTGTATGTCTCACCCTGATATCAGTTTCAGTTGGTGCCTCGAACCAGCACTGATGGGTGGTGATCTGTGTTAGATTTTGGCTGTATAGGGCTCGCACGGGTTTGAGAGAAAAAATCCTGTTAGTACCGCTTTATATCTAACCGGTCCAATAGGGCGATATATTTACGTCATTCTGTGGTAGTAGTGATAGTAATTAATCACTATCAAAGGAGAAAGAAATTAATTTCCTGTACGACGGTACACGACGCAGTGTGCGTCGATTGATCTGCAGCACATATGTATAGACCATTTTTTCTTTCCACGTTAGAAAAGTGTACCTAGAATTCTAGATCGATTGATCAAATTTTCCCGGCCCGTTGTTTTGTTCATTTTCTTCCGACGATGGACCAACCGATCACATCCTGCGGCAGCTTATTTCCACAGATTTTTGGCACAAGATACAAGAGATTGATAGAGGCTGGCAGGCAGAAAATGAACACTATTCTGTCCGTGATAAAATGTATGGAGGACAGGACGAACAAGGTATTAATGTGGTATAATTCCAATGTGCAATCTATTGGCACATGAGAAGAGTACTAGAAAAATACTCACAGTACAGTTAATTAATTGATATATATATATATATATATATATATATATATATATATATATATATATATATATATATATAAACATTCGACGGGAACACTTTAGTTAATATTGCTACTAAAGTGTTAATAACCTTGCTGGATAAAAGATGGGACATAATAGATAAAGCAGCATTAGGTTTCTTAGAAGGAGATATGAATGAGAATAGATTAATAACCTATATAGTCCTAGACTTAATGATAACCGTAAAAGAATTTATAGATAAAATAAATTTTGGTTTTCAAACAAAGGGGTATGAAGAATTTAAAGGGACAAATTTGCTAATAAGTATAAAATTTATAGGAAGACTAAATAATAGAAGTGCCTCTAGATACAAATTAAATGTAAGTGATGTTATAGAGAGTATGCAATCTAAAGGCATAACATTTATGAGCCCATTAAAAATAAGTTCTGAAGAAAAAACAGGAAAAGAATGGAATATCAGTGATTTAATAGAAAGCAAAAATTTAAGCCAGCCCGAAAACTACATAAGTTACCAGAATAATAAAGAAAATACCAGCATTAGATTTATAAATTATAAGTCTAGAGCTGCAGATGACCTAGATGCAGACACTACTGATAAAGATATCATAGACAATAGAAGGCATAGCATCTCTAAATTCATGGAAAAGTTAGATCAAGAAAGTGAAATAAAATACTATGAGGATAATATAATAATTCTATAAAGAGCGAATGGCCTAAAATAAGGGATAAAGAACTTTATTTTTATAGAGAACTAGCTAGGCTAAAGAAATCGAAAAAGGATAAAGACATGGTTGTAGAAGTCCCCATGATCCAAAAAAGTAAAATTGAACAAAAAAATTGGAAAAAGAAATAATAATGAAGAAAAACAAAGGGTTAAAAAGGAACTAAGTGAACAAGAGCAATGGGAAGAGAATGAGTGGTTGCTTTAGAAAGCTATGAAGAAGAAATAAGACTAGTACAAGAAAGAGGAAATATAGAAGAAATTGAAGATGGTTCAGAGCAATATAATGATTTTATAAACTTTTTAGACGATATAGGTCTATAAAATTTAGACAATACAATAGAAGCTATAGAAGTAGACTTAGGAACAGGAAAGAGAAAGGGATATGGTGAGGGCTCTGTAAAAAATAAAGGAGAAAGAGAGATATCAACAAGGGCAGCAGGGAAATGGTCGCCGGAAAGAGAAGAATATTTATATAATTACATCCCTAGATAATATAAACATATGGGTACTAAGAGAAGAGAATTTAAGAGATCAGTGAAGTTTCAAAATCAAAAGAGTGATAGTGCTATATTAAATTTAGCCACACATGACCCCATTGATTGGCCAAACATTATTAGCATCTGGAAAGGGTTAATAGTTCAAAAATATATATAAAACCAGCATAATATAGGAAACAAGGTAGAAGATATGATAACTTACTTAGAAATATTCTTAGGTGAATCTGCCAAGGTTCTATGGGAACAATGGGTTGAAAAAAATCCTAATAATTATGAAGAACTAAAAAGAGCTGGTAGCAATCCGCATAACTTTGCAAATGTGATATCTAACATTATTATAGCTGAAGATCCAGAATTAGGGTATACAACCCTATAGAATGAAAGATTAAAGGAAATAGAGAAATTAACTTTAACAAGCTGGAAAGGCATAAAAGAGTTATCCCAGCATTATTTATATAACGCAACGACTGCTAAGCAAGGATATAACAGAGACATAGTTGAATGATATTTTAATAAATTACCTGACCCATTAGGAAGCATGATTTTTTAAGAATATAAAAAGGAAATTGAAAGAGCCGAAATTAATATCTCACAAGCAATAACCTTTGTGTTTAAATAGCTAAGAAAAATATGTACAGGAATACAAGCCCAAAGATCTATGAAATACTCTGATTATAATTTTTGCAACAACATAGTTGTCGGCGAAACGGGACTGGGGGCCCACATACCCCGGGGACGCGTGGATTTTCGGCCATGTCAGCCCCTCCGGGGGCCACATTCAGCACAAGTGGCGGCCGGCTATGGCCTT
Source organism: Oryza meyeriana var. granulata (assembly GCA_003991445.1). NCBI lineage: Eukaryota > Viridiplantae > Streptophyta > Magnoliopsida > Poales > Poaceae > Oryza > Oryza meyeriana. The sequence goes on along the minus strand of RYFJ01001346.1, from coordinate 211,781 downwards.
TTTCCTGCTAAGTACCTAGGCACGAGCACTGCCTAGGGCCCGGGTGTGCACTCCCCGGGAACATTACTGGGACTTCCAGGAACCGGGCCTCGCCCCCCGGTCCCGGGACTCAGCTTCTGTCCCCAAGGAGCTCAGCACCTTGTGCGCGCGGAGGGCTCGATGAGCTCTCTGCCCCGGGCACGAGCCTGGCTCTAGCGGGTCAACTCCCCAACTACCTGCATTAATGGCGAGGCGATGGGGCGCGTCGCCCCTGTCGCCCGCTCTGCCACGCGTGGGCCCGCTCCCTGTGCAGTCAGAGAGCTTTTGACTTGAGAGGGCTTCGGTTTTCCACTCTCTGGCCGCGACGGCGTGCGCGGTCACATCCTCACGACCTTCCCGCCCGCAGCAACCGAGCGGTGTGACGACAGGACATCCCGGACCAACTCCGACGTGGCTCAGCAGGCAGGCACGAACGGGCACGAACGTGTACGACAAGACATATCATACCTAAAATCTTTCTCCGTGTACTCGGCACTGTGGACTCCCCTTGAGTTATAAAAGGAGGATCCGAGCCTACAGCAAGGGGACTTTTTCTTCTGGTCTGGAGAGCTTCTGGAGAAGAGGAGCCTCTAGAGTTTCTAGGTCTTCTTCTTCGAGTCCGGGCTTCTGAGTCTTCGGGGAGTCCGGCTTCCGGTAGAGCTTCCCGGGTTGGAGAACATCTTGTAAGAGAGAGCCACATTCGTCTCCCACATAGCAAACATACACAGGAGTAGTGTATTACGCCTCCGCGCGGCCCGAACCTGTCTACTTCTCCTGCCTCCCTTGTGTGCCATCTCTCAGCCCGGGCCCCCGGCGCCCGAGCATCGATCATCTCTAGACGTCGTTGCCGTCCTGTGAACAACTCCCCTAGACGAACCTTAAAGGGGAGTCCCCAGACTCCTCGCGATTGGAGTTCCCTCATCCGACAATAGTATAGATACCATTGTCATATGGGGAGGATAAGCCTAGAATTAAAAGAAATAATAAATTTCAAAATAGAAATAGTAATAATATTAGAAAAAAGAAGGTACTTTCTAAGAAGATCAGATAATAGAGCCTCGCTTCTACATAAAAGAAATATGAGAAGATATAATCCTAAGAAAACATATGATAGGACATGCAGATGTTTCATATGTAATTCTCCTAATCACTTAAGTAAAACATGTCCCAACAAAGACAAAAAAGGTACTCGAGTAAGTATGAAGAACAAGAGTGAGTACTAATTATAATTATAGATAGTGTAAACGTAAATATATTAGTATGTGACGATGAAATAAAGGATGATGAATCTATATATTCTATCATAGAAACAGATGAAATCGAGAATACTAATGAAGAATATGAGTCGAGTGAGGAAGAAATAGATTTAATTGACGAACTAGCAGGAATGAAAATTGAAATGATGGATCAATTAAGTTGTGAACATGATTGGATCAGAGAAAAAGGTGATTACAATATTAAATGCGCTTTTTTGTATCTATTACCCTAGCCAAGAAAATAGAGTCACCTGTAGTATATGTCTAAAACAAGCTTGTGCTGAATGTATAAGAATAAACAAACAAAAATGGAGAAAAGAGGTAGAATTAGAATCAGATGACAGGATACTCTCCAGCAGAATACGAGTTTTAGAAAATAGAATAAATAAATTAGAAACGGAATTAGAAAATTTAAAAAATAATTATGAAAATAAGGCTCTACCTGAAATAAAGGCTTCACAGAACACTGAATTCAAAGAACAATTAATAACATTAAAAGACAGTAATACTTCCAAGATAATTCAACTAAAAGATGCAATTACCAATTTTAGAAATAAATATATAGTAAAATTGCCTTTCAAATAAATAGTAGGAATAAGGATACCAGTAAAAATAAAGCTATCATCAAATGTATCATATAAAATACTAGTATTAGTAGACACAGGATGTACAAAGAATATTATTCACGACAAGTTCTTCATAAAATGCCCTGAAATAGTTTATACAATTGATGATAATAAAGCAGAAGTCTCTACAGATATGTCAGGAATAAAGAAAATTCATAATCAGTTAGCTTATAATATCGATGTATACATCAACGGGACAAGATATATAATAGATGAGATTACAATAAGAGATTTATCAATGATAAATGATGATATGATAATAGGCTTAAGATTCTTACAACGATCGGTACAAACCACAGTAATACATGAGCAGGGGATTACATTCATCCCTTACCAAGACAATGTTTCATATATTTTAGAAGTACAAAAGCGTGGTGGAACCTCCCCCTCCTCCTCTTCCAACCTTGATAGCCTTGACCCTTGAAGCATACAACATGAGCTTAGTGAAAATATAGAAGAATACTATATGTCAAATTCTAATATAGAATGCATAGAACTACAATCATTCGCTCCAAATTGGTATAGAGATATAAAGCCTAAAAGAGATATTGAAAGGGTTATTCAAAGACTAGAAGACATTCAAATAATAGGAGAAATCCCTATGAAATACTGGGAGAAAAATTCAATTATTTACAAAATTAATATAATAAATCCGGATTATATAATTAAAACATGCCCAATAGAAGCTGTCGGCGAAACGGGACTAGGGGTCCCACAGTCCCCGAGGACGCGTGGATCTTCGGCCACGTCGGCTCCCCCGGGGGCCCACATTCTACACAAGTGAATGCCGGCTGCGGCCGTTTTCCCGCTAAGTGCCTGGGGCCCGGACACTCTCTGGGCCCGGGTGCACCTTCCCCGGGCGCGCCGCCACGACCGCCCGCATCCCTCTCGACGGGCACATTCCCGGGGCACATAACTGGGAGTTCCCGGGCCCGGGTCTCGCCCCCGGTCCCGAGACCCGGAGCCGCACCGGGGACTGAGGACATCCCCCGTCTCGGTCTCTCGCCCCTGGCCCGAGGCCGACAGCTTCGGTCCTGGGGCATGTCCCCGAGCACATTACTGGGACTTCCCGGTCCTGGGTCTCGCTCCTGGGCCCGGGGCCCATAGCTTCCATCCCGGGGCGTGCCCCCGGGGCACATTACTGGGACTTCCCGGTCCCGGGTCTCGCTACTGGGCCCAGGGCCCACAGCTTCTGTCCCGGGGCGTGCCCCCGGGCACATTACTGGGACTTCCCAGGCCCGGGTCTCGCTCCCGGGCCCAGGGCCCACAGCTTCCTTCCCGGGGCACATTATTGGGACTCCCGGTCCCGGGTCTTCCCCCGGTCCCGGGGCCCACAGCCTCGCTCCCGGGGCGTGTCCCTGGGCACGAGCCTGACTCGAGCGGATCAATCCCCAACTACCCGCATTAATGACGAGGCGACGGGGCGCGTCGCGCCTGTCGCCCGCTCGGCACGCGTGGGCTCTGAAGATGGCCCCCCGTGGGCCCACTCCCTGCGCAATCAGGGGACTTTTGACTAAGAGGGCTTCGGTTTTCCACGCTCTAGCGGCGACAACGTGCGCCGTCACATCCTCATGACTTAGTCGCCCGCAGGAGCCGAGCAGCGTCACGACCAGACGTGCTGAACCAACTCCAGCGTGGCTCAGCAGGCGGACGTGTGCGACAAGACATAGAATACCTAGAAAAGCTTTCTCCTCACATGTGAGCTAGGCGCTGTGGACTCCCCTTGGACTATGAAAGGAGGATCCATGCCAAGCAGAAAGAGAATCCCCTGTCTCTCTGGCTCTCTCTAGCTCCCGGTCTCTCTTCTTCCCGGAGAGCAGCTAGACTTAGAAACGCTCTGAGTTCTTCCCCAAGCGAGGGCTAGCTCCTGAGCATCTCTCGAGAACTCCTTGTAAGAGCAAACCACATTCATATCTCCCACATAGCAGATACACACAGGAGTAGGGTATTACGCCTCCGCGCGGCCCGAACCTGTCTACTTCTCCTGTCTCCCTTACGTGCCATCTCAGCCCGGGCTCCCGGCGCCTGAGCATCGATCATCTCCCAGACGCCGCTGCCGTCCTGTGAACGACTCCCCTGGCCGAACCTCAAAGGGGGGATCCCCAGACTCCCTGCGGTTGGAGTTCCCTCCTCCGACAGCTGGCGCGCCAGGTAGGTGGAGTTTCACTTCCAGGCGGCACGCCGGCGTCCCCAACGCCGGCACACTCCATGGCAGGAGGTCATCGTCCCTGGGACTCAGACGAGGAGTCCGGCGGCTTCACCCCGCCAGGTGACGTTAGCCCGGTGGCGAGCCCGCCACGCTCCCCCTCCCCGTCTTCTTGGGGGCGCGTGGCGCGTGCCCGGCGGGCCAAGCTCGCCCCTCGGCGGCCTGGTTATGCGGCCTCAGCCCCTTCCCTTGCGGAGGGAGCCGGCAAGTGCCCCGCTGGGTCCGCCACGGCCACATCCATGAGGTGCGAGCGGACGTGCCGCTCCACTGCGCGCCGCCATCTTGACTTCCAGTCCGCGTCGCCGCAGGGAGCCCTCCTGGCGGCGGAAGCCCTCCTGCGCCACCCCCCGGCTTTTATCGGGGGCGGAGGCCGGGAACGGCGGTGGCTCAATGAAGTCACCGACCTAGTAGGCGCGGCCCATCGCCGGGTCGCCGCAGACAGCAGTGTAGTGGCCAGGAGCGCTGACCGCGCGACATCTAGCGTGGGCCGGCCCCCCGCCCCAAAGCAGAACCAAGCCCGGAGCGCGGCGCCTCACGCCAAGCCTCCGGCCAAGAATGGCCATGGCGACCTCCGTGACTGGCTAAACCGGATGCGGTCCTATGAGGACGCCTGGGTCACATTGGAGCGACAGCGCGAACGGCGCGCGGACGCCGCCAGGCGTCCCAAGGCCCAGGCCTCCAGCTCTAACCCCCCGGCGGGAAACCGTCGTCCGTACCTCGAGCCCGCTCGGTACGGCTTGGGTTGCCTGACGCTCTCCCCAGGCCTCCGGCAAGTGTGTTGGCCGGCCAAGTTCCGGCCCACCTTGCCGGAGAAATATGACGGCTCCATCGACCCCACATAGTACCTGCAGATCTACACCACCGCCATCCAGGCGGCCGGCGGCGATGAGAAGGTGATGGCGAACTACTTCCCCGTCGCCGTCAAGGCCCAGGCTCGCTCCTGGATGATGAACCTCCCTGAGGGTTCGATCTACTCGTGGGAGAACCTCTGCCACCAATTCGTTACGAACTTCCAGGGCACTTTCCCACGCCCTGGGACCAAGGCGGATCTCCACGCCCTACGTCAGGGTAGGGACGAGTCGCTGAGGCGTTTCTGGCAGCGCTTCAGCCAGGTACGCAACACCATCCCCCACATCGCTCATCACGCGGTTATTCACGCGTTTCGCTCGGGCGTGCGCGACAAGCGCATGCTCGAGAAGCTGGGCACTCGCGACGTCCAAACCGCGGCCGAGCTGTTCAGCCTCACCGACCTCTGCGCCCGCAAGGAGGAGGCCCGGGCGTGGAACAAGCCACGCCCTGAGGCCCCTGACCAGGGCCCTGGAGAGGACGGCGAGCCCTCACGTTCCGCATCACGACGGGACAGGAGGAAGCGCCAGAAGGACAAGGAGGCTGCCGAGAACTTCACCTTGGCCGCTACAGGTAGCCCCCGGGGCGACATTGCCCGTGTGGACGACAACAGCGACAAGCGGCAAAAGGCCGCACGTGCGCCGCCGCCGCCGACAACAGGCCGGAAGTGGTGCATCGTCCACGAGACGGACTGGTACGACCTCACGGAGTGCAGCGCCGTCCAAAACTTGGCCGAGCGCGTCAAGCAGGAGCGGTAGCAAGCCAAGCCCGCTCCCGATCTGGAGCGACCTCTCGAGTTCCAATAACCCGAGAATGTCCTCGCCACCCTCGAGGGCGGGGCACACGCCCACTCCTCGCGCCGTGGCTTCAAGGCCATGAAGCGCGAATTGCTGGCCGAGCCCCTTGCCCGACAAATGCGCGGCCCGGGATCCGCCACCCGGGCCCGACTCTAGGGAGCCCAAACCCGGGCAGCCTTGCCATGGCGAGTGCGAGTCTGGGGGCGCGGCACCCGGAACAACTTCAACTACCGGGCACGATTACCCGGACAGCTTCGCCCTGGCGAGAGCGGGTCCGGGGAGGTCGTCCCGATTCATCTCACATCTCAGCCCGGGCCCCCGAGTCCCGGGCACATATCAACCACATTCGAGCCGGGGTCAGGGTCCCGAGTCCATGTCCCGAGGTCCGCGCCCCGGGTTCGACACTAGGAAGCCCAAACCCGGGCAGCCTCGCCAAGGCAAGTGCGAGCCTGGGGACGTGGCACCCGGAACAACTTCAACATTTTTACAACCAGACCGGGCGCGATTACCTGGACAGCATCGCCTTGGCGAGAGCGGGTCCAGGGAAGTCGTCCCGATTAATCCCATATCTCAGCCCGGGCCCCCAGGTCCCGGGCACATATTGTTCCTGATCACGGGAGCTCGCTCCCTCCCGAGGGAGCTGAGCCCGAGCTCCCGGCCCCCGTCAGGCCGGGATCGGTGAGCATGCAACAGAAGCCGGTGTACTTCGTCAGCGAGGTACTCCGACAACGGCGCGCCTCGCTCCGCGTCGCTCGTTACCAGCAGAGCCTTAAGCGCTATCATCAGCGTAAGGTTCAGGCCCAATCACTCCAGGTCGGGGACCTAGTTCTCCGCCGTGTCCTCACACGTGCCGGAAAGAAATAAACTTTCCCCCCTGTGGGAAGGCCCCTTCCTGGTGATCGGTGTCTCCCGACCGGGCTCGGTAAGCCTGGGAGTATCTTCGCACATTTTATCCGTAAACACATCCTGTAAGTTGCGGTGTGCCCGGGCCTGCGCCGGATTTCTCCAGATCTCAGTGCTGGCTGGGGCCCCCATGTGTATACACTTTACTAAGCAACATTTTTAATATCCTTCCCGGTCTCGTGCCCTTTGTCTTCTTCCGTGTGTTGCGTTCGTGGCGGTCTCACCCCCTGGGGGGCATATTCGGGCCGCGCCCGTGCGGCGGTTGGGGTTTGCGCATTATCATCAGTTCCCTACCAATGAGCTACCGTATCCCCTCCTGCTAAACCCCGGACATTGTCCAAGCCCCGGGGCCGTGGGTGCGCCCCTCTGCGCGGCGCCCCGGGCCCCTGCTGGCTTGCAGTGTCCCGCCTGGTTGGCTTCGGGCTCGGTTTTTTCTGGAGGTAGGGGGCAAAATGCTTATGCGTAATCTTTTCCTCCGCACGGCCGTGACCGCGAGGAGGCCCTTGGGAGGTGGTAGACGCCACGATTCGTAGCATGGAATGGACAAAGGAACGACCCAAGTACTCTCACGGTTCATCGTGTGCAGATTAGACCCATCCTTGGTCTGCGCCGGTTTTCTTTCCAAACCTGGGCGCGGGCTAGGGCCCATCCCAGATTTATTTCCGGCGCAATTCCTGGCCCGGGGGCTGGCAGCGCTCCTGGCCCCGAAATTGTGCTCGCGGAGCCACACCACCCTTTTCAACATCCAGATACGTAATCTTATCCCACTTTAAACATAGCTCAATTTCTATTCTTCCCCCGTTTGTATGGCCATGTGTTTCATTCTCCTCGGCCCTGGGGGCAAAGCGGAATCTGCCAGGGCCTGGCACGAGGGCCGCTGGGTTAGCGCTGCCCTGGTTGCTGAGGCCTGATGGTCGGGTCGTGGACCGCGCCCCAGGCACTGTCGATGCTCCGGGGTCTCGGGCATAACCCCCCGTCGGGCCAGCCTAGATTCCCGGGGCGGGCTGCGGTGCCTAGCCTAGCCAGCTCCTCCCCGGCCACCGCCGAGGCGCCGAGTACTTCGCTGCCTGGCGACCCCGTGCCCAGTCAACGTCGGTTCCCGAGGGGCTCCCGGCGAGTCAAAAGGTACGAGCTTAGCACTTTGGCCATACCTAACCCACACGGGGCATCTTTTCGTATTTTCTCTCTGTCGAGCAGTCTTTCCCCGCGGCCTCGCTGCACTCCCGGGGCCAGTAGCGCTCGGGGGCATGGAGGGCCCCCGGGCCCGGAAGACTCGTGCTTAGTTGCTCGCGGTCATCGGGGACCGAGTTCCCGGACGGCGACTACCAAGCTCCCGGACCCAGAAAGGGGACTTAGGCACTACGGCCGTTCGCGGCTGCTGGCGCTCGGAGTCGGATGGCGCCTGGTACTCGGCGTTCCCGGGCTTGGGAAGTCAAAAAAAAAAACAACAACAACAGCAGCGGACAGACACAATAAGCAAAGGTACAAAAATGTAAACATCATTATATACACATACAAATGTTTCTCTTTGTGCAAGATAGGCAAAATCAGAGCGCAAGCACAAAGGGAGGCCGGGAGATGTCGTTGTCCAGGGGGATGTCACTCGTCTTCCTCGGACCGGACCCCGGGCGGTGCCAGAAGGGGACAGCCGTCTTCCTCGAACTCCTCGTCGGTCATCGGCTCCTCCGGGTGCTCGCCGCGGTCGAAGAACCCTGCCACCGTTGCAGCGGTCTCGGCCACGGCTTTCTGTGCCTCCTTGCGAACCACCGCAGCTTCCTCTCGCGCGGCGATCTCATGCTCCCAGGCCACGAGCCCGGCCTCTCGGGCCCGGACATGTTACTCCCAGGAGGATATTTCCTTCTCCCACGCCTCCATCTCAGACCGGGCGCGGGAGGCCTCGTCGGTGGCAGATTTGGCGGCAGCTTGCAATTGGACGGCGCGCCTCTGTGCCGCCTCTATCTCCAGCCGGCGGGTCGCCACGAAGATCTCGGTGGCGGCTGTACGGGCGGTGAGCTGCTGCATCGCCATCGCGATCGCTGCCCGTCGCTCTTCCTCAACATTTTCACAACCAGATGGGGCACGATTACCTGGACAGCATTGCCTTGGCGAGTGCAGGTCCGGGGAAGTCATCCCGATTCATTCCATATTTCCAGCCTGGGCCCTCGGGTCCCGGGCACATATCCATCGTATTACAGCCGGGACCCCGGGTCCCGGGCCCGTATCTATTCCAGGCAAACAAGTCCAGTTTACGCAGCAAGTCGCCAAGCTCCACCACCTCATGGCTAACCAGGTGGGCCCCGCGTCCCCTCGTTTCTTCAAGACGTGGCCCTGTTCCAGCCTGGAGTGGTTCCTGGCCGAGCAACAGAGCCAGGGGCCACTGTCGGCGAAACGGGACTGGCGGTCCCACAGTCCCCGAGGACGTGTGGATCTTCGGCCACGTCGGCTCCCCCAGGGGCCCACATTCTACACAAGTGAATGCCGGCTGCGGCCGTTTTCCCGCTAAGTGCCTGGTGCCCGAGCACTCTCCAGGCCCGGGTGCACCTTCCCCGGGCGCGCCGCCACGACCGCCCGCATCCCTCTCGACGGGCACGTTCTCGGGGCACATAACTGGGAGTTCCTGGGCCCAGGTCTCGCCCCCCGGTCCAGGGACCCGAAGCCGCACCGGGGCCCGAGGACATCCCCCGTCCCGGGTCTCTCGCCCTGGGCCCGGGGCCGACAGCTTCGGTTCCGAGGCGTGTCCCCGGGAACATTACTGGGACTTCCCGGTCCTGGGTCTCGCTCCCGGGCCCAGGGCCCACAGCTTCCATCCCAGGGCGTGCCCCAGGGACACATTACTGGGACTTCCCGGTCCCGGGTCTTGCTACCAAGCCCGGGCCCACAGCTTCCGTCCTGGGCGTGCCCCGGGCACATTACTGGGACTTCCCGGGCCCGGGTCTCGCTCCCGGGCCCGGGGCCCACAGCTTCCTTCCCGGGGCATGCTCCCAGGGCATATTACTGGGACTCCCGGTCCCGGGGCCCACAACCTCGCTCCCGGGGCGTGTCCCCGGGCACGAGCCTGACTCGAGCGTATCAATCCCCAACTACCCGCATTAATGACGAGGCGACGGGGCGCGTCGCGCCTGTCGCCCGCTCGGCACGCGTGGGCTCTGAAGATGGCCCCCCGTGGGCCCGCTTCCTGCGCAGTCAGGGGACTTTTGACTAAGAGGGCTTCGGTTTTCCACGCTCTGGCAGCGACGGCGTGCGCCGTCACATCCTCACGACTTAGCCACCCGTAGCAGCCGAGCAGCGTCACGACCAGACGTGCCGAACCAACTCCAGCGTGACTCAGCAGGTGGACGTGTGCGACAAGACATATCATACCTAGAAAAGCTTTCTCCTCATATGTGAGCTAGACGCTGTGGACTCCCCTTGGACTATGAAAGGAGGATCCATGCCAAGCAGAAAGAGGATCCCCGGTCTCTTTGGCTCTCTCTGGCTCCCGGTCTCTCTTCTTCCCGGAGAGTAGCTAGACATAGAAACACTCTGAGTTCTTCCCCAAGCGAGGGCTAGCTCCTGAGCATCTCTCGAGAAGTCCTTGTAAGAGCAAACCACATTCATATCTGCCACATAGTAGATACACACAGGAGTAGGGTATTACGCCTCCGCGCGGCCCGAACCTGTCTACTTCTCCTGTCTCCCTTACGTGCCATCTCAGCCCGGGCTCCCGGCACCCGAGCATCGATCATCTCCCAGACGCCGCTGCCGTCCTGTGAACAACTCCCCTGGCCGAACCTCAAAGGGGGGTCCCCAGACTCCCCGCGGTTGGAGTTCCCTCCTCCGACAGCTGGCGCGCCAGGTAAGGGGAGTTTCACTTCCAGGCGGCATGCCGGCGTCCCCAACGCCGGCACACTCCATGGCAGGAGGTCATCGTCCGCGGGACTCAGACGAGAAGTCCAGCACCATTTATAGTAAGAAACCATGCCGAAGAAGTTAGAGGTAAAGTGAAAAATGGCCAAAAATTACTATTTTTGACCATTTTTCACATATATTACTGTTCACAACACTCAGGTTACTGTTCCAATTTACTGTTCACAAAAACTGTTCACTCTTTCAAATTCTCAGGATCTTTTATGACTGGCGAAACCACTGGTACAACCGGGTGTAAGACGATTAGTTGTGTTATCCTACTCGGTACTCATCATATTTATCACTTATTTATTTTTAGAAGCAACTTTCTTAGATAATCCTAGTCATATTTTTTCTGACAGAGAGTTTATCTTCTCCCCAGGCAGTTTCACCCGAAGGGAACACTTCTCTACCGATAATGGTTCTCCTGATGCCTATACGAGATGCAGGCTATAAACGAGAACTATCGAAGAGGTTTCTCTTGTAGGGTCCTTAGCATAAACACTACTCCAGAAATAAACAGACAGGGAAAACTTAAAGAAAACTACTTCATAATTAAACAAACAAGTTTACATATGGTTTTTCCCTTTCGGGAACCCCGAAGGATTATACAAACAATCTTAACTAGCTTACCTTACACTGATGTATATTACACTCCTTGCTTTAATATACTTGCAAGGTATCTTCTTATCAAGCTATTGCTACTAAGGCTAGAGAGTGGTTGTGAGCTCTGCTTGGAGGAGTTCTTGCTTCTTCGATGTGTTTCCTCCCACTAGGCAGACACCTCCTTTTATAGATGCTCCGGGAGGAAGGCTCGTCAGAGACTTCGTTCTTATCTTCGCAACACTGTGGCTTCATGAGTACGCCATCTTCATGCTGTTGCTTTTTTCTTATTCACGGGCATCTCTTTTTCCGCCGAAAGCAAGATTCTTCACTATTCTTTATGTTAATTCGCCGAAAGCTTTGTTTTTATGTCACTTCGCCGAAAGCAAGCCTTCTGTGAAAGGGACAGACATTATTCAATTCTTCATTTTTATGTCACTTCGCCGAAAGCAAGCCTTCTGTGAGTGAAAATATAGAAGAATACTATATGTCAAATTCTAGTATAGAATACATAGGACTACAATTATTCGCTCCAAATTGGTATAGAGATATAAAGTCTAAAAGAGATATTGAAAGGGTTATTCAAAGACTAGAAACATTCAAATAATAGGAGAAATCCCTATGAAATACTGGGAGAAAAATTCAATTATTTGTAAAATTAATATAATAAATCCGGACTATATAATTAAAACATGCCCAATAGAAGCAACTCCAAAGGATATAGAGAAATTTAAAATGCATATAGAAGAATTGTTAAAATTAGGAGCAATACGGGAAAGCAGGAGTCCACATAGATCAACAGTATTTATAGTAAGAAACCATGCCGAAGAAGTTAGAGGTAAATCCAGAATGGTCATCAATTATAAAAGGTTAAATGATAATACTATAGAAGATGCCTATAATATCCCAAATAAACAAGAATGGATCAACAGAATACAAGGTAGTAAATATTTCTCTAAATTTGACTTGAAAGCTAGTTTTTGGCAAGTAAAGATGGCAGAAAAATCCATAGAATGGACTGCATTCACCTTTCAAAAGCAAAAATCTTGGTTTTCGTTAAATATATTTTGTATTTTTCTTTGGAATAAGGCAGGCATATTTTTTAGTCCTAATGGCATTACAAGCCATTCATAGTATCCTTGAGGACAGGAGTGGTTATGAGCTCTGCTTGGAGGAGTTCTTGCTTCTTCAATGTGTTTTTGTTTATAGCCTACATCTCATATAGACATTAGGAGAACCATTATCGGTAGAGAAGTGTTCCCTTCGGGTGGAACTATCTAGAGAGAAGATAAACTCTCTGTCAGAAAAAAATATGACTAGGGATATCTAAGAAAGTTGCTTTTAAAAACAAATAAGTGATAAATATGGTGAGTACCGAGTAGGATAATACAACTAATCGTCTTACACCCGGTTGTACCAATGGTTTCACTAGCCATAAAAGATCCTGAGAATTTGAAAAAGTGAACAGTTTTTGTGAACAGTTAATTGGAACAGTAACCTGAGTGCTGTGAACAGTAATGTACAGTAATATACAGCAAGAAAGTTAGTGTGTGAAAGTGGTATCTTCTAAAAACAAATAAGTGATAAATATGGTGGTACCGAGTAGGATAACATAACTAATCGTCTTACACCCGGTTGTATAATTGGTTTCGCCAGCCATAAAAGATCCTGAGATTTTGAAAGAGTGAACAGTTTTTGTGAATTGTAATTTTTGAACAGTAAATTGGAACAATAACCTGAGTGCTGTAAACAGTTAGATCAGCTGCATTTGAAAGCTGGTTTTTGGCCACTAAATACAAACAAGCTTTCACACACTAACTTTCTTGCTGTATATTACTGTTCCAATTTACTGTTCAAAAATTACTGTTCACAAAAACTATTCGCTCTTTCAAATTCTTAGGATCTTTTATGGCTGGCGAAACCACTGGTACAGCCAGGTATAAGACGATTAGTTGTGTTATCCTACTCGGTATTCATCATATTTATCACTTATCTATTTTTAGAAGCAACTTTCTTAGATATCCCTAGTCATATTTTTTCTGACAGAAAGTTTATCTTCTCTCTAGGCAGTTTCACCCGAAGGGAACACTTCTCTACCGATAATGGTTCTCCTAATGCCTATACAAGATGCAGGCTATAAACGAGAACTATCGAAGAGGTTTCTCCTATAGGGTCCTTAGCATAAACACTACTCCAGAAATAAACAGACAGGAAAAACTTAAAGAAAACTACTTCATAATTAAACAAACAAGTTTACATATGGTTTTCCCTTTCGGGAACCCCGAAGGATGATACAAACAAGCTTAACTAGCTTACCTTACACTGATGTATGTTACACTCCTTGCTTCAATATACTTGCAAGGTATCTTCTTATCAAGCTACCGCTACTAAGGCTAGAGAGTGGTTGTGAGCTCTGCTTGGAGGAGTTCTTGCTTCTTCGATGTGTTTCCTCCCACTGGGCAGACCCCTCCTTTTATAGATGCTCTGGGAGGGAGGCTCGTCAGAGACTTCGTTCTTATCTTCGCAACACTGTGGCTTCATGAGTACGTCATCTTCATGCTGTTGCTTTTTTCTTATTCACGGGCGTCTCTTTTTCCGCCGAAAGCAAGATTCTTCACTATTCTTTATGTCACTTCGCCGAAAGCTTTGTCTTTATGTCACTTCGCCGAAAGCAAGCCTTTTGTGAAAGGGACGAACATTATTCAATTCTTCATCTTTATGTCACTTTGCCAAAAGCAAGCCTTCTGTGAGAGGGATGGACATTATTCAATTCTTCATTAGGGGCATTATTAGGCTACACATTAGGTTACTGGTCATGCCCGAATGATTGATAATACCTTATCAATTTTAATATTTATGTAATCTTCAGCTAATAATCTTAGTGGTCTGGTTGCCCATGACCACCAATATCCATGGTATCTACATCTGAGAAAGATACATCAAATTTTTCATCATATGCTTTTTTCATTTCCTCAAATTTCTCGTTTATTTCTTGTTTTAATTCCTTAAGTATTTCTTCCTTTAATTTCTTCTTCCACTGGGGAGAAACTTGTTCAAATTTTTCTATTACTTTCCAATCTATATATTCACCATCTAAAGGGTCGATTCCCTTTGTTAAGCATTCTTTATATGTGAGTTTTTTAGATGGCACTTCTTCTTTTATATTTATATAATGAAGGGTTTCTGGAGCTTTCTTATTCTTCAATCTCTTGTATTTTTGAATGTATTCCTTGGCGGCTGGCTCTAAATAGTAGTTTACTCCCAATATTTTTCTTGCTTAATTTAATGCTTTATCAATATCTTTATATTTTTCCACGATATTCCACCCGTTAATTTTGAGTCTATCTTCTGGGCTATTATTTATTCAAAGGATATATATATTCCTAGAACCTTTCCATTGAAAACCACATATATGGGCTTTTGGTCTATGGTTTCAATATTTTGAGCAATAGGCATTAATTCATTTATTTAATGAAAATATTCAGAAAGGCTATTTAAAATTAATAACATATATCCTTTCTCTTCTCTCTTGTTGTTATATTGATACCAGAAATTATCCAAGATGCATTATTGTACCTCGTCTATAACTATGTGGTCTTTTGGTTTAAATTTATAGGTATTGGATGGAAATATTTTTAGCTTGTTATTATCTCCAAAAGTGAAGAATTCAACTTCGCTATAATTCATTGACCTCTTCATACCTACAAGATAGGTAAACGAGAAAGTAAATCAGGTAAACTATTATCCTTTTCTTTAATATGTTCAAATATAGCTTTATAGCCATTTCCAGTGATAATATCTTCAGACAGAATCCATCTTCTAGTAGAACTCTTTTTACTATTAAGTTGATTGTAGTATCTACAAATTGCTTCACAATCTGTTCTAACTGTAAATTCTTTAAACCCCAAGTATAACCTGAAAGCATTTATTGCGTTGATTATTGCTAGGATTTCTTGATCTGTATTGTTTACAGTTTTTAATTTACAATTTCCAGAAGCATATCTACATATTTTTTTCTTCTGTCTTAGATGAGTATTTAGTGGGTCTTTGCTTTAACACTGCACCCCACCCTTGCTACGATGCATCTGTTTCAATAATAAAGTAATTATTGTCCAATGTTAATTCTAAGGGTTTTAAGCTTCTAACCCTTTCTTTTATTACCCTTACTAGTCTAATGTCTTCAAAGTTAAAATATTTTTGGCCATTTTTCCTTAATTTCGTGTATAATGGTCCTGCTAGTTTTGCTAAATTATATATGTGATTTCTAATATAATTTATAATCCCCAAAAATTGCTGTAGCTCCTTTTTATCATTCATGGCATCAGGGAACTGTAAAATTTTCTTGGCAATATGATCTTGTAGATGTATTTTGCCTTCTCCTATTTCGTGACCAAGGAAGTTGATTTTCTCCTTGCATATTTCCATTTTCTTCTTAGATAGGATTAACCCATTTTGTTCTACCTTTCTAAAAAAGATTTCAAGGTGAGCAATATGCTCCTTATACGTTTTTGAAAACACCAGTAAGTCATCCATATAGACTAATATAAAATCTTGGTTTTCATTAAATATATTTTGCATTTTTCTTTGGAATAAGGCAGGCGCATTTTTTAAGCCTAATGGCATTACAAGCCATTCATATTGTCCTTGAGGACAGGTAAACGCAGTCCATTCTATGGATTCTTTTGCCATCTTTGCTTGCCAAAAACAAGCTTTCAAGTCCAATTTAGAGAAATATTTACTACCTTGTATTCTGTTGATCCATTCTTGCTTATTTGGGATATTATAGGCATCTTTTATAGTATTATCATTTAACCTTTTATAATTGATGACCATTCTAAATTTACCTCTAACTTCTTCGGCATGGTTTCATACTATAAATGCTGCTGATCTATGTGGACTCCTGCTTTCCCTTATTGCTCCTAATTTTAACAATTCTTTTATATGCATTTTAAATTTCTCTATATCCTTTGGAGTTGCTTCTATTGGGCATGTTTTAATTATATAGTCCGGATTTATTATATTAATTTTACAAATAATTGAATTTTTCTCCCAGTATTTCATAGGGATTTCTCCTATTATTTAAATGTCTTCTAGTCTTTGAATAACCCTTTCAATATCTCTTTTAGACTTTATATCTCTATTCCAATTTGGAGTGACATAAAGATGAGGAATTGAATAATGTCCGTCCCTTTCACAGAAGGCTTGCTTTCGGCGAAGTGACATAAAGACAAAGCTTTCGGCGAATTGACATAAAGAATAGTGAAGAATCTTGCTTTCGGCGGAAAAAGAGACGCCCGTGAATAAGAAAAAAGCAACAGCATAAAGATGGCATACTCATGAAGCCATAGTGTTGCGAAGATAAGAACGAAGTCTCTGACGAGCCTCCCTCCCGGAGCATCTATAAAAGGAGGGGTCTGCCCAGTGGGAGGAAACACATCGAAGAAGCAAGAACTCCTCCAAGCAGAGCTCACAACCACTCTCTAGCCTTAGTAGTAGTAGCTTGATAAGAAGATACCTTGCAAGTATATTAAAGTAAAGAGTGCAATATACATCAGTGTAAGATAAGCTAGTTAAGCTTGTTTGTATCATCCTTCGGAGTTCCCGAAAGAAAAAACCATATGTAAACTTGTTTGTTTAATTATGAAGTAATTTTCTTTAAGTTTTCCCTGTCTATTTATTTCTGGAGTAGCGTTTATGCTAAGGACCCTATAGGAGAAACCTCTTCGATAGTCTCGTTTATAGCCTGCATCTCGTATAAGCATCAGGAGAACCATTATCGGTAGAGAAGTGTTCCCTTCGGGTAGAACTGCCTGGGAAGAAGATAAACTCTCTGTTAGAAAAAATATGACTAGGGATATCTAAGAAAGTTGCTTCTAAAAACAAATATGTGATAAATATGGTGAGTACCGAGTAGGATAACACAACTAATCGTCTTACACCTGGTTGTACCAGTGGTTTCGCCAGCCATAAAAGATCCTGAGAATTTAAAAGAGTGAACAGTTTTTGTGAACAGTAAATTGGAACAGTTACCTGAGTTCTATGAACAGTAATATGCAACAAGAAAGTTAGTGTGTGAAGAGTTTATAAAATCATTATATTGTTCCAAGTTGTCTTCCATTTCTTCTATATTCTCCCTTTCTTTCATCAAACTAATTTCTTCTTCGTAATTTTCTAAAAACAATTTCTTATTTTCTTCCTATTGCTCTTCTTCACTTAATTCTTTGCTAACCTTCTACTTCCCTTTATCATCTTCAGTTTTTCTTTAAGCTTTATTTATTCCACTTTACTTTCCAGGATCTTAGGAGTTTCCATATCCATATCTTTATTTTTTTTAGTTTCTTTGTCCTAGATAATTCTCTGTAGAAATAAATTTTTTTATGTCTTATTTTAGGCCACTCACTCTTCATTCAATTATTATATTTTACAGCTATTTCTTTTAATTTGTCCTCATAATATTTTATTTCACTTTCTTGATCTAACTTTTCTATAAATTCAGAAATACTATGTCTACGATTATCTATAATATCTTTATCATAAGCTTCTGCATCTAGGTCATCTGCTGTTCTATACTTATAATTTATAAACCTAATGATGGTATTCCCTTTACTATTTTGGTAACTTATGTAATTTCCGGGCTGACTCAAAGTTTTATTTTCTATTAATTCACTAATTTTCCACTCTTCTCTTGCTCTTTCTTCAGAACTTATTTTTAAAGGGTTTAAGAATGTTATTCCTTTAGATTGCATACTTTCAATTACATCATTTACATTTTATTTATATTTAGAAGCACTTTTGTTAGTTAATCTTCCTATGAATTCTATACTTATTAACAAGTTTGTCCTCTTAAATTCTTCGTATCCCTTTGTTTAAAATCCAAAACTCATTTCATCTATAAATTCATTTACAGGCATCATTAAATCTGGAGCTATATAGGTTATTAACCTATTTTCATTCATATCACCTTCTAAAAAGGCTAATGCTGCTTTGTCTATTATATCCCATCTTTTATCTAACAAGGTTATTAGCACTTTTGCTCATAATTTCTTTCTTGTCATACCTTTAACTCCTATTATGTACATTCCTTGGTGAATATACTTATATCCTGCATATTTTAATCCATTTTTGAATTCCATTTGTCAAAACACTCAGTTCTACTTCTCTAGATATTTTATATAACCCATTTTTATTCTCAAAAAATCCCATACAATATATCTGCTGAGGTTTTATTGCTCTTAAAGTGTCTCTCTGATATCTTTCGAGTTGTTTGTTCAATTCCGCAACATCTTCCAAATCATCAACTTCATCATATTTACCCTTTTGCTTATCATTATTACTAAAAGATCTGTCATCTCTGCTTACTATTCTTCTGAGGAGATTCCTAGATAGGTCCATTTTTCTGAGTTTATAGCTTGTGAGGGTGCAACTATACCTGATAAAACCAAAACTATTTCTTTACTTCCTTGGCTAGAAAGTACTAGAGCTTTTACTTCTTCAATTAACTTCCTAATTTCAACTAATTCTTGATCTAGATAGTTTAGATTTTCTGTGACATTCTTTTTAACTTTATCTAAATTTAATAAGACATCTACGTTCTTATTTAGAGGTACAAAATCTTCCTTGATGTAATCACTGTTTTGTACAATTTTACTTTGCCTTGTCTTAAAATCTTCTAATAATTTTAATACAGAGTTTAATTTATTATTAAGTAGAGAATATTGTTCTTCAACTTGCTTATGTTCCTTATATAACCCTTCAAATTTTTGTTTCAAATCGTCCTGTTTTTTCTCCAATTTATATATAAATTATATATCAAGTCAACAATTAAGTTTAATTGACTATTATTAGAGTGCAAACTATATTCTTTAGTATGATTCAGTCTACACCTTAGATTGATATTATCCTTTGTATTTATTACCTTTCAAATATTAGCTTCTAGATTTAAATATTTTAACTTTTCAATGGTAACTTGGCTCTGATACCAAACTTCCAATCAAACTAAACAAACTGATAATATATAATTAATTTCCTTGATGCATTATTATTTAATTTACCTTTGATAAGTTTATTTTACCTTTCACTCGTGCTGGCACTATTCACTCAGTGCTGGTACTGTTCACTATTATTTAAAGTTATTGTTCACTACTATTCACTTGATTTCTTTTTATCTTCAGGATCTTTATGGGTTGGCGAAACCTACTATGACAGCCGGCGTTTGTTTCAGAAAAATTTTAAGTCCTACTCGGTACTCACCATATTTCTCGCTTTTTGTTTTTAGAAGAAACTTCTTTAAATATCCCTGGTCAAGCTTATTCTAGTTAAGAGTTTATCTTCTCCCTAGGTAGTTCCACCCGAAGGGAACACTTCTCTACGAATACGGGTTCTCCTGATGCCTATGCGAGATACAGGCTAAGAACGAGAGCTACCGAGGAGGTTTCTCCTATAGGGTTCCTAGCGTAAACACTCGCCCAGAACAAACAGACAGGAAAACTTAAAGAAACTTCCTCATAATAAACAAACAAGCTTACATATGATTTTCCCTTTCGGGAACCCCGAGGGATGATACAAACAAGCTTAACTTGCTTACCTTACACTAGTTTATATTACACTCCTTGCTTCAATATACTTATAAGGTATATTTTTAGCAAACTACTACTAAGGCTAGAGAATGGTTCTGCGCTCTGTCTGGAGGAGTTCTTGCTTCTTCGATGTGTGTCTTTGGCTTGGCCAACTCCTTTTATAGAGGCCGAGAGGAAGGCTCATCCGAGCTTCATTCGTATTTTTATCATCATGGTGCTTCATGAGCTGGCACACACGAGAGGGTGGTTCTTCTATTCTTGCTTCACAGACGTCCTCTATTCAGCTAAAGTTGAGACACGTTTGTCTTACTTTTCGCCGAAAGTTATATTCTTCACAGTATTCTTAACAGAGATATATCATTTACCAAAAGCAATTCTGGATTTATTCAGACAAGTCTGCATGTATCATCACTCTATGCTTGTAGAGCGTTCTTCTGAACTATTCTTTAGTTTACCTTTGTTAGGTCATTTAATTGAGGTACATTAGACATGTGATTAAAGGTATATGGTTACAGATTACTAGGGTGCCACGCCCGAATAATTGATAATACCTTATCAATTTAACTTCTGATATATATTTTATATTTTATCTATTTTTCCTATTGGTCTGGCTGCCCATGACCTCCAATATCCATAGTATCCATCTCAAAAAAAGATACGTCAAATTTATCATCATATTCTTTTTTTATTTCTTCAAATTTTTCATTTATTTCTTGTTTTAATTCCTTCAATATTTCTTCTTTTAGCTCCTTCTTCCATTGTGGAAAAAACTTCTTCGAATTTTTTTATTATCCTCCAATCAATATATTCGTCATCTAAGAGATCCACTCCCTTAGTTAAGCATTCTTTATATGTACATTTTTTAGATGACTCTTCTTCCTTTATATTTATATAATATGAAGACTCTAGAGCTTTCTTTTTCTTGGTTTTCTTGCATTTTTGAATATATTCCTTTGTAGCTGGCTCCAAATAGTAATTTATTCCTAATATTTTCCTTGCTTGGCTTAATGCTTCATCAATATCTTTATATTTTTTTCACGATATACCTTCCATTAACTTTGCATCTCTTTTTTGGGCTATTATTTCTTTAAAAGATATATAGACTCCTAGGAGCTTTCCATCTAATACCACATATATGGGTTTTTGTTGTATTATTTCATGGTCTTCTCTATCTGGCATTAATTCATTTAGTAGATGGAAATATTTAGCAAGGTTGTTTAATATTGATAACATATAGCCCTTATCTTCTCTTTTATTGTTATATTGGTATCAGAAATTGTCCAGGATATATTCCTGCACTTCATCTACGATTATATAGTTTTTTGGTTTAAATTTATAGGAATTTGCCGGAAATATTTTAAGCTTGTTGTCATCTCCAAAGGTGAAGAATTCAACTCCATGATAGTTCTTTGATTTCTTCAATCCTGCAAAATAGGTAAACGAGAGAGTAGATCAGGTAAATGGTTATCCTTTCCCTTAATATGTTCCAATATAACTTTGTATTCATTTTCAGTAATAATATCTTCAAATAAGATCAATCTTCTAGTAGAACTCTTTTTACTATTAAGCTGATTATAATATCTACATATTGCTTCACAATCTGTCCTAACTGTAAATTTTTTGAAACCTAGAGAAAGTCTAAAAGCATTTATCGCATTAATTATTACAAGTATCTCTCTATCTGTATTACTTACAATTTTAATTTATAACTTCCAGAGGCATATTTACAAATTTTTTCTTCTGTTTTGGATGAATATTTAGTGGGTCTTTGTTTTAATACAGCACCCCAACCTTGTTGAGATGCATCTGTTTCAATAATGAAATAATTATCGTCTAAAGGTAGTTCTAGGGGTTTTAGACTTCTGACCCTTTCTTTTATTACTCTAACTGATCTAATGTCTTCAGAATTAAAGTATCTTTGACTATTTTTTCTTAATTTCGCATACAAAGGTCCTGCTAATTTTACTAAATTGTCTATGTGATTTCTCGCATAATTTATTATCCTTAAAAATTGTTGTAACTCCTTTTTATCATTCATGATCAAGGAAATTGATTTTTTCACTGCAAATTTTCATCTTTTTCTTGGATAGAATTAACCCATTTTGTTCTACTTTCCTAAAAAATATTTCCAAGTGAGCAATATACTCCTTATATGTTTTTGAGAAAACTAACAAGTCATCTATATAGACTAATACAAATTCTTGATCTTCCTTAAATATGTTTTGCATTTTTCTTTGAAATAAGGCAGGGGCATTTTTTAATCCTAGTGGCATAACAAGCCATTCACAGTGTCCCTAGGGACATGTAAATGTAGTCCACTCTATAAATTCTTCTGCCATTTTTACTTGTCAAAATCCGTCTTTTAAATCAAATTTCGAGAAATATTTATTACCTTGTATTCTATTAATCCATTCTTGCTTATTAGGAATGTTATAAGCATCTTCTATGGTATCATTTAACCTTTTGTAATTGATGACCATCCTTGATTTATCTCTAACTTCTTTAGCATCATTTCTTACTTTAAATGCTGCCGATCTATGCGGACTCCTACTTTTCCTTATTGCTCCTAATTTTAATAATTCTTTTATATGCATTTTAAACTCTTCTATATTCTTTGGGGTTGCCTCTATTGGACATGTTTTAATTATATAGTCTAGGTTTATTATATTAATTTTACAGGTAATTGAATTTTTCTCCCAGTATTTCATCGGGA
The DNA here is from genome assembly GCA_003991445.1 of Oryza meyeriana var. granulata. Lineage (NCBI taxonomy): Eukaryota > Viridiplantae > Streptophyta > Magnoliopsida > Poales > Poaceae > Oryza > Oryza meyeriana. Next base: position 189,352 of record RYFJ01001346.1, on the reverse strand, counting down.
TTTCTCCTATTATTTGAATGTCCTCTAATCTTTGGACAATTCTTTCGATATCCTTTTTAGACTTAATATCTCTATACTAATTTGGTGCAAATAACTGTAGTACTATGCATTCTATATTGGAATTTGATATATAATAGTCATCTATATTCCCACTAAGCTCATAGTTTACACTTCTTTCTTCAAGGTCGGAGCTTGACGTATCAATATCAAGGTTATCAAGATTGGTGGTTGTTTCACCACGCTTTCGTACTTCTGAAACATATGGAACATTGTCCTGATATGGAATAAATGTAATTTCTTTTTCATGTACTACTGTAGTTTGTACCGACTGTTGTAAAAATCTTGAGCCAATTATCATGTCATCATTTATCATTGATAAGTCTCTTATTGTAATCTCGTCTATTATATATCTAGTCCCGTTAATATACACCTCAATATTATGAGATAACTGGTTATGAATTTTCTTTATTCCGGACATATATGTAGAGATTTATGCCTTATCATCATTGATTGTATGAACTATTTCAGGATATTTTATAAAATATTTGTTATGAATAATATTCTTTGTGCACCCTGTGTCTACTAGTGCTAATATTTTATATGATGTCTTTGGTGATAACTTTACTTTTACAAGGATCCATATTCCTAAAATTTCTTTAAAGGAAAATTTTACTATATATTTATTTCCAAATTGGTTATGGCATCCTTTAGCTGGATTATTTTAGAAGTGTTACTGTCCTTTAACGTTATCAATTGTTCTTTGAATTTAGTATTTTGTATAGCCTCATTTTCTAGCAAAGCCTTAGTATCACTTTTATTTTTCAAATTTTCTAACTCTACTTCTAATTTATTTATTCTATTTTCTAAAACTCGTACTCTGCTTGATAGTATCTTTTTATCTGATTCTAATTCTATTTCTTTTCTCCAATTTTGTTTATTTGCTCTTATATACTTAGTACAATCTTGTTTTAGACATATACTACAAGTGACTCTATTATACTGACTTGGGTAGTAGATACGAAAAGCATATTTAATATTGTAATCACCATTTCCTCTAACCCAATCATGTTCACAACTTAATTGATTCATCATTTCTATTTTTATTCCTGCTAACTCATCAATTAAGTCTAACTCTTCATCGCTCGACTCATATTCTTTGTTAATATTTTCTACTGTATCCATTTCTATGATTGAGTATATTGATTCATCATCTTTTATTTCATCATCACATACTAATATATTTTTATTTACAATATCTATAATTAAAACTCTCTCTTGTTCTTCGTATTTACTAGAATACATTTTTTGATCTTTGTTTGGACATGTTCTACTCAAATGGTCAGGTGAATTGCATATAAAACATCTGCAAGTTCTATCATAAGTCTTCTTGAAATTGCATCGTCTTACATTTCTTTTATGTAAAAAAAGGAGCTTTATTATCTGATCTTCTTAGAAAATGCCTTCTCTTTGTCTTAATATTATTGCTATTTCTATTTTGATGTCTATAGTTTCTTTACTTCTATGGCTATCTTCTCCATATGATAAAGGTATTTGCACTATGTTGTTACAAAAATTATAATCAGAATGTTTCATAGACCTTTGGCCTTGTATACCTGTACATATTTTTCTTAATTATTTAAACACAAAGGTTATTGCTTAAGAGATATTAATTTCAGCTCCTTCGGTTTCTTTTTTATATTCTTCAAAAATCGTGCTTTCTAATGGGTCAAGTAATTTATTGAAATAACACTCAATTATACCCCTATTATATCCTTGTTTAGTAGTGGTAGCATTATATAAATAGTGTTGAGAAAACTTTTTTATGCCCTTCTAGCTTGTCAATGTTAATTTTTCTATTTTTTTCAGTCTTTTATTTTGCAAAGTTGTGTAACCTAATTCTAGTCCTTAGCTATAATAATTTTGGATATTACATTTGCAAAATTGTGTGGGTTACTACTAGCTCTTTTTATTTTTCATAATTATTAGGATTCTTTTCAACCCATTGTGAACTATTAACCCCTTCCAAATGCTAATAATATTTGACCAATTAATGAGATCATGTGCGACTAAATTTAATATAGCACCATCACTTTTCTAGTTTTGAAATTTTACAGGTCTCTCAAAATCTCTTCTCTTAGTGCCCTGTGCCTATATTGTCCTAGAATATAATTATATGAATATTCTTCTCTGAAGGCCATTTTCCAGCTGTCCTAGCTGTTCTTTCTCTTTCTTCTTTGTTTTTTTATAGAACCTTCACCATACCTTTTTCCTCTTTCTTGTTCATAGGTCTACTTCCATAGCTTCTATAACATTATCAAGATTATGCAACCTTATATCATCTAAAAATTTTATGAAATTATTATATTGTTCCGAGTTGTCTTCTATTTCTTCTATATTCTCTCTTTCTTTCATTATATATATATATATATATATATATATATATATATATATATATATATATATATATATATATATATATATATATATATATATATATATATGCCTTTGCTGCCAGAGTCCTCTTTTTCCATAGAACAATCTAGGGACGATCTATTAGTAAGTGACTGGTATTTGTTTTCTTGTATATACATGTTCATTTTAAATTTCAATTGCTAACTCAGCATCTACAGCTCACATATATGTTCAGTAGTTATTTTATCTTATATATGGTGAAACAAATAATGATTTAACTTAAACTAGCTAAAAAGCTTTTTTAGCCCTGCCAATATATATAAATAGAGAAATAATAATAATAATCCACAGAAGCGTAAAAACACGTATCTAAGTCGACATATGCAAACATAAAGCAAAAGGCAAATTGAAATTAAGGTGCATAAAAGAAGTTATACCGAAGTCGTTGTAGCTTATCTCCTGTGCAGGTATATAGGCTATTTGTGTTGTGCAAGGTTCAGGTGATTGACAACAGTAAGAAAACTTTAGACAACTAATTAACAAACAACAAAACTAAATAAATTAAAAGATAATACATATTGAATACATTTTAGAACTATGCAACATTCAAGATTGTGGCGCCCCCACGTCAACATTGTGCACACGCACGATAAGTACTCCAGTTAGCTTATAGGTTATCCTTATGTGTAGTTGGGCACACCTCACGGTAAAACTTATTCGGTCAAATATGTTATGCTGATCCTTTTGGTCAACTGACCAAAACATTTGTAAGTCACCATAAACATCTCGCTGTCGATAAATACATTGCCTAATGCTGAATAATTAGCCATAAATGTATGCACCCATGCCAAATCATAGTACTTAAATCCGGGTGAGCAAATTTTACCACAAGGAATCTAACCAGCTGAATTATACTCAGTTCACTCAGCAAAACATTTTGATGTTCAGAGGATCATAAAACATAAATTTAAGCACTAATAATTTTTATTTTATATATCTCTGAAATCCGGTAATTACAATATTATCCGCCAAAAAATACAAGATGTGCATGTTTTTCAAATAGTATACTTTGGCCATTAGAATTAACATTATATGAAAATACTTTCAAATACAAATCCATTTGTATCACTTGTGGCGTTAAACATTTGACAGTGATTAGTTAAAAGTTATAAATATTAACTTTTCTAAGAATATGAGTGTCTTATATTTTTGAACAGATTGAGTACCTACTTTCCCAAGGCAAATCACGCAATATAAATAGTGACTCTGATGCACCCAATCTGAATATTATCATGGATAAAACTCATGATCGGAGTATCATGCAATGCACTGGTAAAATCTCAGCTAATATTAGTCAGCTTGGCTAGCTGTGCATCCTAGCTAGCTTGATGCAACTATTCTTGTTTATCTAAAAGTAATACAGATTTGAAATTTCGCTTCATCTAGATTTTCAAGAACTATCTTAAAGAATTCTTAGATTTTCTATATGCGCATTTCCATCTATAAATAGGCAATGCCCCCTCCTCCTTCCACGGCAAAAACACACGTGAAGTAAACTAAGGAGCCAGATATATATATACACAATGGCGTCTCCGGCCGGCGGCCGCGGTGCTCTGCCTCATCGTCCTGGTCGGCCTCGCCGCCGGAGCCAACGCGGCCATTTTCACCATCACCAGCCGGTGCCCGTACACGGTGTGGCCGGCGGCGACGCCGGTGGGCGGCGGCGTACAGCTGAACCCTGGTCAGACGTGGACCATCAACGTGCCCGCCGGCACCAGCTCCGGCAGGGTGTGGGGCCGTACAGACTGCAACTTCAACGGCGGCAGGGGCAGCTGCCAGACCGGTGACTGCGCCGGCGCGCTGTCGTGCAGCCTCTCCGGGTGGCCGCCGATGACACTGGCCGAGTTCACGCTCGGCGGCAGCCAGGACTTCTACGACCTGTCGGTGATCGACGGGTACAACGTCGCCATGAGCTTCTCGTGCAGCACCGGCGTGGGGCTCACCTGCACCGGCAGCCGCTGCCCCGCCGCTTACCTCTTCCCCGAAGACAACACCAAGACACACGGCTGCAGGGGCAACAGCAACTACCAAGTCGTCTTCTGCCCATGATCACCTAGCTAGCTCAGCCATGCTGAATGCAGCTGCATGCATGCATGGCGTACGTGCCCTAGCTAGCTACCTACTGCATGACGTTCATATATCTCCGTGATGTACATAGACACGGTATATGTATACGTATGTTGTCATGAATGCATATATATGCGTGTGCTATAGCTAGCTAGGGGAACATAAATAAAGCTGATCCATGAATAAAACGAGACTGTGATCGATAATCGTACTCGACCACGTTGCTTATATTGATCTATACATAATTATATGTGCATCTTCTAATTTGAATGTGCTAGCTTTAGCTTAGTATGACCCATGTGTGGCGGCGAAATTACATGGGCCTTGAAATTACAAAATTGCTAACCTTCATTCTACAAAAATTTGGTGGGTTTCCCTGACCTTAGAGGAATGGCCGTGGCGGCGTAGGACCGGCGGTGGACGGTGGACACAGATGGACAGTGAGGCAGAGACGGTCCCACCATAGCTGTAGGGATAAGGGGAGAATGGTCGGCCAGCATTGGAGACAGGGGTGAGGGAAACGTGAGGGGTTAGGAGACGAGGGTGATGGGTGTGTCCGACAGCGAGAAAACTACTGGAGACGGAGAAGACTGTAGGACAGGGGGACCTCGCTGCTGTAGGGCTTGGGGAGGAGGATAGGGGGGAAGGGGATGAGGAGGAGGCCAGGGGGCGGCGCATGGGGGTGGGGAGGAGGGTGGCGCTAGCGAGCTCTTTTTGTCTCGTAGCTTCAAGGAATGCAAGAAGAAGATCAACATATTGTACTTATAGGTCCTCTTTATGATGAGATTGTTAATAAGGGCTGATAAAGTAGTTCCAATGCTTTTTCCCTCGATAAGGAACACTTATGGCATCTAAGGTACGTAATTTTTTGTGTTGTTTAGCTTCTTGAATTACTTTGTACCATTCGATACCACTAAGCAGCAGTTAATCGGGCATTTCAGAAAATGAGAGGTCCTTCGGGAAAGAAGAAGCCTAGCCTAACATTGAAATAGAAGTGTCGTAAGGAGAGATCATTTAGTGATTTAATCATCTAAGATGAAATTGCATAGTATACGGCCTATAACCTTGCTTCTTTTGCATTCAACAAGAAAGAGAATTGGTACTTCACCATAGTAGTACCTGAGTTTGATTGAATAGCTCTAGTTTTCTCCAGAAGGTTGTGGGATAAGAAGAAAGGGAGGGGGATGATAAGTTTACTGTTTATGCACGAATCTCGATATAATCTTATCCGTCTAAAAAGTGACTGAGATTAAGGTTTTTTTTGTCAAATGTTTTATAGGCACTCCATGAAAATATGGTTGTCTTCTAACATAATTTCTGCATCTTGCTAGGCCAAGACAAAGGTCTCCGAGAAAAACGTCATTTTTGTACAGAAAGAAAAAATGAATTTCGAGTATGCCAGCCATTAGTGCTTAATCAGCCGCAACGCTTGCAAATTAAGAACACGGCCCAAATAGAAAAGCTCTGCAATTAACCCATCTTGTGGCCCGCAAAAGGAATACAGCCATTAGGCCCCAATAGAGAAGGCCCACTTGTTTGTTGGGACTTACGACATCATCCCTACTTAAGCTTCAAAATTACAGCCAGAAAATTCAGGAGATGATCACTACGCATCATGCATGCATCCTGGTTTATGTGGTCGTCTTCATGCTCATATATGATATCGAGCTGTCGTAGCATGGAAACTCTTTTAAACTGTCAAGAGGAGTTCCTCTCGTTTCGTGCACATAATCTAAATATATGCGGTTATGAAAAGATTTGAACAAAATAACAAGATAGATTGATATGTAATATACTATAACACAATACTACCACAGAAAACGTAATCAGTGTCGGTTTTTAAACCGGCACTACAAAGAGGCACCGATAAGAAGGTCATCAGTGTCAATTTTGCCTCATTAGTACCAGTTCTAGGCATGAACTGACACCAAATTTAAAATTTGGACCGTAGAAACACTAAAAAATATATTTCCGTATGCTACTAACATCCTTAACTACTTGTGCATATTTTTTCAAGTGAAACTATAAATTGTCATGGTAGAATTCAAACTCTAGATCTCTCTCACGTGCTCCTATCATTACCAACTCACCTGCACATCAATTTTGTTTGGCTATGGATATTTTTTTCCTTTTTAACCATTTCTATCTGAGATTTGAAACATATATTAGAGCATTTAAATAACATCAAATGAAAAGGTTGTTAACTACAAAATTATAGACCTCACCAAGAGCTACCAATTTTCATATAAAGTTTATCTCCATCCGAGTTCGTATGAAAAAAGTTAGATTTATATCCAAAACCGATACTAGAACCGACACTGCCACAGTGCATAGGCTTACACTGTTAAGGGTCCGCTATGATCTCAACCAAAATTTGAAAATTTTGCAGTAAAAAATTCTTATTAGTCCCGGTTCGTAGCTCAAACCAACACTGATACGGCTCATCACATCAATGCCAGTTTTTCTCTCAAACTGTCACTAATACTTATCATCAATGCCGGTTATTGCCCATGGAGGACACAGACCGGGTGGGTGGACAGAAAACCCCCATCAGTGTCGGATCCCCAACCGGCACTAATAGGATAGTACGAATGAGTTGTGTGCATTAGTGCAAACATATAAGTTTAAATTTGAGTTCTACAGGTTACAAATTAAACTCTGAGTGTATATATATATATATATAGCTGTGAAAATACACATACTATATAGCTGTAAAAATACGCATACTACTCAGAGTTTAATTTGTTCATTTTGTTACAACTTGTAGAGAGATCGAATTTAAACTTGCATCTTTATGTAATCATACATCACCTATTAAATTATCTTATCAATTTTTTTATTTTTTTCTATAACTATTTAATGACATCTAAGAAACTAGAAAACATCGTCTCGAAGGATTAATTAGAATCCATTCCCCTACTAGCATGGAGTTATATCTTCATTCCATTGCCTCATTGTGCGAATTACTGGGCCTTATGGACCGGTACGTACACCTGCTGCATGCAGCGAAGCCCAAACTGTTTGGATGGATTCTTTGCGGGCTGGGCTTTTTGCTGTCTAATTTTGCACATTAATTAATTGATATATGCGCACTGATCTAATTCCCCTTTTCATGTTAGTGAAATATATATAACAGGAGGGAGTATATTATCTATGGAACTAAACTGACTTCCACATGCATCAAGATGAGATCGTCTAGTCAGATCCTCATATATTGTGCTTTGACGATATGCATAATATAATGGTGTCGTTCTCAGTCTGTTAGGCCAGGCGCCTAAATTCTACAGAAATTCTTTCTCATGCACTATTGTATGCATTATTCCTGTTAATTGCTAGATACTTATCTCTGGCCATCACTACAACAGAAATCATTGCTGATTATTAAACCGACACTATAAAAGGGACACTAATGAGGGGATCATCACTATCGGCTATAGCCATTCATCAGTGTAGGATCCAAATTCAAAATTAACCGGCACTGATAGAGGATCCAAATTCAAAATTTGGGATGCAAAAAAGAAAAAAATATAATTTCATATATTACTATCCAAATTCAAAATTAATCGGCACTGATAGATGATCCAAATTCAAAATTTAGAATGAAAAAAAAGAAAAAAATATAATTTCATAATTACTACCATCTTTAACTATATATATAAACTTGTCATGGTGAGATTCAAACTCTAAACCTCCCTCTTTAGTGCTCCTATCCTTACCAACTCACCTACACATCAATTCTATTTAGTTATAGATATTTTTCGTTTTGACCCTTCATATCTAATATGTAAAACATATATTTGAGCATTTAAATAATATCAAATGAAAAAGTTGTCAACTACAAAATTATAGATCTCTTCGAGAGCTATAATTTTCATATAAAGTTTATCTTCATCCGAATTCATATGAAAAAAATTAGATTATATTAAAAACTAATACTAATATGGTCGAGGTCATCTGTGTCGATTTGTGGCTAGAACTGGCAACCGGCACAGATGACCTCGACTAAAAATTAAAAATTTTACCATCAAAAATTCTTATCAGTGCCGGTTCGTGGCTCAATCCGATACTGATGAGGCACTGATAAGATCCATCACATCAATGCCGGTTCGAAAGAACATAGATCAGGTGGGTGGATAGAAAATCTCCTATTAGTGTCGGATTTTTTTAAACCAATACTGATAGGACAACATGGATGTAGTGTTCTATAGCAGTGCATTCAATTCTCGTCAATTTGAAAGCACCAAGTATTGAGGGAAAATTTGGTACCAGAGAGCGAATCATGCATGTAACTTGCAAGCAATTAAAGATAAGAGACAACTGAGAGATACGCAAGATCGATAACTAGCTAGAAGGTCTTCCATCGAAGAATAGTACTACTAGTCTGATGCACACATATTCTCGATCGACCTACGTACGTGTAATGACTTTTATATGCTAATAGTCAATATATATCCACTACTCGCTTCGAATTAATTAACACGCATGTACGTATGTTCAATATTCTTCTTAATTTCTTCTCCCACTCAATCTAGAAAATAAGTTCTCCACATACACCATTCGGTTTGGTCAACAATTTTTTATGAAAATAGATATAAATAGAGACACGAATTTTTACGTGAAAAACCTTTAAAAAAAACCATAGACGCCAATCAACAATAATCACTATCAATGAGTTGTTACAAACGCAGGAAACAATAATATAACGTCCCCCTTTTCCTACAGCTTACAATATATATATATATATATATATATATATATATATATATATATATATATATATATATATATATATATATATATATATATATATATATATATATATATATATATATATATATATAAGTTCTAGTATAAAAAGAGTACAAGTTCTATTAGGAAACTAATCTGAATTACTAACTGAAATTCGAATCATATATTTAATAATCTTCACCTTAAGATGAATTTACCTTGTAGCATATAAATCATCCATCATCAAAGAATATCTCAATTAGATAAAATAACCACACGCCAAATAATCTCTAGGACTATAATGTAACACCAATCAAGTTTGAACAAAGCTCAACCTTAGTAGCAGAAACTGATTTTGTCATCATATCAGCTAAGTTATTACGAGTACTTGTATTGCATACTTTGACATCACCTTCAGCAATAACACCTCGAAGAAAGTGATATCTCACATCAATGTATTTCGTTCTCTTATAGAACATCTGATCCTTTGTTAAATATATTGTGTTTTGACTATCACAAATATATTATTGCAAGACGTATCTCCACAAAGCTCAATATACAAACCTCTTAGTTAGGTAGCTTCTTTACAAGATTCAGAAATAGGCATATACTCTGCTTCAGTAGTAGATAAGGTAATAGTTGTTTGTAAACTTGCTTTCCAACTAACAGCATAACCTCCAATGGTGAAAACATAACCTATGAGTGATCTTATTTTATCCAAATCTCTAGCAAAATCTAAATCAACATAACCAACAACTCCATCTTTAAAACTCCCAAACTGCAAACAAGCACTAGAAGTACCACGCAAATATCTAAAAATCCACTGAATTGCTTTTCAATGCTCTTTGCCACGATTAGCCATGTATCTACTACTAACACTCAATGCATATGATAAGTTAGGACGAGAACATAACATAATATACATAAGTGAACTAACTACACTTGAATATGGAACTCTAGACATGTACTCAACTTCACATTCTGACTGTAGGCATAAATCTGAAGATGGTCTAAAATGTGCAACTAAAGAAGTATTCAATGGTTTTGCACAAAGCATATGAAATCGACGAATGACCTTTTCAATGTAACTTTTTTGACTAATGTATAACTTGTCAGTTTGTCTTTCTTTAGTAATTTTCATACCGAGAATTTTCTTAACTGCACCCAAATCTTTCATCTCAAACTCACTATTTAATTGTCCCTTCAATTTTGCTATCTCTGATTTATCTTTAGCAACAATTAACATATCATCGATATAAAGAAATAAATATATAGCTGAAACATTAACAACTTTCATATAAACACAGCTATTAAAATTTGATCTTTTAAAATTCTGAGCAAGCATAAAGAAGTCAAATCTCTTATACCACTGTCTAAGTGATTGCTTCAACCCATAAAGAGACTTCTTCAACCTACACACTAGGTTTTCCTTTCCAGAAACAACAAAAACTTCATGTTGCTCTATATAGATATACTCTTCTAACTTCCCATATAAAAATACAGTTTTAACATCTAATTGCTCTAGTTTATAATCATGCATTGCACAATACTTAGTAAAGTACGAATTGAACTATGCTTTATAACTGGAGAAAAGACATCACTGAAATCAATACCTAGAATCTAGCTGGGCTAGCCGGGCCGGCTAGCTGGGCCTAGGGGGTGGTGGGCCAGAGGGATGGTGACATTGGGCTGGGGTAGAGTTCAGCCGAGGCCGAGAGAGGTAAGAGGGGCAGGCCGAGGCCGAGCTGGGCCTAGCCTAGAGAAGAGAGAAGGGGAGGGGTGGAGGGAATGTGGGCTGGGCTCGAGGGAAAGGAGGATTGAGCCCAAGAGAGGAAGATATAGTCTTGCATTTTAGGAGGATTTAAACAAGTGATTTTATATTCAAATTGAGAGATTTGAATTTGGATGCATATAGAGTCAGACTTTGATCTTTCTTAGAAATTTGAGATTTGAGTTCGATTTTTCATCTTTCCTCCAAAAGGAAAGCTTTATTTATTTAGAGAATTAATTTACCTGTGAGTCCAAAACTTATTGATTAGCTGTTAGTGAATACTCTCCATTATCTGGAGATTTTGTCCTAGGTGGTTTCAAGAGCTAGGGTTCATTGGTTTCATTTAAAAGCTTGGTTATGGTGATGTGTGCACTATGGTTTGGAAATTAAATGGGTATTTAATTCCCCTTTACATGTGATTTATGGACTGACAGTTATTCCATTTTTATTATTCAAAGGATGAGGTTAGGAAATTAAATAAATATTTAATTTTCTTTTGTTTGTTCTTGTTCTCCAGATATTCTTGGTTGACGTATTAGTCCTTTTTAGTTACCGGGGGTTCGTTGGTTACTTTATCTGCGTTGAAAATTATCAGATCACAAGCATAGAAACCAAAGATGCGGCATGATGCAAAGAGTTTTTTTTAAAAAAAAGTTTAAAATTTTACGTATTTTTCTTAATTGGATTTTCAGGATGTTACAGTATCAAGCTGTGGGGCCTGCTTGGCCCTCCGGCCAACATCGGGCCCCTCCTACCCAAAGTGCGCGGCAGGCGGCACCTAGAATGCCCTCATGAGGGCATACAAGAAAACCTAGAGCCGATGCTAGCGCGCTGGCCACGTGTCAGTCTCCACACACCCCGGGCATGAGGAATTCCTTGTTCGGCGCACTTGCCACGCATCGGCTTCCGTGCACTCTGGGCAGAGGGCATCTAAGACCAGGCGTGCTTGCCACGTGTCGGCCTCCCCGCACTCCGGGCAGGAGGTGCTCAGGACTGGGCACACTGCCATGCGTCGTCCTCCGCGTGGTGAGTCACGGGCCTCATCCCCGCAACTACTGGACTACTCCAGCCTTGATGGGCCACTGACTGTGAGCCCCACCTTACACTTAGGCTAGTCAGGCAGGTATCGGGGAACCCCCTTACTTGTGACGCTGACAGATGGAATCTAGCAAGAAGAGAAATTGTATAATTTTTTTACCATGACCATGGTAATTTTTTTACCGAACACCTAACAAAAGAAGTATTTTCTTTAATTGTCATGAACATTAGGGAACAGAAGAGAGGAAGTAACTTTTTTACTATGGTAGTTGGAGCGGGGAACAGAAGAGGGCATGCGGGGAGCGGCAGAGCGGAAGAGAAACGCAAAATGAAAAAAAAAAGGAGAGGGGGAGCAGAAGAGAAATGGAAAAAAGAAAAAAAAAAAGGGGGGGTGGGGGGAGGGCATGTTCGGAGTCACGATGCATATTAAGTACCGTGCAGCGTGCTATAAACAGAAGAGGGCATGTGGGGAGCGGCGGAGCGGAAGAGAAACACAAAATGAAAAAAAAAAGGAGAGGGGAGCAGGAGAGGAATGGAAAAATGAAAAAAAAAAAAGGGGTAGGAGGGCATGTTCGGAGTCACGATGCATATTAAATACCGTGCAACATGCTGTAAACAGAAGAGGCATGCGGGGAGCGGTGGAGCGGAAGAGAAACATAAAATGAAGAAAAATGAGAGGGGGAGCAGAAGAGGAATGGAAAAATGAAAAAAAAAAAAAAGGGGATGAAGAGGACATGTTCGGAGTCGCGATGTATATTAAGTACCGTACAGCATGCTGTAAAATGCTACCATATCAACCATGGTTATCTGTGATGTTGTGTTTGTACTCGTATGTGTGTGATTTACGACTAATTGCTTGCTAGTGTGGCAACCTATATTGAAATATATTGACACTGCCACGTGTGCTCATTGTAGCCATGGAAATTGAAGATTGTTCTGTCCGTGGTATAATTAATGTATGGAGGACACATATATATATATACACCCGAGTGCTCGATCTTTGTCCATAGAACAATCGAGGAACGATATATCGATCTATTCATATATATAAGTGACTTTTTTTTTCTTGTATGCTGAACCTTTTTAATTTCAACTACTACCTCAGCATCTACAGCTTGCACATTTCCAATTCTTGCTCTATCTTATGGTGAAACAGACAATTATTTAAGTTAAACTAAAAATATATATAACCAGTAATATTTTCTATTGTAATATGTAATATATACCCTGAAACCCAGTTGAATTATACTATTATATATGTATATACTTTTTTAGGCGAGTCGGGCATATATATAAATAATGAATTTCATGAATCCAATCTAAATTAATATTTAATTAGGAAGAGAACTCATGACTGGAGTAGCATGCACCCTCTGCAAATTCTCAGGCGACAACATTAGTCGGCTTCGTAGCATGCATTTTTTGGGGAGATCAGGAATGCAATTCATCTTTCTAATATAACAAAAGAAATACTAATGTTAATCGGTGACGCAACATCATGTATCATGTATGTTTGAAATTTCTCTCCATCTAGATTCTTCAACAGTTGTCTAAACATCTATCCAAAAAAACGTGGATTTTTCAACACCATGGCATGCATATATGCATCCATAAATACGCATCCTAGCTAGCTCGATCTCTGTAGGAGTAGAAACTAAGAAAGCAATAAGCAACAACAATGGCGTCTCCCGCGGTGCTCGTCGTCGTCCTCGTGGCGACCCTGGCCGCCGCCGGGGCCAACGCGGCCACCTTCACCGTCACCAACCAGTGCTCGTTCACGGTGTGGCCGGCGGCGACGCCGGTGGGCGGCGGCGTGCAGCTGGACCAGGGGCAGACGTGGACCATCGACGTGCCCGCCGGCACCAGCTCCGGTAGGGTGTGGGGCCGCACGGGGTGCTCCTTCGACGGCTCCGGCCGCGGTGGCTGCCAGACCGGCGACTGCGGCGGCGCGCTGTCGTGCACGCTCTCCGGGCAGCCGCCGCTGACGCTGGCCGAGTTCACGCTGGGCGGCGACACGGACTTCTACAACCTGTCGGTGATCGACGGGTTCAACATCGGCATAAGCATCTCCTGCAGCACCGGCGTGACGCTCACCTGCAGGGACAGCAGCTGCCCCGACGCCTACCAGTTCCCCGACGACAACTCCAAGCTGCGATCCTGCAGCGGCAACAGCAACTACCAAGTCGTCTTGTGCCCATGATCGATGATGAGGATGATGACCTACTCTAGTCATAACCTAATGGTCTCATGCATGCTGCTTGCTGCACTAGCTACTGCATGCGTGCACGCATTAATTAGCTAGCTGCTGATTAAGGAGAAATTATATCATAATAATAAAGTTGATTGATGAATAAAACGCACGTGGTCGATCGTCCATGGATGCAGTGGACATGTGTACTCGACCACGTACTTATGTATAAACATAATCTTTACCTATTATAAAAAAAAAATTTGATTCTGTTCATATGAGAAGAGGTAAATTTAATGGAAGCTGAGCTTCACCTTAGTGTTGCTTGGTTGAGCAAGCTTAATCGAGGAGAGTTGTGTGACATCCGAGCTATGATTATGTGGGTCACTTAGAGCACGAGTTTGCTCTTGGTGATAGCTTAGAGACCAAGAAAGGTGGTTGTTTAAAGAGGAAAAGGGTTGAAAGAGACCCGATTATTTGGGGACCCTCAACAGAGACATTAGGATCGGTTAGATCCGAACTCTCATAAACAAATTATCGTCTTCTCTACTCTCTCTACGTTGTAATTGTTGCTTTTCTTCTTCAGCTATTTGGTGATCTTCTACTCTTTTGCTTACTTTTCTTGATCACCTCGTAGCTCATGTGAAGAAAAAGGGCGTTGGTGTTTATCTGGGTGTCTATTTCACACAAGGAGTGTTTCTGCTTTCTTGTGTTTGATTGGATTATCTTACCTCAGCTGGACTGTTTGACCCCTGTGCAGTCGGACTATCCGCAATATGACCAGAATGTCCGTACTAATTCCACTGCAAAGTTCTTTATTTCAGAAAACACCTATTCCACCCCAAGGCAACATCAACG
Source organism: Oryza meyeriana var. granulata (assembly GCA_003991445.1). NCBI lineage: Eukaryota > Viridiplantae > Streptophyta > Magnoliopsida > Poales > Poaceae > Oryza > Oryza meyeriana. Next base: position 174,230 of record RYFJ01001346.1, on the reverse strand, counting down.
ATCAACGATCCTCAATGCCCTTTCGGCATAGCAGGTCAACCAAATCTCTAATTTGAGTACATGGCTAAAGGAGTGACACAGCTTGTAATTTTTATAATGTAAGCTTGAATTTATTTGGCCATATTATATAAAGTTAAATATGTGATTTTACTGTACATGTTTCCAACACCCCTTACCGATTTTTGACCAATACCGACATGTTTCTATCCATATAATTCTATTTCTGATATTTTTCATACCGTTTCCATCTCTAGTTTTTCCGTCTTCAATTTTGTTTCCAAAAATAATATATACATATAGTTACGGAAATAGTTAAGGCTGTTTCCGCACCGTTCTCGTCCCTAGAAACTCTTATCAGGTCTGAAAGGTTAAGCGGGCCGCATATTTATTTACCTTGTTTAATGGGCCCCATCTGCATGTGTCTATAGAAACCTCATTGGGCCAGCCCAACCAGAGAGAGAGAGAGAGAGAGAGCAAGGCTAGTTATTACTGCTATAATAATAATACACCTTGGTGTTGGGTGGTGGCCATATCTCCCACCCAGCGACACACCCAGAGAGAGGCGCGGCGCGCGTGAGAGCGCGGCAAACACAAGGGGAAAAATCTAGCTAGGGTTTGGGCAAGCGGCGGCGGCGGCGGCTTCTCCGGTGATGCGGTGACCACCACCAGCAGCAGCAGCAGAGCTTCTCCAGATACCACACCATCTGCAGCCTGCAGGGAACCCCTCGGCGCCGGAATCTGAGGTCGAGCACCCCGAACTCCTCCATCCGGCCGGCTCGACGGCTCCTACCTAGCAAGGTACGCTCTCCTCCTCTGCTCCTTCCGCTTACCCTACCTTGTTCACTTCGCTGTCATTGCATAGATGTAAAAATCCTCTTTCGTCACTGAGATGATGTGCATGCAAGTTTGTGGCAGCGATTTTTTGGGGTTGTGTCGATTGGGGTGGAAACCTTTGATTGACAAGAAGCACTGATGAAGATTGTCCTGTTTCTTTTAGGGATTCTTCAATTTTAATGTGTGGTTCGTGAACTTCTATTGTTATAGTTCAAGAAAGGGCCTACTGCCTGCATTCCCATGTGAAATGTGGTTACCTAGCCCCCTTATGGTTTGGAGTTTTCATTTCGTTCGTTGCAGGTACTGCATTTTACTGCAATTGGTCCTATTGTCTGCCCACTATAGTGTTTTATTGCAAGTGTAACTGAGAGAAATTGCTGTGGCAGCTTTTATTCCTTAGCACAATTACAATGTAGTTGCAGCACTTTATTTTTTTCTTCAAAGGGCCATAATTTCTAGATGCTCGAAATATATGAACTTCAACTTTATGCCTGCCAAATGATAGAAACAGCGGCACATATTGATCATTGGAATACTGTCTTTGCTTTTTTTTTTGTTAGAAAAATATTTCGGGAAATTTGATTGTACGATGCTTCAGCTCCTTCTTTTTTTTCTTTTATTTTGGACCTCCATGCATGTCTTTCTGTAACGTAGTAGAACAAGAGCTTTGTAAAGCTAATAATTCCTTCACAATTATGTAATTTAGTTTTGAGAAGATGGTTAGATAATTGTTTTGGCTATTGCAATCTTGTCTAACTATTCTTTACTTTGCAGGAAAGTGATGACAGTGGTGTAGAATGGATTTCTGTATATGTAGAGGACTGCTTGTCAACCTCTGGATCCTGCACAAACTCTCTCTCTGCAGAATTAGCGCCTATTAAAATGGCAAGCCAAGGTGCTGCAAAACCAAAGCTACCACCACGTTCATCTTCACACACAAGAAAAAGGAAAAGGAGCCTGGCCTCTGTTATAAGCGACACTGAGGACCAACACTGTATCACGCTGTTTGTCGAGCCACCACTACTCCTACTTGATCACAAGGATTGGCTAGCAGAGAGTGAGCTTATCCTCCCCAAGAAGGACAAAGATGAAGAACTTGTCCAAGCAAGAACAAGAGGAGGAAGAGATTTACAAGACGAGTGCAGGAATGCAGTTCCAGCAGGAGCAACTGGTCATCAAATGTAGCTATTGCTTGTCCAGCCAATCACCACAGTGGTGGGATGGTCCATCAGGGCCTACCTGCAATGCTGTCGACTGAGGATCGAGGCAGGGAATGGGCTTACCACCATTTCCAAGAAGCGCTATGGCCAAGAGATTGACAAAGAACAGGACATAGGAAAACAGCGAGATAAGAAGATCAAGAAGGCTGTATATGTGAATGATGAGCTGCCACTGGAGGAGCCAGTGAAGAGGTGCACCCATTGCATGTCCTACAAGACGCCACAGTGGAGGACCGGTCCTTTGGGGCCTAAGACGCTATGCAATGCTTGCGGCGTGAGGTTCAAGTCTGGTAGGCTGCTGCCAGAATACAGGCCTGCTAATAGTCCAACTTTTGTGAGTGACATACACTCCAATTCTCACAAGAAGGTCTTGCAGCTGAGGCAGTCTGTTTCACACCCAACGAACTGAGCTGGTGGTCAGGAACATCTCGATCTGTTGCATGAGTTTTAGGGCCTCTTTGGTTGTAGAAGTAAGCTGATAGTCAGGAACGTCTTAATTTGAATTTTAGAGCGGGGGGGGGGTGGGGGGGTTCTCCTTGGTCATATAAGTGAACTGATGGTCAAGAACATCTCAATCTGCTGCATTGAGCTTTTTAGGGGCTCTCTAATTGTAGCCTCAGATGCTAAGAAAATGGAAGCAGAATCTTGTTAGATCCCAGTTGAACTCTTTGTTAGCTCTAGCTGTTTTTAACTCAAGAAATTAATCTGCTAGTTGTTGGAGATCGTCAGTTTAATACCAATAGGTGGTTGCTACATTGTTATCACACCATTATCTTGCTGCATGCTATGTTCTGTAATACTTGCTGAATGTGTCTGCAAGATGGAATGGGAGCAGCCTCATAAATTATATCTGCATCATCTATATCTTTGCACATACTCCAGCCGTGTCCTCTGCTCCATATGTTCATTATTCTCATTATAGTATTATTTATCATTCTTTTCTCAAGTGGAATTTTGAGAGCTTCTCCTTGTATGCTTTTGTTGGGTGCAAAACTGCAAATCATATCCTTGAACAAGCCATGAGCCTATTCCCCAGATAGGTTTAGGTTCATGTTGCCTGTTAGTGTTGCAACATCCAGGTTCATCTGAAAGTTGCAAGATACATGATAAATATCTGTATCACTGTTATCATCCTCCTAGTACCTGATCGTATGACAACAAATCTTGGCAAATGCAACAATGACATAACTGCTAGATTTCCTGGTAGCAAATTCTGCTGAACAGTAGATCAGATGCACTGCATGGATAAATAAATGCCCTGCAGGTTTCAGATTTTTCAGACCACAAAGTTTTCTTCGTTTCAGAAATCTCTCTGCAGGCTCTACACTTGCACACTCGAGACAATTTCCATGGCTGGATATGATGAATAATGATGCAGCTGTGCATGTAGTCTTCTTCTGCCCACTCAAAAGTGAAAGGAAAGGAAGGTCTAGGCTACCTTTCAGCTGTTCTTTTATCATGTTGGAACCTTTTTTGGTTGCACATGGATGGCCCTCGTCTGCCATTGCCATGCCCTCACCCATGCCTGTTCTTGCAAGTAAAAATTCACTCTTTTGTAATTCATAGTTTTGCCTCTCCCTAAATGTCAGCAGAGAAAAGGCAAAGCTGTAGTACATTGGACCAGCCCTGTCCTTTGTGCCGATGCTATGATTGACTATACCACTACCAAAATAAAGCAGTAGAAACAGCAAGTCAAGTGCCTAAACAGGTAGCCATGTTGACAATGGACATGCTAGTCTTGTCTGCAAGTGAATTCACTGAAGATACCCCTAAAAACTCACCAAAGATGTCGACAAAGTTGGTAGCTTGAATCAGATTAATCCCTAGAAGAAGAGGTGTAGGTGTCCAGCTACAGAGGTTGGTCAAATCTATGTAGGTGTGGCTCCATTTCTACATGAACAAGGTTGTGCATTTACAAGGGCAGAAGTGGTAACAGGTAACTGAACCAATGAACGGTGGTGTGCTCCAACCTGACATTGCCAACAGCTAAACAGTGCCTGGGACATGAGCATAGCCTGCAATGGACCTTTTTGACTGATCTTGGGTCCTTTGCTCCTGCCAAAGCCAGCAGCAGCAAGGACTAGGAGCATCAATATTCATCAGTACTTTTTTGTAATTTTGTCAGTCAGCCATTGTCCATAAACTGGTGCAACAGTTGTACGTGTGTCCCTCCCCCGTCGTCACCGAGGTTAGCACGGCTACGAGCACGAGGTGACAGACGTCGGGTACGGCGCCGAGCACGACGATAAGCAGCTTGGGTCCGAGCCTAAGAGCCGTATTTTCGTGTTTTTTAAGACATTTTTTTTATATATATAACGACTTGAGATGTTGAGCAGTTACAGATAATTTATATCTGTAACGGTCTAACGGTCTTGACATTTCTGATTAAAACTTTGTAACGGTTAGCTCATCCGTTAGAGATAACGATTTTTGAGCCGTTAGAGTTGAGGGGTTTATGACATTCTCATAACAGATAATCGAAATAAATTAGTCTCATAAAATCCGACAGCTGACTAAGGCACAAACGTCTGGCGCACCGCACCGCATTACACAAGCATAGAGTGACTTAGCAATGAAAACGAACACTTAAAGAAACTTCTGATGGGTGAGGCAACGAGCACAATGATGAAGACAAGATAACCATCGATGCCTGATACCAAAAATACTTAATTGATCTGGTTGGCTGATGGTGGGTTGGTGGCTAATATGCTAGATTCAGAATTATGAGGGTAGTCTAAGGCTATGGGGCGCTCCAGCCGTACCTGGGCCGGACGCCCCACCCTACCTAATGAGTACGTCTGCCCTTAATAACTTAACCATGTTAATATCGTATATTTCTAGAAGAGGTGAAGTAATGGTTAATATCGTATATTTCTAGAAGAGGTGAAGTAATTTATACTCAAAAATTTAAAGTAACAAATATATGCTTTTCTACCCTTTTAAATACACATGCTCGAGAGAAAAAAAAAAAGGGGGGGGGGGGCTAAACTAGCTAGCGCGCCTATTTTCTAGTAAGATTGATTTCTAGTGTATTTTATTTAGAACCATTCAACGTTTTTATTCCAAATAAATGACGCGAGAAGAGGCATTGTAGATAGCTAAGTGGCGCCCTCGTGTCAATATTCTGCACGCACGCTAAGTACTGTAATTAGGTATATATACGCACGTGGTTTTGGGCATACCTCGCGATAACTTTACGAGCCCAAAATTTGTTATACTGATCCTTTTAGTAATCAGCAGAACATTTTAACGTTCAGAGGGTCTTAAAACATAACTTTAGCCACTAATAATCTTCTATTGTAATATATATTTCTAAAATCCGATGAAAGTTTTTTATTCAAATACACGGATATTTTTATTACATAAAGTACGCAGATACACACACCCCTTCCGTCTCAAAATATAATGCTACCTTTAACTATAGAAGGCGTATTCTTACAAAAAGAAAAAAGATACTACGTCTCATATTTGGGCCGTAATTGTTCTCCCTACAATTACGGGCCATCTAGCCTGTCTCTGCACGAAATGTCAGGGTGATAGGCCCATATCGAGTAGGCCCAACAGATACAGGCCGAAACAGAAAGGCCCACATATGCGAACAGCCCATTGAGACATCTCTACTGGTGCTTTAGAGAGAGAGCAAATCAACAGCACATGAACTGGTCGTAAACTCGTAATATCAACACGAAAACAGTACAAACTTTACCTCAGCATCAAAGACGCAAAGGGTGTAACATTACTTGGAAAGAGAAGCATGAAAAACATAAGCACAAGAGGCGTCCTTAGCTAAAGATAGATGCAAAAAAGAAGCATGAAACCACAGTTGGGAAGATGAAATCAATCACAAATTAACAGCTACTCCCTCCGGTCTTCTAAAGCTTGACGCTTTGAATAGCATCTCACATATTAAGGACTGAATTAATATGCCTATTCTCTATTTTACCCATATTAAATACGTTTGCATGGTACTTCTAAACAATACTTGCTCTCAGGCCTTGTGGTTACGGCCGCGAGTCTCAAAGCTGCTGATGCAGGTTGACTTCTGGTGGCACTTTTTTTTCGTGATTTTTGCATGCATATAGAGGTAAATCAGTCCAAACTGAGCGTGCGAAGACCAAAACGTCAAGCTCTTGAATCCAAACAGTTCAACTCTAAAGCGTCAAGCTTTAGAGAACCAGGGAGTATACAATTTGGTCGAACAAACAGGTATGCTAATGTAGTGTAGACCCACGACATGGACAAGGGATTAGTACATTCTTCCATCACAATGATGACCATTTTTTTGATATATTTCAAAGTTTCAACAAAGATAACAGATAATGAGTATCTCTGTGTAAACAAAAAAAATGAAAAACGTCTCCACATTATTTAACTGATGATTCTGATGCCATATGATTCATACATGGTACGATAGTACACAGGTTGCCTAGAATGGTGCACAATTATCTCACAAACAACCGAGACATGAGAAGCTACAGCCGCAATCAGTAGTCATCGCCTCTGGATATGACTTCCTTGCATGTTGGCCGCAGTAAAATGGTGTGTTCAAATTGTGACACATAGCTTCCCCTCACATCACATAATGGAGGATACGGCTGTAAGAATAGCAGAAAACTATGAGTAACCACAGGTAAGGTCAAGTTCAGACTTTGGAGTGGAAATTGAGCTTTTGCGTACCTGAACAATACCAACATCGCATAGATTTTTCAGCGCCATGAGATACTTGGTCTCACCAAGGCGATCCAAGTACCGGCGACAAAAAGCAAGTGTTCCGAAATTGTTGTTAATCGTTCCAAGTAGTTGCTTAGCCCTTGCTACCCTCAAAGGTACATGCCCAACATCAAAGTTCTTCATGTAATGACTGCATTCCAAGTCCTCCCTTACAAAACCCTTCCCTGAAAACATGATGGTACAACTCTTTTAAGAACTTGAACATGTCTACTAGGGATAAGCAAATGACTTTCACAAAGAGTAGAAGTGTGACAAAAGAATCCTTCGTGTTCGAATCTTCAAGCTATAGAGCACCATATACCTGTAGATCCAAAAGTTTCAATGGCATAAAATTCCCCCTCTTCCATTTTAGTTTGCTCTCCACCTTTCACAATCGGAACTGACTTCCCAGCATGGATTTGGTATGGTCCAATGCTGTGTCCATTGAGGTTCCGCACACTTTTTACTGCCACAAGATGCAGAAATGCCAATCGCATTGTCAATATGTCACCTTATATTATCAGTGCAGATTGGAAAAAATGATACAAATTAGCACACACTTTGGAAAACTTTTCCATTAATTTCAACCTCATACGACTCCATAACTTCTTGAATTGCTGCACCAACATCACATAGCCGTGCATCTATTCCAGCTTCCTAAAATGAAGGAAAGAATCAAAACATTGTTAAAAGTACAATGATGATGATATTATAGGAGAAAATAAGTTTGCAACTTTTGAATAGCCACATCTATAAGATCACTAGCACGTGAAAAGAAAGGCTAAAATCAGGCCGAGGCAAATAACTAGATAAAGCTGCTGAGAAGCGACTAAGACTAATGGAAAGCAGGTACTCCATTGAACACCTATTGAGTCTGTCCTTTAGAAAAACTGCTTCACTCATTCTGACACCAACCAGAGCCCCTAAATGAAAATGGCATACACAAGTTGCTTCCTTAAAGTTATCTAAGTGCAACGACTTCCCATAAACAGTTTCCAGAAAATGCACCAAAATGTGTAGAAAGTTACCTTGACTCCAGTATTAGTGGCATCTTTTGATGCTTGAAGCAATGGTTCAAACATGGGATTGAATGCAACGGTGAATGCACAATCAACTATGTAACCTGCGAAGAATCACAATATCAAGTTAGTTTTTGCAGTTAGAGATGGCCTGAGTTCATATTTGCAAGGAGAAACCCACATAATATGGCAGATAACAATGGAAGGGATAGAAGAAAGCAAAATAATAGACATACCATCTATGTGTGTCCCAAAATCCAACTTCATTACATCATCATATTGTAGTACAGTTTTATCACCAGAATTTGGAGTCCAGTGAGCTGCAACCCTACACATTACGTATTCCCCATCAATTTAATAAAAGTATGCAGAATGAAGATGTACTCTAGAGGAATACCATACCAATTCAAGGAACACCCTGTTGGAAAGGCAATACCAGCTTGCAGTCCATTCTCTTTGATAAGTTTCCTAACCATAGTTTCCAAAGTTTCACATAGATCAATCATTAGCATTCCAGGCTTCAAAATGCTCCTCATATGCCTCCGGACCTAGAAAATATATTGTGGAGTTGTAACAAACAGACCAGATTAAAAACATAGCTGCAAACATTGAAAGAGGCTACAGACGATGAAAGAGGCGTGTATTCTGCACCTGTCTATGAACTTCTGCTGCTCGGCGAACAGCATTGTACATCGGCTTTTGTAGCCGTTCCAGTTCCCTCTTTTCCTCACTAGTTGTTCTCCATAAGTTGCTGAAGAGCAATAGGCCAATAGCATGATTACTTTATGCAAACATGCGCACTATAATTTCATAATACCAATTCATAGAGTTTGCAACTACAGCAAGTAAAATTGAAAAGGAAATTGTCAACGAGGTGAGAATGATCTTCATGAAATTTTGCTCAAGATGCCAAGATACTACAAATATTGGGGGAAAAGGGTTTCTTTCATCCTATTGTTGGATAGATAGTGGCGTACTTACTCATCCTTATATTGTTGGATTTCACCCTCAGGAAAATCTCCTGATGGGAAAAGTTCATCTATGGGAATTGATGGAGGATCTGTCTGCTGAAGAGGGCCTTTCTTCTTTCTACAAAAGACACAAAGCATGGTCAGTTGCAAACAAAACAAAACAAAGAGATTAGTGGTTTAATTGAACAACAGAGCATACTTGGATTTGCTTTTCTTCTTTTTCTTCTTTGCAGCTTCTGAAGAATGCCAGTTCAAAGGAAATTATTAAATTAATCACATACCAAATGCTAAATAGAATTTTAAAAGCCTCAACTTTAGATGAGGAACTCAGCAATGAGATCTTGCAAGGCAGAATAGCCACCTGATCCTCCATCTTGAGATGGACCATCCCCTTGTGCTTCATCATCATCATCTTCTTGTGGTGACGAATGAGATCCATTGCTATCTGCAACTTTGCCTTCTTTTGATGAGGTCTCATGTGTTTCTACACTAACCACATTCTGGAGAAAAAAAAATGAATGTGTGTTACTTTAGATGAAAATCTAAACTTACGGCAATTCAGGGGCAAATTTTCAGAAGTTATGAGAGGTCCAGCCATCCTAGGAACCACAGTAGGCGCCATTACTAGTTGGAGTTGAAATTACATAATCTCTTACTCATGATATGGAAAGGCTAACCATGGTCTCTACGAGAAGTTTTTAGCCACAATCATTTAAGACAATCCAGGCAATTGGTTACAGTGACAGTACAATTAAGGAGGGATGTTGCCTGCTTAGAATGAGCGTTACAAATTTAGTACATGGAAAAGAAGGAACTTTGCAGCATAACACTCACTTTGGCTTCTGGATTTTGTCCAACGAGTAACACCTCCATCTCCTTGGTCACTGCATCAGCAGAGCCACCCGCCATATTGTATATTTGTAAAGTTCAGTGATCTCAAGCCTAAATGAACAAAAACATAAGCATCAATTTAATGCAAGGGCAAATTACATTTCAAAATAAATAACATGTATCTCTATTTGGAAGGCAATGGTGTATTTCAGCTGTCATCCTATATTCCAATGTTAGGTTCACCATGTCCAGGAATAATAGAGAGTGATAATATGGCCTTGATCGGTTACCAGCATTCAGCTCACTCCACTTGAGAGAACAAATAACAAGCTATACAATTAGCACAAGAATGCTAGTTAAAGAAAACCACGTGCAACTTCACGAGTGCACTGATTAGCTGCATTAAAACCGAATCACACAGCTTCTACGGTAGCAGATAAGCTAATATGTATGTGTATACCTCATTCACTCTTTAGACTGAATATACATACATCGTTATGTAGAGTATGTTTCTAGTGTTTCAGGTAATCTATACTCCTTTAAAAGACCCCAATGGTGGTGGTGAGTGGTGAATCTGCCACCACCCACCACTATTGCCATGTGGGTCCCTTAAACAGTAAGGTAGGTGAACTTCTGTTCCTTCCCAACCCAAAGCCACCAAACAAGGCTCTTGTGCAAGAAAAAATAGAGCTCATGCCCTTGTTGCCGTGGTAGTACCCAAAAAGGAGCTCCTAGCCTCCTGTCCATCTTCTACACATATTTTCTAGCCTGGCCTTGTCATGTATTCTAGCTCATACTCTAATCTCAAACATGAAACATACTAATCGCTTTTCTAGACTGCTAGAAGCAACTATGTAGCTTGACGTACTCGTACAAAATGATAACAAATAATTTTATTTTAATTTTTGAGGCCATAAAGTGTACGGTGGGGTTCTCTTTTTAATTCCCGTCGCAACGCACGGGCATTCAGCTAGTATACAATACATTTGCATATTTAGTGTTTCAGGTTATCAGGTGCATCACATATAGACATGCTCTTTTACTAGTACAAGCACAGTAGTAGGAGTATCAACTAAGAGAAAATCGATCATTTGCCACAAATCGGAGCAAACCTAACTCGGGAATGGGGCTTCAGCATTTTTTCTTTTTTTATATATTTTGGAAGCAAACTGCCTGCTTGTTGTTATTAGGAGTGCACCACGCACGCATCAAAGAAAGGAAGTCGGGCCGAAGCTGGATGCACTAATTGGAGGGAGAATCTCCACTCAGAGGAGAGAAGAAGCAATACCTTTCAATTCGATTCGAACACCAATCCAGACCGGCTCGCCGGCCGTGCGCGCGATGAGGCCACAGCACAACACACAGGGGAAGAAGGCTATGGCGTTGTCGCGGGACCAGGCGGCGCCGGGGCGGCGGTGACGTGCGCTCCACTCCACTGCAGGTGGCGCGGCGGCGCAACCTCGGCGCGCGCGAGTAAAGAGAAGAGAAGAGAAGAGAAGAGGAATTTTTTTCAGGGCTTCTAGAAGAAGAGGAGGAGGAGGATTAGGGTTGAGGATGATAGTTTTGGGCTTCTGTTAGGCTTTCGACCATACCACAACCAAAGAAAGGCCCATCTCTACGGTGGAAGGCTCATCCCGTGTTCGGATCATCCGTTTAAGGCTATGTTTAATTCGAGCGGACTGTATTATCTACTTGTTTATATGTATAAATTGAGACTGTTCATTGATCAAATATTTAAAAAAATAAATCCATCAATCAATTGCAATTATACATATTTATGATTGAGTTTCACAAATTTATAACTAAAAGTTACGAGTTAGGTACAGTTACACGTATTTCTGACTGAGTTGCACCCATTTATAACTGAAGTTACACGTGATCGATAATGACAACTACAATAAGTTAAAAGTGCAACTACAGCTTCTCCTATCTCGAATCTCAAAGTTCCATCCAATGATCAGCGTTCTTGTTTGACATAATCCAAAAATCAAACATTTGATTAATAGCAAATCTAGCATAAATTTAATATTTTGAAAAATAAATTTAACAAAGAACTTAAAATAAATAGTCTAAACAATGCAGTTGAAGAAACTTTTTTTTTGTGAAAACATATTTTTGAAGCATGAATCAAATAATCCATTTTAATAATTCGATAAATAAGTTAAAAAGAATAGGGCCTAAAGTGTTTTGGGTGATAAGATAATGGAAACTTTTATTAAACTCAACCAATTACATCAACCTGATACAACTGCACTGAGAACACTCTCAGCCTCTATGTAACTAAGATGCACATAGCCAAATACACACTCACAAATTGATAAGAAATGAAAGTTTAAGAAAGAATTAAGGGCCATCACTCCTAAAATTAGATCGCCACCTATGTCCTTGGGTAAAATACTTCGCAACCACCTGCTCCCAGTGTAGAAACTTCTATATAAAAAGCTTTTTAAAAAATCGTGGTTTGGAAAGCGTGCCCGTAAAAATCTAGTAGAAAGTACTAGTCTCTTAAATTTTAGGCTGCTTCATCCATTTGCCGGCAATACTTTTATAGGGGAAACAGGAAGGAAGATTGCAATGTACAAGCAATCGCACTTGTTCAAGAATTAACACATAACCAGAGAGGCCAAATGCAAAGGCTGCTATAATGGAAAACTCTATACACATGGTGGGTGATCTAACAAGCCTCATAAATCATACATAATCTGAACGATCACTGATTAGATTGAACAGGAATCACTCTCTTATCTCAGAGATCTAAATCAAAGGAGGAAAAATAAGATTTCAGTGACATCTGGCGAGCCTGCTACCGATGTTGGATCTTCAATTCATCTGCAGAGAATGAGACTTGGAAATTCAACAGTAATTCGTCATCCATCAGGCCTGTCTGTCATCAATCATGGAGACTCTGCAGGAGTAATGAGTTGTTAGTCCCTATCAAATCTAGGAACACCTGAACAGGATTTGGGGCTTTGAGGAGGTGGCCATCGGGAATAATACATGCAGTCTTCGCCTCCATTTCTGGCTTTGCAAAATGCAGTGCATGTCAAGAGCTCTTGTCAATGGTTTTTGTTGAGGGCAATGTACCAAACACATGATCCCACAGCGTCGAAGTTATTCCGAACCCCTTGTTTTGGATTCTGAAGTGATGGTTCAGATGGTATTTCTGAGGTACAGCACAAGGAAGAAAAATGTAAGCATACAGTCCGTCAGATGCCGTGGTTTGATAAAGCAACAGAATGGAATAAGCACCTTGAGGTGTTTTCCTGGATCAGATGATGGCTGCCCATGATGCAGATAGTAGTGTGTGCAGTCATACATCACATAGCCCAACAGGCCACCTCCAAACACGCCATGAGTTGTAGTTGGAGTGGTAATTAGCCTGATTAGATTCCAGAACTGGATCGACCGACAAAAAGGTGCTCACATCAAATTGATTAAAACATAACAAAAATGTCCAAATGAAAGTTAACTACTTTCTTTCACAGCCCTACAAGAGGGATCCAAATTGGTTTGAAGGGCCTAACAAAAATTCATGTATAAACAAGCCACTCAGAGAAGCTTGAAAGATGAATTGGAAGGAAGGCAGTATAGAGCAAATGTGAATTCAATGCTTCGGTTGATGATCATGTTAACTTGATGGTTTCACTACAACGATGTTACACTGATATGTAACCTAATCTATGAGGAAGCTTGATTACCGGAAAGCACAAGATAGCTGCAGCAGCTGGTGGAAAAACAAGTCGAAGTCCATCTGTCGGGTGCTTGTGATGAATTCCATGAAGAAGATAATGTGCTGTGTTTGTCCTGCCACATACCAAATTAGCAGTGATCAGGCAATGCCTAGCTCGTCAGTTAAAGTTGAATTGAGCAGTAATTTGGCAGCACAACGTACCAGTAACTTTTAGTATTTATGTGGAACAGGAAACGATGCATTATATATTCTATCAATGTCCATAGGCAAATTCCAAATACAACCATCAGAGCTACTTCAGAAAGTGTGTGGCCCATTTGGATTGATGTAGTCAGGCACCAACATACAACAGGCAACCAGATAAGAGGAATTGCCCACCATTCCGTGCGTGTTAAGAACTGAAAAAACGAAATGTTCACCAATCATCAGGACATCATGTCCAAAATTCCAAATAGAAGAAATACAATAAACAGGATCATTACCTCCAATAGATCATTGGCAAAAAGTCTTGGTCCCTCCTTGCTAACAATTGGCTGGTGAACCCATTCCTGATACTGCTCCCCTAAATGCCCGACCTAGAAAATTAAACCCAACTAGTTGAAAATAATACTCAAATAGTAGACCTGTATTTTAAAATGCATTCATACACAAAGCATTAGATAGAAGAGAAGTCAACAGTAAAAAACTGGTAATAAGGATTGTGAAGAAATTCAGTAAATTAAGAACATCATGATTTAATTTCATTGTAAGAGAACAGCAAAATTTTGCAAATATATACTTTATACATCTTGGTGGGATGAACAGAATTTACTCTAGCCAGTTGACTTGTGGTGACTTTTTCCTTTGGAAAACTCAAGAATATAGCAAAACTTAGTTACAGAATATGCTATAGGTTGCCAAAAGAAGTATAATATCTTCAAAGGAAAAAATGAACAAAATCTTGCTATATCATGGTGTTATTGCCATTATACAGCATGAAACAATAATATGGTGAACACCATACTTTCAAAATCAATGGAAAATTACAAAGAGAATGAGTCACCTTACCTGAAATACAAGAGGTTTATTCAAATCTACTGTAAAGGCCTCTGCAACCATTTTCTTCAACAATGATTACTGCAGATAACCATAACTCCAAAGTAAGTATAAGGTATCATGTATAAACATAGAAGAAATATGGGCCGAGTAAATGACAGAAAATACATTTGATTCCAGGAAGATATATACCAAAAACATGTTTGGAATCAGTGTGCGACTGCAATATTTGTAGTTTGTACTACTTTTGTGTCTGTTATTTTTCCATGTTGGGAAATTTGATTGACCCTTAAGTGATGCCACATCACCATGTTTACACACTTATTGGAAAACTGGATGCACCAAACTATTTGTGCATTCAATCGCTACCTACTTTCACTATAGTTCTCAGCCCATGGGTCATCTAACAAACAATTAGTAGCAAGTTATCATGACTGCATGACATTACCATTGTCTATTCTATGAAGATAATGTGACTCAAAAGCATGTTCAGTGGTGCCAGTTTTAGGCCTTCATCTCAAGGTAGAGTACAAGTGTACCACATATTGGAAAGATCAAATGTCCAAGAAAGTCGATCTGGTCCGCTCATACAAAAAGATCTGAGCAAACCAAAACAATCCTGTTCACAGACAAGAGCACATGGCACAGGATTGTGTACGTTCCATGTATGAGTCCATATTCTAATCAAGTTGTGCAAGAATACAAAAGAACCCCAGCTCACAGACAGAACTAGTTGTAGGGCATCCCACTGGAATCCAAGAAAATGGGGTGCTTGCTGGATGGGGCTTAATCAGCACTCCCATAAGAAGCTTTTGATGCTTGTCTACTTTAGGGGAAAAAAAAAAGGAGATGTAAGTGATTTCTATATCATTTGCTCAAACAGTTGGCTAAAAAAGTACTAGTTATCAAGCATCTAAAGAAATGGCAGAGATTGTTACAGCACCGATGCTCACATTGACCCAAAAAAGCAGTAGCAATACTTGTCGGATCTTTGTTCTAGTGTAAATTAATCACTCAGAGCAGCTTACTGGAATGGTAAAGCGAGGACTGACTGAAGTAGAGAATCTGAAAAACTGAAACTTTGGAACTTGAGACTTAGTGTGTCTATCTAACCAAAACATGAGACATTTGCCTTTGCGCGCATCCCAGATTCTTTCTTCAAACGTGATCAACCAACCAAAATAAATTGTTTGCTAATTCCTTGACTTGAAAATCAGAACTGCGTTCGGGATCCGGAAATCCCCCTCATAAGAAATTCATTCAAGGTTGAAGTTTACACAGCGGACAAAATGCAAATTAACCAAGCACAAGTCTTAGACGACAAAGCTCTTCCATTTTTGCACGGATCTAAGGCTAGCTCGGCCCTAACCGAGCTCCAGGATCAAGAGATCGAGACTGGAACCTGGGCAAGAAAAGAAGGCCAGCGAGCGTGCCACCTCACCTGAGGCCTGCCTGAGCAATGCAGTGCCGCCGCCGCCGCCGCCGCCGCCGCCCTGAGGTGAGCTGAGGTGTGCTGCCCTGCTGGTTGGGAGCTCAGTTCACTGAAGCTCAGTGATGGCCAAGGATTACTTTATACTAAACATCTAATAGAGTGCTGATTGTTGCCTTTTTGTAGATTACTCCCTGAATTCCAGTGTCATTGTCACTCTGCTCCAACCTTACTTACCTGGTGATCCCCTCGCTGCGGCTGCTGGTTGGGAGCTCCTCACTGAAGCTCACTGATGCCCGAGAAGCTTATACTACTCCCTTTTACGCTTTAGACGCGAGTTTTACCATTCGTTTTATTTAAAAACCTAATAAATTTTACAAAACTATATATATTTTAATCAATCTATCATAAAACAACTACCTATTTAAAGCAGGGTATCACAGAACTACAGATTTAATAATGAAGTTATCACAAATCAGTTTTTACATTGCACATATGCTATGTTAGAGTTATAAACGTGGTAATTTTGTGATTAAATTGCTGCTAAACGTGCAATTTTGTGATAAATTTATTACTAAATCTGTAGCTCTGTGATACTCCATCTTAAATTTGTAGTTATGTGATAGATTTAATGTTAAATCTGTAGTTTTATGATACACCGTTTTAAATTTATAGTTTTACGATAATTTGATTAAAGTATCTCTAGTTTTATAAAATTTACTCAAAAAACTATATAAATATTTGTTATTTTATTGAGACTTGTTTTATTGTTAATGGTGCTCTAAGCATGAGTTATATTTATTCATATTTACATTAAATTTTTTAATAAGATAAATGGCCAAACTTATAACCAAAAGTTAACAATTTCATCTATTAAAAACAAACCAGAGGGTGTACTTATTAGTGTCTTTTTGCAGATTACTCCTTGAATTTCAGTGTCATTTTCACTCTGCTCCGACCTGGTGTTGGCATCAGAATATTATTATATGTTTATTAATTTTGTTAGCAGAGTGAGGCAATGCCCAGCAGATAATTTTGTGCTTAATTAATTTGTGGGAATTGTCAGCAGACAAGACAATTATGTGCTTAATGAGGAGAGTGCATGGCTTTTTTTCAGTTTGCTGCTCTAGCTGCATCACTTGAGGCCAGAATTCAGATGTTTTTTTTTAAAAAAACTGCCTATTTGCATTCTGCAAGAACAAGATGAAAGAAAAATAAAACCGGAGTGATCGTCGTGAATGCCTATCTACGTACATCACAAAAGCAAGGATAGGCAGAGCACTTGAGTAGATCAAAAAGGAAGAAGAGCAAACCAAGTATTCTGCACAACATGTGCAGATCATCAAGTATTGTGCTGAAAGCCTGAAACTTAACTCTGCATATTATCACCAAGGAAATTAACAACCAACAGGATGGAATTACTTTTTAGATAATGGATAAAAATCCGATCTCTATATTCACGACTACAAGAATAATTAGACAACAGGTCTCATAATTAAGAAATAACAAAATAAAAAACAAAGAGAAAACAAGAAGACTAAGCTTAAAACCTATCTCCGACTTGCTTCACCGCTCCACAAAACCACATGACCTCGAGACTCCTACAACCCCTCATTAGAGTTCCAAGACCGGTTCCTCCACCGCTCAATCTTTACCGATGATTGGATCCATTCGATAAACCCGATGGCTTCCGGCCCCTAATGTCAACGCTCATTGATGCCGTCCAGGGTGGGAGATAAGAAGAGGTCCTATCAATGCCATTTGTCGTTGCACAAACGAAACCGGGAGCATGAACATCTCCGATCCAGCAACATTTAGGTCCTAGATCCAGCGTCTTGCTCCAACCAGTCACGGGCACCTCCAACCAGCTCTGCGGGATGAGATTACTTGCTACTTTCTTTACTTGTCATTCTGTTTGGTTCGTACGGAATCTGCCCAGGGTTTTAAAAAGATGAAAGATAAAATCCTGAATTTATGATCTTACGTCCTTTGCTGAATTCCATCAGTTTCAGACAGAAACGGCGACACAACTGACGGTCTCACATGGCCGCCATGCATGTTCCAGATTGATTTCTGACCAGTCGTCACCACGGATGCCCAGCACATACGCTGGCCTCACCCAGACACCCCTATGGGCATCTCACCGCCGTTCGATCAGGCTTGTGCGGCCCAGATTGTGTCAGTGACTGTTTGGGCCTTGGTCGTATTATCTGGCTTAAGGCCCAATACGACACATGTCTTGGGCTCTAGGCCCAATCTCTCGATCTTACACCGCTTCTTCTTTGACACGTAGGGACGACTGATGCTGGGAACTGCCCATCGTCTTCAAAGACAAAACGTCAAAATCTAAACAAACTTTTAATTCAACCGCAAAGATCATTTTATTTACAAAACTCATGTCTGAATATGATTTGTATGCTGAAATCATCTAGGGTACGACAAATGGCAATATTTTTAAATCTTCAGACCTTCGATTAGGAGCATTATCAACGTATATGGCTCAACATGGTCTTATGGCAAGTCTCATGTGGATCTCGCCGAAGTGTATTATAATCTCCACAATGTATATGGCAAGAAGGAGTATTAAGGTTGACCCCATATTTTAACAAAATATTTACTATATGTGAGAGACATAGTAGGCGCATAATAAAAGAGGGAAGAGTGATGTATTTTTTTATTCCTTATGGGTGGTTTTTATACATATGACTAGCTCATTCAAAGAACTCCTATAAAGACTACTTCCACAATATATAAGTAGGTCATAAGAGCCTAAGACCCTCTGCTATTGCTACATTGTGGATGCCTTAGGAGTTAGCTAACTGTACTTCTGAAGCAATCTGTCAAGAATGCACAGATGCATCTCTCAATTGAAGGTGTAGTTCACTCACTGCACCAAATATACTCCAAATTAACTTGCATGTATGTCTTATGTTATTACAAAGGATGAGTCTAGCAATCTGCCTTGTGTTGTTGCAAGTATTTTAACTGTAGTTGGCATGTTCCCCCCACAATGTTAATGTGACCTGCTAAATAGTTTATGGATGCTATTATCATTTCAAATGTACTTGTCCTTGATATCTACTCCCTTGTCAACTTAATTATCAGCTCCCAACATTGCAGGACTACACAGGATACGAGCTGCAGCATAGTGTTTTCCTCTTGCAACTATTCATTTCATCATTCTTAACCTTGCTTTTGGCCTCCGATATGTAACAGTGATAATTTGTTTTACAGGCATACGGCATTTTTCATTTTTTGGAAACAAGAAAGGTATATGAGAATTAACTTGAACCTGTATCTGTCAAATCATCAGGTACAACTCACCAGCAGCCTGTGCAGAAACGTGCCTTAGCAAGTAGAAGAACACAACACGAGCACCGATTTGGGAAAGGAACAGCACAACAGGACAGTGAGGTTTACATTTTACACACTGAAATTGCATGGCCTACATTTTACACAGTGGCATTTTTCTGAATGATACTGCATGTGCATGCAAAACAATATCAGATCTTGGGGTAGGTTGGTGGAAGATTAATGTCTAAACTCTGAAAACCCAACCACTGACATGCATGATCAGAAGTTCAGAGCACTCAACTGAAGAATTCTGCTCCCACCGTCTCACAGACACCCTCACCGACGGAGACAAACCACAGCCAAACACCACGTTGATTTCCTCGCAAGATCTAGACGTTCAAAACTTTTTTGTTTCTTTTGTCAAAGCAAGTCAAAAAATTTTCTCATCTAAGGATAATCATTGCCTGGGCCTGAACCTGCTGCTGCTCCTGCAGAAATAATACACGCACATGATAAACGCCAAGATTTCATCCCCGGATGCTGTCATGAATGATTGATTGAGAATACTAATGCGTTTGTTAACCAGCTCCTTAATTTGTCCAAATCTCAGGGGATTCCTTTTAGAACCGATAGTAGGTGATTGCAAAACGAAAATGAATTTTTTTTTTTGTTTCTGATGCAGGAGATTGAAACATGATTTAAATAAAATCGCAAGAAGGTGATTTTGGCAGGTAAAGCGGGGTTTTGGATCATATTGTGTAGTTATGTGATCAACTGTGTCACAAATAGTATTATCCTGATAGGATATTAGAGAAAGTCTCTTGGATAGGATATGCAATTATGCATGCACCCTGATATATAACAGAATCGATTTTAGTACCCAAGGAATCGTACCTTCCTTAGCTGGAGCCAATATGAGCACAGGTTTGTGGGAAAGAAAGAAACAAACACAAGAACACAGGATCAAAGATAATTTATCATTTGAGCTATGGCTGAGCCGTAACAAAATAAACAAACCGACCAAAAATAATTTATAGGTAAAACTTTTATATCCATATTATTAGCGGTTTAAAAGTCAATGCTACATCATAGACTGTGTTATTAGCGGTTTAAAAGTCAATGCTATACCATAGGGTATATTTGAGGTAACTTTTTCTTTAGATTATTAATGCGGATTTTTTTATTAGCGTGATAAATTAATATTTTAAAAAATAAATTTCACAAATAGTTTAGAATAGGTGGTCTAATCAATACGGTAGAAGAAAGTTTTTTGAGAAATCGTATTTTTAGAGACGTGGAGCAAATAATCCGTTTTAAAAATCTAAAGAAAAAACGGAAAAGAACATAGCCATAGAGTACGAATGAAAAAACAAATCTAAAATTAAGTTTCAGAATTTAAATTTTCGGTATGGCTCATAGGCTAAGCAGACGATAAGAGGGCAAAGGAGCTTCACTGTCTGGATCAATGCAACCAGCCCAATATATGCATATGGCAGTATGGCACTGCTGCTGATGCATTCTGCAAAATGTGCATGAAACTACACTGATGCAATTCATCATCACCACTGTGTTGGATAAATTAAAATTACAGTGTTAAATAAAATTGATTCACTGAGTTTAATTCCCTTAGAAGTTCAATCACCTATATAAAAAATTTAATTCTAATCACTGACCTGCTTGTGAAGCCATCTTGGTTTCCTCTTCTCTGTTTTCTTTTCTTCTTGATGCTTCTCTTCTCTGTGTGTGCCGACGCCGGCTTGATCAATCGCCGATGTTGAGACGTATAAGGACCTCACGAATCCCTTCTAGTGCGTTTGTGGATCGGGCACAGTAGTTAGGGTTTTAGTCAGAGAGCGAGCGGCGTCCCGTTCTTCTCCAATTTCTCTTTTATATCTGCATTAGTAGGGCTCGAGGGTTTCCTTCGGTTTAGGAGATTCGGTTGAATCCACCGATCACGGATTCAACCAAACCTTATCTCTTAAGCCAATAAAACAACCAACATTCTCCCCTTGATTTAGAGGCTTAATTAATTTCTAAGTCTATTAAGTAAAATAGCTCCTCAAGGCAATGTGTCATAACAATTTTAAACGTCATTAAGACTACAAGACCTATAGTTCACTATAATACTTAAATAAACTCACATCTTAACTTAGCGGGTGTTGATTGAAAAATTAATCCCCTATTTCCAGGATCTTAGTTAAAGGCAATCACTTAATCCCATGCCGGCTACATGTTCTTTAAATAGGTTGGGAGGTAAGTCTTTGGTTAGCGGATCCGCAAGCATAAATTTAGTATTTATGTACTCAATCTTAATTGTTTGATCCTGGACTCTATCTTTCACAACATGATATTTAATGCCAATGTGTTTGGCAGCTTCACTTGACTTGTTACTCGTATAGAATACTGCAGCTTCATTATCGCAGTATATAACAAGTGGTCTCTCAATGCTATCAACCACACTCAATCTTGGGATGAAATTCTTAAGCCATACGGCCTGCCCCGTCGCATGGTAACATGCTACAAATTCCGGTTGCATTGTCGACGATGCAGTAAGCGTTTGTTTATAGCTTTTCCCTGAAATAGCTCCTCCCGCAAGGGTGAAAATATATCCTGAAGTGGATTTCTTTGTGTCTACGCACCCCGCAAAATCAGCGTCTGAATAGCCTAGGACTTCAAGCTTATCAGACTTTCTGTATGTAAGCATGTAATGTTTAGTTCCTTGTAAATAACGCAGAACTTTCTTTATTGTCTTCCAGTAGTCCATTCCTGGTTTAGACATAAATCTGCCAAGCATCCCTGTGACGAATGCTAAGTCTGGTCGCGTACAGACTTGTGCATACATCAAGCTTCCGACAGCTGAAGCATAAGGTACCTTGTCCATTTCTTTAGATTCTAACTCATTTCTTCGACTTTGGAATAATCCGAATTTATCGCCCTTCATTATTGGAGCAGGTGAAGAGGCGCATTTACTCATATTATATCTTTCTAAGATTCTTGAGATATAAGCTTTCTGAGATAGTCCTAGCACTCCTTTGGACCTGTCTCGGTGAATCTCAATGCCCAAAACATAAGATGCTTTACTAAGATCTTTCATATCAAATTTTGATGACAAGAATTCTTTAGTTTCTCGCAGCAGGTTCTTATCGCTGCTTTGTTAACGCCAAAATTTGGCACGGTTCGCATTGGACTCGGTTAAGGAAGGAAATTGTGTCAGCCGATGGAAGCTAATCCAGAAGAAGCCGAATTCAGGAAGGAATCGTGAAGACCGCAGTATGACAGTTAATTACCTTATCTATTAATTAGGTAGTTTTGATAATTTTTAGGAAACTTGATCTCGTATCTGATTGGGGCTTGTTAGTTTTCCTTTTATAGATAGGAAATTGTGTGCCGTGTCCTATCAGGACTGTAATAACTCGGGGTATATATACGTATGCCCGGGGACCTTGTAGATCATCTCAACGATCAATATAATTTCGGCGCATCGCCACCCTTCCGACGGGATCCTGCTTCTCGAGCCGGGCTGCATCGGTTAGGTCCGAACTCCTGCGAGAGGGTAAGTCTCATCACCCCGGCTATCTATCGGCTAGGACTTCCTCGGTTAGGTCCGATATTCTAGTCGGTTTATGGTAGTCGGCTTACCACGATATATCTATTTTATCTATGGCTGCATCAGTTCAGTTTGATCTCATAGATTGATTAGGTATATCACATCACGCGTGCATAGTTTTTATCAGCTTACCGGGAGTAGTTTATCATCAGTTTGTGCTGCATCGGTTAGGTCCGATCTACTAAACTGCTAGCGATAAATTATTCCTGTTAGGTTGATAAATTTTGTGCAAGCGTCTTATCGGGATGTATAGCCGGTAAGTTATCATACATCACGATTGCATTTAGATCTATCGGCTTGTCGAGATTTTGTTATCACCTCCAGTCTGTGCTGTAACGGTTGGGTCCGATCTACTAGACTGGTGGTAATAACTTTACTCTTAATAAGCCGATGGATATTTATGCGATGTTTTATCGGAGTGCTTAGCCGATAAGTTATCTTTTAAAGCCGACTGTATTTGTTGATTATTATTCTGCCTATCTTTGTTATCATCGGCTTCTAGCCGATGCTCATGTGCTTTGTTTGGCAGTCGGCTGGCTTATCAATTGCTTATCATTTATGTTACCTGTCCATACCATCATCGGCTTCCAGTCGATGTTCAATTACTTTGGTTAATATCAGTTATCGGCCGATGACACGATTATATTTATCCTCTCTATCATCGGCTTTCCGGCCGATGCACATATTATATTGGTAGTCGGCTAGCTTATTGTTTGTTTATATTATCATCTATTCTATCATCGGCTCCTTAGCCGATGGCTGGTTTTTTATCTGTTTATAGTATCATCCATGCTACCATCGGCTTCCTGGCCGATGTGCAAATGCTACTGGTAGTCGGGCAAGTACCCGGGAACGGACACGACCAAGGACCCGGGCGCGAGCACAGAGAGTACCTGGGCGCGGGCACGACCAAGGGCCCGGGCGCGGGCACAAGTGACGACTCGAGCGCGGACACGAGCAGGAGCCCAGGCACGGATGCCTGTTTACTTTATCACCGGCCGATTATCCCTTCGGCAATCGGCTGGTTTACCCTGCACTTATATCATCATCGGCTTCTAGCCGATGTGCAAGTTACTATTGGCTATCGGCTGACAAGATTATTACTGGCCGATCGGTTTACTGATCTAACTTTTTTCTCCTTGTCAATTGTGGGGTCAAATTGACTGGCACGCTTGCGAACCTCAAATATTTTAGGACCTGCACTGGAGCTAAGCAGATCTCCCAGGCTTTCGCGTGTCTCCCAGACGCCGGACGGCCCCCGGCGGGTTTTCGGCGTCAACATGCTTGCTAACAAAATGTCATCAACATAGAGTACTAGGATGATGAATTTACCACCTTTATATTTAACATAAATACAGTTGTCCACCTCATTCTCCTTAAATCCGAACTGTCTGATGATTTGATCAAATTTAAGGTTCCATTGTCTGGACGCCTGTTTAAGTCCATAGATGGATTTATTAAGTTTGCATGCTAAATAGCATTTTCCTTCCATAACAAAACCTTCCGGTTGTGTAATGTAAACATTCTCTTTTAGGTCACCATTTAGAAATGCAGTCTTTACATTCATCTGATGGAGTTCTAAGTCAAAGTGAGCCACTAGTGTCATGACAATTCTGAATGAGTCTTTCTTAAAGACAGGAGAAAAAATTTCATTATAGTCAACTCCTTCTCTCTGTGAAAAACTCTTGGTAACTAGCCTTGCTTTGAATCGTTCGATGTTCCCTCTAGAGTCAAGCTTAGTTTTGTAGACCCACTTACAGCCTACTGTTTTGACTCCTTTAGGAACTTCTACTAAATCCCATATTTTATTATGGCTCATTGATTTTAGTTCATCTTCTATAGCCTGAAGCCATTTAGATGAATCCTTACTGTTTATTGCTTCTTTAAATGAGGTAGGATCGTCTACCTTCCCTATGTCTTCTTTATTTATGTATACTTCATAATAATCAGGGATGGCAGATCTCCTCACCCGCTGTAACCTTCTTAATTCTTGAGTTTCATTGTTTGTCACTTGAGGTTGAGGATCTTCATGTGGAGGTTCTTCTTTATTATATGTCACTTCAATCTGTTGAGGCTCATCATTATTATTACTTTCAACACTTTCCTCAACAGAAGGTGTAGCCCCAGACGGTCCAGAATTACCCGTTAGCGGTGCTACATCGCGTGGCACATTAGGAATTATGGGGATGTTCTGAATAATTGGAATATCAGTCTCTCGGAATTCCGGAGTTTGAATATTAGCCCGAATTTCCTCAAGATTGATTTTCCTTTTCTGTGAGCTCCCCCATTTACTGTCCTCAAGGAAGACAGCATGTCTAGTTTCTACAAATTTAGTAACCCGGTCTGGGCAATAAAATCGGTATCCTTTGGATCTCTCGGGATAACCGATAAAATGATAGCTCACAGTCTTAAAATCTAATTTCTTTAATTGTGAATTAAATATTCTGGCTTCCGCACGACAACCCCACACACGTAAATAATTGAGTGTCGATTTTCTTCCGGTCCATAATTCATAAGAGGTCTTAGGCACTGATTTACTAGGCACTCTGTTGATTATGTGTGCAGCTGTTTTAAGTGCTTCAGTCCACAGCTTAGGTGATAGGGTAGAGTGATTCAGCATACTGCGTACCATATCCATGAGTGTGCGGTTGCGTCGTTCTGCTACTCCGTTCTGCTGAAGTTCTCCAGGCATGGAATATTGGGCAATAATCCCATGTTGCTGGAGATACGAGGCAAATGGACCAGGAATTTGCCCAAATGGAGCGTGTTTCCCGTAGTATTCACCACCACAGTCCGATCTCACAACTATAATTTTAACATTATGCTGATTCTCCACTTCAGCTTTAAATATCTTAAATTTCTCAAGAGATTCGGAACGGTCGCTTATGGGGTAAATATAACCATGACGGGAATAATCATCTGTGAATATTATAAATGAATCAAATCCATCCACAGATGTCATCGAAAACGTTCCACAAATATCAGTGTGAATTATTTCTAGTGGACTTGAGCTCCTAGTGGCTCCTTTCTTTATTGTTTTAGTGAATTTTCTCTTAATGCAATCTATGCAATGATCCACGTCAGAAAAGTCTAAGGGAAGGAGTATCTCTTCTCTTATGAGACGTTCAATTCTCCCCCTAGAAATATGGCCTAAGCGACAGTGCCATAATTTCGACGACGTCTCATTTATCATATTCATTACTTTATCATTACAGGCATTATTAACATTCAGGACCATATCATCCAAAGAGAGCAAGAATAGCTTATCTCGCACGAAGGTGAAGCCAATCACTTTATTATCTAATTTAATGTAACATGTTCTCTTTAAAAAATGACAGTCATAACCATTTTCTGTCAACACTCAAACAGAAATTAGGTTTCTCTTAATTGAGAGAGCAAATAAAACATTATTCAGAATTAAATTGTAGCCACTAGGGAGTCTAAGTGCTAGGTCTCCAACGGCCTTCACTTCGATCTCCGCTCCATCAGCTACTCTTAGGATTCCCCGTCACTCGGTGGATGAAGAAAAATCGTGCAAGCCAATCGGTGGCGAAGATGACGAAAAACGGGTAAGCTAATCCCGATTTCATTGAATTCACATTGATTTTGGGTTTTATTCAAATTAGGGTTCCTCGGATTTGGGAATTTTTTTGGGATTTAGGGTTTCTATTTAATTAGAATTTAGGGATTTTGATTTTTGCCGAGTTAAATTGATAATGGCTTCACTG
This sequence comes from Oryza meyeriana var. granulata, assembly GCA_003991445.1. Lineage (NCBI taxonomy): Eukaryota > Viridiplantae > Streptophyta > Magnoliopsida > Poales > Poaceae > Oryza > Oryza meyeriana. The sequence continues at coordinate 147,861 of RYFJ01001346.1, read as the reverse complement.
AGGGATGATGACTTGGGATTGATTTCTAAGGGGCTAGGCTCTGATACCACAATGTTGGATAAATTAAAATTACAGTATTGCATAAAATTGATTCACTGAGTTTATCCCCTTAGAAGTTCAATCACTTATGCGAAAAATTTAATTCTAATCACTGACCTGCTTGTGAAGCCATCCCTTTTCTTCTTGATGCTTCTCTTCTCTATGTGTGTCGACGCCAGCTTGATCAATCGCCGATGTTGAGACGTATAAAGACCTCACGAACCCCTTCTAGTGCGTTTGTGGATTGGGCACAGTAGTTAGGGTTTTAGCCAGAGAGCGAGCGGCGTCCTGTTCTTCTCCAATTTCTCTTTTATATATGCACTAGTGGGGCTCGGGGGTTTCCTTTGGTTTAGGAGATTCAGTTGAATCCACCGATCACGGATTCAACCAAACCTTATCTCTTAAACCGATAAAACAACCAACACACTGCTCCTGAATTCTGGCAATAGTTATTGCTATATAGTCTAGTTGACAGCCAATATTGATAAGAGTTTGATGAGGATAATTCTGCCTGAAGGACTCAACTTCTCTGGTCAAGCAGTGTAGAACAACCAATAGTTGAATATCTTAAATCATTAAAGATATGCTCGACCTCGTTTATGTCCCGGTTTAGGGTACGGTCAGTTCACCGAGAGAATCGTCCTTCCAATTCGAAATTTTTTCCTGGAAGTTTCATAAAGGCTCATTGGCAATAGTGGTAGTAGCATACTATTATGTGGTCACAAAGAAAATAAGCATAGAAGACGTAGCTATCAACTGGTTTGTTTGACTTTTAGTGCAAGATCGCTGTCATGGAACTGTTCTTGTGTGGAGAAATGAGTTGGTCAACCCGACAGACAGAAGCAATCAATCGACTAACCAAGCAAGAACGAGTACGAGACTGAGATAACAACACCACCATTTCGCTTCTTATTCAGAGTATAGAAGGAATGCGATTTGCAAGAACATTTGGAGGAACAGAAGAGAAGAGATGTAGTATACATTTGATTCTGTCGTTTTTTGGTCTCTAAATTTACAACAAACAAACAAACTCAATCTGAAATTCTGAAAGGTTCCCCCGGTTTCGAGGTGCTTTTGGTTTCTGAAGAAATCTGAACTGAACTGATTGCTGCTGCTGCTACCTCAGTCAGATCAGTTCATCACTAGAGCTAGCTGGTGATCTCTTCTCTCCACTGAGCTGAAGAACACGGCGCAGATCACGGTCAGCGCCACCGCCGGGAGCTTGCCGGCGACGAGGCCTACGAGGACGACCGGGACGAACACCACAAAGGGCAATGCGCCTCCCCGTGGACCATCCGCCGGCTCCGACGGTGGCTGCTGCTGCTCTGCGGTGGAAGCAACTGAAAAGGCCTCCTCGGCGACGGCGTTGCTGACAACCTCATCGGCGTCCGGTTGCTTGGCCTCGCCGTGGGAGGAGACCGAGCAATCCTTCTTCTTCTTTGGCTTCTTCTTGGCGATCAGTTTCCTCAGCCACCTCTTCTTCTCCTTCCTCTTCTTGGGATGGGTCGTCGAGTCGCCGCCGTCGTCGAGCTGACTCCTCTCGTCGGTCAAAAGGGAGGGGACGGAGACCTCGCTTCCCTTGTCTGACTCAGCGGAGCAGCTCGACCTGGGCGTCGCCGCCGCCGACTCCGACTCCACCTCCCGGATCGGCGAGACAGCGCCACGGCCGCTCAAATCCGGCAGCACGGTGGCAGCCTCCGCCGCGGGAGGCCGTGACCGTGGCCGGCGGCGGGAGTAGGAGGACAACCTCACGGACTCGATCCAGAACAGCGACAGCGAGGGGACGGTGACCGCCGCCACCAACCACCTGCTCCAAATCACCAGCAGCGCGAGCGCCGCGGCCGCGCCGACGCCGAGCAACTCCGGCCGTAGCCTAACGGCGACGGCGACCTTGTCCTTGTCAGGCGAGAGCTCCCGCCTACTAGGCAGCTCGGGCAGCGTCTCGACGACCGCGGCGGCGGGGGGCGCGGGAGACGACGGGGCGGCGGCGGTCGTCGGGCGGCGCCGCCTGGGCTTCTTGAGGCGGTCATGGTTCTTGACGACGAGGTCGGCGAGGGAGGTCGGGAAGCCGGTTTGGACGGGGAGGGGGCCCGCGCGGGCGGGCGGGCGGAGGGAGGCGAGGAGGCGACCGAGGCGGCCGGGGATGGGGCGCTTCAGCGGGCTGGGCATCGCCGGCGGCAGCCGACGCCGGCGAGCATAGGAGGCGAGCTCGGCGTGCAGGAGAAAGCTCTCGTTTTTGGGGAAGAGAAGCTGAGCTGAAGCTGAAGCCCAAGTGAAGAAATGGTCTTTGGTTTTGGAGAATTTAAGGCGAGAGTTTGGAGGTTTGTGGTGAGCCGTGAGCTCGGTGAAGAAACCAAGGAAGGAGACGGCTGCATTTTATTTTACTCCTATTTTTGAGTTCTTTCTTTTTTTTTCTATTCTTTTAATTTATTTATAGGTTGCTGTCCTAGTACTGTACGTAGGTCAAAAAATTCTGATTAATGTGGGGTAACTCTCACACCGTTGCACTCCAATTGTTGGGTTTTTCATTGATTTGATCTGCTCATATTTGTAGATCTCGCTATGGCGCCGGTTGATAGTGTTAGAGGTGGCAGGCTAAATGAAGGTAACTGTTATCTCATTTGTCTCGGTTTACACGGGTACATCTTACTTTACTTTTTATTAGCCTGGAATATCTTTTTCCTGTTTTATAATACTATAAGGTATTATATCCGTTCTAAAATAGTTATCGTTTTAAGATTTAAAATTTATCTTAAAAAGTTACCATTTAGAGTTCTAGTTGTCCTATTAATCATCTTCAATTTATTTTTTCTATTTTACCTAGAACCATCTCACCCCTAACTAAATAAGAAGTGTTATGGTCATTTTTTTAATTTTATTTATACTAAACAACCTATAATGATAATTATTTTGAGGCAGCGAGTGTAAAATTATTTGAAGCGGAAGAAGTCGAGTGATGCATAGGACAACATAAGATAAGTCATAGCAAATATAGCACATGGTTCGGCTACATCACATTCATACAGACAATTAATTGATGCGGTTGAATTTAATTTGATTTTCAATACTTCGAAAGATACTTTGTGAAATGAATATCTCTTTCAGAATTAATGAGAGATAAGAAGGGGAATAATGCTTTTGAATCATAACTTGTTGAAAAAGATGTCTCCTAAATACTATTTAAAATCAAATCAGTCTCCTAAACACATGGCTTTTAAAACCAGATCAATAACTGCATCACTGTCCTACGCATGACCTCATGTACACGTGCTCTTTACATCGAATAAATGGATTTTACAAGAATTCCGTAACAATATACCCAAAAAAGTGTAAAACTCTCTTAGGTCATTCTAAACAATAGACTCAGAATGCAAATACAGTTTTGGAGCTTAACCACACACTTAACTAAGCTCATAGATATCGCATGAACGCTTCATTCAGATATGCTGCCTCGTGATCTGTGCTGATTGGATCATGTTTATTTGACAAAGATGTGATAGGTGATCAAAGGACCAGCATGCTTGCGACCATGTCCAAATCAATTCAGTGTTTGGTCATCAATTATTAAATGGAAAAAGAAGATGGAAATAAGGAAAAGAAAAAGAAAAGGAGAACAAAAGCGAACTCTGGTAGTATTTCATCACAATGATTATGTTCCTAGCTAGTTTATATAGACATGGGCCCTTTTTATGTTGTAATCGTCCCTTCCATTCAAAAAGAAATGTTACTTTAAACACGGACAATATTAAAAAAATCAAACTAAGTGAGAGTACCATGGAATTATTCAGTTAATACTTTCATATTAATGAACTTATGAATCTTTTTCTATATACTCTCTTCATCTCAAAATAATATAAGATAGTACTACAAGTGATATATTCTAGTACTACGAATCTGGACGTTTATTCAAATCGGTAGTACTGGCATATGTCATATGTTATATCTAGTACTAGCTTATATTATTTTGAGACGGAGAGAGTATCAAATTAATAGAAATAAAAGTAATATTATTTTTTACATTGATGTCCAAAACCATTAAGAACTAGGAAGTGCTCATACATGTAATTTGCATTTTCGGTGACTAAAACACACAGATAAGAACATTTGAGATCAAGGAGTATCATGGGCTGGCACTTGCCTTGTAGTAGCTGTAGAAGAAGCAATGCACATGGCAGTGTGTGCTAGCTGTTCTTGTCTGTGTAGTCTTCAGTTCAGGTAAACAAACCTCTCGAAAAGGACAAGTTTTTAGTAAGTAGTTCTCCAACAGTACAAACAGGTAGCAGCCAAATGATGTCCAGTACATACTGCGTGATCGACCGGCTGCTGCCTGCATATGTCGGCTGGTTATACTAGCAGCAATTTGTCCTACGAAAGTACAAATTATTAGTATTATAGTAGTTAGTACGCTATTAATTCTTTTTAATTAAATAGTTCTTGGACAGTTATGGTTGAATATAAAGTGAATTAACCGTTTTTTATTATTTACTTAGACTTTTGGGTTGAACTAATTGAGATATATAACTCAATATGGTATTAGAGTCAGAGTTCTTAAGTTTAAATCTTAATTGACGTAATTAAATAAAAATTATAGCATACTTTTGTTTTACGCTTGAGACTGATTCGATTTCACAGTAATCAGGTGGCTCTGCTTACGTTCAACTTTCAGCTTCTTCTTCTTCCGTTCTTTCAGTTTCAGGCTTTTACCTTTTCAGAAAAACAAGGTTTCAGGTTTTCATCAGGACGAAGGTTATCCTCTGTACATGTTGCCTACACCTTTTGTTTTCTGAATATTCCGTTTGCTTTCTTGCTGCTTCGTTGCACTTTCTAGCTAGAGTTGTAATCTGTATAGCCTTCCAGCTGCAATACTGCAGCAAGTATGTTCGTACTTATCTTTCTGAACTCAAGTTGAAAAGCAGACAGATCAGAGAATCTCAGTTTATCCCCCAAATGCGATAAGGAATGTATAGATTTCATAATAGTATAACATTTGAGCTAACTTTTCTTTGGAAAAGAAGATACTTAAATTTCTCACCAACTTTAGTTTGCTTGAATGGATCAGTTATACGTCCAGAAATTTCTGGGACAGTCGAGTAGCTGGCTGGCACCATTGCTAGCCCCCCTCATGATAACTCACAATGATCAAACTGGCCTCTTTCACCAAAGGTGTGATCCACACCGCTTATAAACCATCTTATATTCATTATTAGCAATCTTATGATTGCTATTTTCTCCGGTCAAAATATTTGACAATATTGTTAGGATTTGACCGGCAATTTGTATGGTGTAGAATGTTGGCCTACAAAAAAACGACATGTTCAGCAGTTGAGTGTTGCGGAAATACGTATGCTACGTTGGATTTGTGGTCATACAAGAATGGATCGAGTCCGGAACGATGATATACGTGATAGGCTAGGGGTAGCACCAATTGAAGAGAAGCTTGTCCAACACCGGTTGAGATGGTTTGGACATGTCCAGCGGAGACATCCAGAGGCACCAGTGCATAGTAGAATCTTAAGGCGCGACAGTGATGTTAGGAGAGGCAGGGGAAGACCAAAATTGACATGGGAGGAGGCAATAAAAAGGGACTTGAAAGGGTGGAATATACCCAAGGATTTGTCTTTGAATAGGTCTGCTTGGAAAGCAGCCATTTACGTGTCTGAACCTTATTTTGCGGCTCCTGTTGGGTTTCAACTCTAGCCTACCCCAATTTGCTTGGGACTAAAAGGCTTTGTTGTTGTTGTTGTTGTTGATGATTGTTAGGATTTGACCAAACTTTTAAAATTTTGACTATTAATAAATATTTTTAAATGTTTAGTTTAAAAAAAGATATATGTAGATTTGTCTCGAAAAATTATTATCATAACGTCATAAACTTATTAAAATTATTTATTAGAATTTAAAATTTTGATCTAATATTATTCTAAACGGACTAAATAGTATAATTAATTTGGCCGAACTGAAAATTTAGTTGTATCTCTCTCGTGAAGGCAGGAGCTAGAAGATGAGTAGCTGTATCTAATTTCAACATGGACATGGCCACGTAGGAGAGTAGGACGGGGCTGTTTGGTTGGTGGCCTTATTTTGCTAAAACTTTAGTGAGCAATTTTGACTAATTTAGTTTAGTGTTTATTTTATTGTCATATGTTTATTGTGCTACACTTTTTGTTTTTGTGTTCGCATTTGTTATAGGCATATATCTTAGCCAAAACTTATCTAACTTGTAGCTAAGTATTTTTTAGCCACATAAATTATAACATGCCACATCTTAGCTATAAAAGTTTAGTAAATTAAAGCAAGCAACCAAACAAATCGATCGACCAGTGTAGTGCAAAGAAAAACAGGGGCATATATAGCTAGCTAGTTTTGTAAGATTTGACCTGCATATATGTACAGGCTTACGTAGCTTGCATGAGTGAATATCATATCATGGCCATGGTTTGTTTGTGTGATGAGTCATGAGAGGACAGTGACAACGCAACAGAACAGATTAGTTAGTTATATTATTATCAGCACGATGCAGCCTTTTGGGGGCTTGATAGGTCAATCTAGTTGCATGCAATGCAAAGGTGGCCGCAGCAATCTGCAAACATAAAGCTTTTCGGTTCTTAGCAGTTTCTGATCAGCTACTAGTGCATGTCTACGTGTAGCCGCTACAATCTCTATTAATTCTAGGCGTATTGAGATATACTATTGATTGTTGATCGTAGATGTCTCTGGAATTAATTGCTGGAGTAGCTAGCTTGCGATCTACTAATTAATAAATTCCGTAGAAAGCAAACATTACATACAATTTATAAGCTATTAAAAAGAAAAGTCAACCAAAGACAGAAGTTTAGCAATAGATGTTATTTCTATGTTTAGATTGGTGGTCTAAGTGTTTTTTTAATTTTTAATTAAGCTGTGATTTTGTAATTCGTAGTTGTTTCGTTTATAACTTCTGTACTAATTAGTTAATTGAGAATAACCTAGTGGCAACACGAATGTATGCATGCACATGCACAAAACACTGAAACAGTACACGCACCTGTGTTCAGTCGTCGTCGTATTCTCCGGCGGCGCCGTGGCGGCGATAATTCCGGCCGGCGAGCGTTGCCCTCAGGCGGCAGCTATCTATCTGGAAACGTTTGTTTCCACCGATCGGCCGGCGAGCGTAAGGTTCCACAACGCCGTCCGCTAACCACCGCCGCCTCGACAGGAGCAGGAGGCGGCGTCGATCCGGCTCTCCGACGACCTCGCCGGCCGGCAGCCGTTCCGGCCAAAAAAAAAGAGGGCCAACGCTAGTTGGGCCTATTAGCATTACTAGGCCCAATAATTCTCGCTGGATCACGCTATTCTTGGGCCTAGTGTTGAGCAATCTGTCGGCCCAATATTTGGACCCACCCACTGTTAGGCCTTGGCCCACGTTGTTTTGGCCCACCTATTATTGGGCCTTGGCCTATGCTGTTTTTTTGAACTATAAATTGAGCTCTCCGATCCTAATCCGCCGCCGCCAACGGGAAGAAGTAGAGGCCGGCGACGCATGTGTGCCGGCTAGTATCTTAATTTTACTGTATGAATATTATTCCGTTAATTTGCTAATTAATTTCTTGCTATTTCTTCGCATTTTGCTAGATCTTTATAGTATTCTTCCAGTTTTGCAATGTGGCAGTATGCTGGTAACTTGGTAGTTCATCAGCTTTCTGAAGTGGAATGGAAAAGCAGACAGTTCAGATAATCTTGTTTGCTTATTAGTGCAGTAACTGCTTTGCTAAAGCAAATTGCATCCTTTGATGTCGAATTGTCGATTCGATTGATCGGCCCATGAAAAATCTTTGTTTCCTGATGATGTCAGACAAGCTTCTGCTGCTGAGAATCTGGGATGGGTAGCCTTGTGATTGTGGAAAATGCAGTCAGTCATGCTGAATTTTTGTGGCAAAGATGGAGTCATACTGTCATAGTAAACGTGGATCGATCGATTTGTGAAAAGAAGAAGAAGCAAATTGCTGTCATGCAGAATAACGAAATGTGACCGAAAGTAGGAGACATGTGGCCAGGCAATGTTGGCTTCAACTTTGTTATGATTCGACGTTTTATTCGGTGGCCCAGCCAAAGATATGACTAGTATTATGCGGTTTCTGACGTGACATGGCTGCTGCTGCTGTTTGTTCTCTTCTTTTCTTTGGTTTGATTCCCTCTTCCAACTTCCATCATCGCTTGGCTCGATTCTCATTATATACTGCCTTCTTTGCCTTGCTCTGCTTGCTCTGCCAAACTCTGTTCTAGCTTCTTGCTGTGTTCTTCCTTTCTCTGCTTGATCAGCGTCAGAGAGGGCATGGCGTTCGTCAGATCACGCGTGAGTTTCTTTATTACAGTTTCCTCTCCTCCCCTTGTTACTTACAGATTGCCGAATTCTTCTCTAGTTCAGCTCTGGAGGAAGATCTATCTTTAGTTCTTTAGTAGTATGTCTAGTCTCAGATCTATCTTTAGTTCTTAGTAGTATGTACATCTATCCATCTCTATCTGTTTCTCTCTCTCTTGGTGGTGCTCGATCCACAGTGTTTAGTCAGTAAAAAACTGAAAACTGTGGTTTTATACCGCGTAGGTAGCCCAAAATCGAGCAGCCCAGATGGGGATAAAAAAGTGAATTTTTTACACAGTTTTCAGAACACAATATGGTTTCTTGTTGATGCATGAGAGCACATCAGTAGCGTCCACTGTACATTGCTCTGATTTTGGTTCTTGTGGATAAATTGTATCCAATCACCTGAAAACTTGTACTATATCTGTTGAGAATTGAATGATCAATAATACATTAACATGATATCTCTGATCAGATTATTAACTTTCTTTCCTAATTATTCTACACCATTACTAAGAGATTTCTCGTGCTTCTGCACGCATTCAGGCAAATGCTTCCTCTGGAATCGGCGTTGCTGCCGAGTGCAAGCAGACATTCCAGGAGCTTCAGAGGAAGAAAGCTCACCGCTATGTCATCTTCAAGATCGACGACAAGGGCAAGGAGGTTGTTGTCGACAAAACAGGTGCAGTCACCGAGAGCTTCGACGATTTCATGGGCTCACTCCCTGAAGCTGATTGCCGCTATGCCATCTACGACTTCGACTTTGTCACTGAAGAAAACTGCCAGAAGAGCAAGATCTTCTTCGTCGCATGGTCAGTGACCAAAATGTTTACTGCTGTCAACTCAAGCATTAATTCTGCACTTGCTTATAAACTGACTGAATTTCTTTGAACATATACACACTTTTCTAATTGAAACCATATTTCTTTTAAAACTGAAAATCTGATCCCTGATCTCAGGTCGCCTTCAGTTTCTCGCATCCGTGCCAAGATGCTGTATGCTACCTCCAAGGAACGGTTCAGACGAGAGCTGGATGGGGTACACTATGAGATTCAGGCAACTGACCCCTCTGAGTTGGACATAGAGATCCTCAGAGACCGTGCTCATTGACCAAAATCAATCACTAGGAAATAATCATCATCTTGCGTTATGGAGAATGTCATGCAGAAACTAATAATATCTGGGATTGATATATATACATACTGAAATTTACACACCGCTGAAGTTGTTCCCCTTCAGCAACACTGCCCTTAAGTGCAGCAGAGTATGTAGATAAACATGCCTTCCTGTTGAGTGTCATTGAGATTGATGCTTATTCCCCTTAATACTCTTCCAAAAATAATGACGAACAAATATTTGTTATATCGTGTTTAAGACTAATTTTATCTGCTTAAGACTAATTTTTATACAACTGTACATGCTTCGCTGGGTAGAGGTTTTGAATAAGTTTTGATGATGCGCATTTAAAAATAAAACATGCTCTCTATTGTGTAATAGGATCCGTAACGCACGTTGGATGTTGTTTATGAATTAGCATAGCATGCTTAATATATGACATATGGATGATGTGTGTTATTTTAGAATGAGAAAAGGACGTGCCACATTCTGGTATCCATTTCAATACATTTCTTTTGATATGCACGGTTCTGATAGAGTATATCACTTAAGTGTAATTGGTTAATTAATTGTCTTGAGTGGAATAAGATGGATTGTACAGAGTTGAAATTAGTCTTAATGTTTATAACCATTAATCTTCGATATAATAGGGTTGGCACACAGCGCGCGTTGAAAATTTATAGGAAAAATTTGCTACAGCACATCTAAAAAACATGAAATTGGCTGAAGAACACCGTAAAAATTTGGCTTGGTTTAAGAACACCCTAAAAATATAGTAATTTGCTAAAAGACGCTACCTCCATTATTTTATTATTTACAGGCTGATCAGAGTGAGGAAAAAACAAAAAGACTAAAACGCCCTCAGCCCCATGGCATGAACTGGTTCTTTTCCCATCGTGGGATGAGGACAGAGGAGGCCATCCGGTGTTCGTCGCCATCCAGCAGTCAGCCTCCAGCACTCCAGGTTGTTCCCTGCCTTGTTCGCTCGACGTTGGCCTACCACCTCTAGTTCCGAATAGGTCGGGCGATGGGGCGTGCAACACCGCCGGCCACTGCGCCACGAGCATGGCTGGCATCAGCTTATTGATGCCTAACATGAACAGCGCCATCGTGCAGCGGCTAGTGTGGCCTCCATGAGCTCCTGCTCCTTCCTGGACTTCTTCCCCTCTACCATCATCTCTACCAGCTTCACTGTCTCTCTCCATTCCACTACTCTCTCTCAGACCTTTGCTCCCCTCCGCCATCTGTATAGCAGCTAGCACGGTAGCTAACTAGCTTAGCTAGCCGGACATCGAAAAGCTCGAGCTAATCGATGATCGCTACAAAGAGCAGATCGATGAAAGGGGATGGAGAAAGAAGAAATTAAGGGCAAAAATGACATTTTACATTGTTTCTCTCTCCTCAACTAGGTGTATATATTATTTTATTCGCCATGGCATCTAACAGCAAATGTTCAAGAAATTGGAGTGTCCAAGAGCTAAACCTCATTTTTACGGTGTCTTATAGCAAATACCATAATTTTTAAGTGTTCTGTATCAAAATTTTCCAAATTTATAATAGTAAACAAGCACCCTGGCCCACACATTAGCCACTCCTGGCTGCAAATGCAGTACATATCGAAGCTCCTATCAATTGTTTTTCATTAAAGATAATTAATGTAGTTTAGTTTAATTTAAACTAATCAACGTCAAATAAAAAACACAGAGGAAGTACCAACAAAAAAAATATGATCCCACATCGTCAAATTTGTTCCAAATCACCTCTTGTTTTGGATTTCTCAAGTGATGGTACGGTTCAAATTATGTGCATTAAATAACCACATGTGCATGCACGAAATCAATGAATCAATCACATGGAATGATGAGACTAATTAACCCTGCCAGTGCACATATACACATGCAATTAGACAGTAACATGTACGCATGAGCAGTAACATACGGCAAAAGCTTGCTCAACCCGTAGAACCACACAGCCAAATACACGACCACCGCGAAGATGATGATGATCGGCTCGTCGTACGGTTTCAAGCGGTCGTCGTCGTCGCCGTCGCCGGCGCCGCCTGGTCGGTAGTTGAGCATGCCGTAGTGGTCGTCGTCGTCGTCGCCGGCTGGCGCCACCACGGCGGCGTGGACGACGTCGACGAAGTCCTCGTGCTTAGCCATAGACGATCATGGGGAGGAGACAGAGCGTAGCCAGGGACGGGGAAGAAGAGAGCTGAGCGCGTGTTATATAGGCGGTTACGGTCCTGTCTGTCTCTGAATGAATTCAGAAAGTTCAGAATCTGCAGAAACTAAAAGTTCAGGCAAGCGAGCTGGATGGGATACACCTTGAAATTCAGTCAACTGATCCTCCTTCGGAGCTAGACATTGGTCCCTATATAGAGACCGTGCTCATTGACCAAAATCAATCACTAGGAAATAATCATCACCACCATCATCTTGCGATGAAAATAACACACTTGGATAAATATCTACTGAAAGAAAATTTACAGCACTAGCTGGCTATCTACCGGTGACTGCTCAAGTTGTTCGGCTTCAGCTATACAATTTAGCTTTATGTTGCAACGATATAATACTCAATTCACTGCCTTCTCCGAGCTCACTGTTGGAGTTTAATCTTCACTTAATTGAGTTCTTAGTCTAACATTGATCGCCTCTGCTAATTGCGGAATTGAAATTATCTAAAACTGACCTGCTTGTAAAGCCATTAAAGCCGAATTTGTTGATTTTTGCGTCTTGCTGTTTTTTCTTCTCTTCTTTGTAATTCTGCCACTGGGAAGACGAAGACGCCGGCTTGATAAACCAATTCGGTTTTTACTCTAATTCGGTTTGTACCGATCATATAAAACGAATTTATCTCTTAATTTTTTTTCTTGTTAGGGAAGAAAATATGGTGGTGATTTTATCCCTTCCAAAATATCAGCAGTGGCTGATAAACCAACCACACTCGGCAATGGAGGGTGGAGGGGCAGGCTCGGCGCCCCGCGCACGCGCCGCCGTCGTCTTTTCTGAGCTCGGTCAAGGAGGCGTTGTCGTTTCATTTCTTCGAGCTTGGCCTGGGAGGGGGCGGAAGAGGTTTGGGCGAGCTCCTCAATCTCGGTGCCCAGGGAGGCAGAGGTCGATGGAAATTGAGCTCAAAGGAGGCGGCGGTGGAGACGGAGCTTGAGCTCACTCAGGCAGATCTCACGGACGAGGTGGAGCTCGGTGCTGGGTGAACTCGAGGTGCCGGTGTGTGAGCTCGGCGGCACGGCGGCGCTGGTGGATGAGCTGGGTGCGGGTGTGGTACAGGTGGATCTCATGGAAGCTGAGCCAGGAGGTGGGGAGCTTAGCGGTGGCGCAACAGGAAATGCGGCTGGTCCATGAATAGATCGGGGAGCTTGCTAGCAGCTTGGGCCACTGCTGACTCCTCGTCCTCCTCCTCCCCAGATAGTTCGGGGTGACACGGCCCACCGTGGAGCGTGGGTTGAGGTGCAGAGCATGGCGGCACAGCCGGAAGGGAGTTCTAGGCGGCGTAAGCGGAGCTATGGGTACGTCGACCGGATTGGAAGCTATGGGTGTAGGCAGAAGCAGAGCTTGAGGTGAGCATGGGTTGACGCAGCGCGGTGGTCGGCATGGGTGGCTAGAGTTCTGGGAAGGAGAAGGGGGGAGAGTGGGGAAGGGGGGGAGGATGACATGTGGGGCCTACCAAGCTGATTGTGACGCTAGATGTCAGACTATGAACACATGTATGCCACTTAAGACTAAAACCACTCTGGTTCTATACGAGTTCAGGGTGTAAAATGTCTAATATTATAGTTTAGGGGAAAGAATAAATCGGAACGATTTTGCTAGATGTTTGTGGATAAATTTCACATGGAATATCACTCGAATTTTTGACGGTTCGATACACTTTGAGATCTATGCGTTTTCATGGGCCAGCGGTTTTTGCACATGGGCCTACAAATGACATGTGGGTCTTATTTAGTTTTTTATTTTTTTACTGATTATGATTCCACGTAAACATCATATAGCCGCTGCGTAGGACGAAAACTAGATCAATGTGTCACGTAGAAGCTATGTCAGCGAAAATCATCGTCAATACTACCAAGGGAGTCGTTTTGCACCGGTTTGGATAGTTGAGGAGTAGTTATATCCGATTTTACCATTGAGGGATACGAATCATATTCGACCTATAGTTAAGAGAGTTAAATAGGATTTTTTCCGAGAAAAAGTTAGCAATCATACATTACGGGCCAACGAAAGTTAGTTAGTAGGCTTGCATAAGTTATAATAATAGTTGTCCTATAAGCTTTTAAGGTCAATACTATGTCTCATATGCTATGTTTTTATGTTTATTCTCAATTAGTGAACTATGGTGAGTATCTATGGTGTTAAAATTAAAAGTTTTAAATTACTGTGATAACTAATGGATTTTATAGTGTGTTTTCTTAAAAATTTACAGTTTAATTTCTTCTAAGTTACGTTGTAATTTTGAAACTTACACTGTAAGTTCTTGTAAGTTACAATGTAATTTTTAAAACTTTCTGTGTAACTTTTAAAATTTACATTGGATTTGGCCCTTTTTCATGAGCATATGCTAAACGGTGTTTGTTATGGTGTTTTAATCCAAAGGCTAAAAAATCTGTGTGATTTGGCCACAAAAGTTTGTCGAATGATGGGTAGACAGACCCAATTGGAATTTACCCTACATCTTAACTCTTAACATGCTATTGATTCCGTTGGAATTGTAGATTTGTAGCAAGCATTTCTGGTTGATATTCATGTGGTACAAGTATGAAAAGCATGGGTTATCTTGTTAGGACTAACTTTATACACGTGTGCTTCGCTGGATAGAGGTTTGAATCAGTTATTATCATATATAATTTATATTTGGCAAGATGGTGAGTGCACTTAAAAATGGATTGTTGCTGTTGTTAAAAACTGCAGATGACGTACTGACTGTGTAGTAGGATGCGTATCGCACGTTGGATATTCTTTATGAACATAGCATGCATGCTTAATTAATATATGGCACATGGATCATATGTGTTACTTTAGAACGAGAGAAGGATGTACAACACTCTGGTATCCATTTCAATACATTTTCTTTTGATATGCACGGTTTTGATAGAGTTTAATTAATCTACCACTTAAGTGTAATTATTTAATTGTATCGAATGTAATAAGATAAATTCTTCTATACAGAGTTAAAATTAATTAACAATAATGTTTATAACAATATATCTTTCATAGGGCAACAACCGTGCGCCAAAACTTATAGTAAGAACCCACACATCAGGGTTTGCAATTTCGTTTTGAGTATTTATGCCTAGGGGCACCGAAATTTTTGAAATTTTAGATATTTCAAAAATTTCAGAATATTTTGAACGAAATTTGTTAAAATTTGAATAGATTTTGACCAAATTCACAAAAATTTGGTAAAATTTAAATTTTTCGGGCAAAATGGTGTCGTCGGGGGGGGGGGGGGGGGGGGGTTGTAATTCCTGAGATTTCTGAAATTTCAGGAATTTTAAACCGAAATTGTAAACTCCACCACACATTAAGCATTTCTGACTTTGCAAACGTAGTACAAATTAAATCAAATCTCTTGTCAATTGTTCCCGTCAAGGGCGGAGCCACTATGTAATCACGGGTTCTAATAACCCCGGTGAAATTTTCTAAACACCATGGTAATTTATGTTAATCTCCCTTTGCAAAAGAGAGTAATTAACCCAATGGTGCCATGTGAATGACACTAGTGACTTTGTTGCCTGATATTGCACAAAAACATGATCCCACATCGTTGAATTTTATTCCAAACAAATCCCTTGTTTGGATTCTGAAGTGATGGTTCAGATCGTATTTCTTCTTGAGATGTTTTCCACCCATTAATTAATAACCATACGTGCATGCACGACATCAATCACACACAAGGACTGATAAAACTAATTAATTAACTCTGCCCAAAAGCTAGTGCACATATTATTCAATTAGGAAGCAATTATATATCCAATCACCAACAATATGTATATACATACATGGTTATACATTACTACATTCCAGGCATCATTCTTCCAAGTTCAAATCAAGAACTGTACACACCATCTGAAGAGCGAGGGAGCACGAACACAAAGCAATGTGCGCAAGAAAACAAGAATTGCACGCAGGAACACAATATAATTAGGGTTTATCTAGTTTTCAGTCACCCGAGCAAATTCGACTGAAATTTTTGCAGGATTTCAGGTGATCGAAATCTTGCAATTCTCATATATATAAACTTAATATCCCCATCCTTGAGAACGCAAAGCAATGTGCATGCGCAGCATCAGGAATCCACGATGGATCGATGTCGTGGCGGGAACATACGGCAAAACAAGCTTGCTCAACCCGTAGAGGCACATCGCCAAGAACACGAGCACCACGCAGATGCTGATCGTCTCGTAGGGGAAGCGGTCGTCGTCGTCGTCGCCGAAGCCCGGTCGGAAGTTGAGCATGCCGTAGTGGTCGTCGTAGTCGTCGTCGTCGTTGCCCACCACGCCGGCATAATCATCCGTCCTCCAGAGGCGCTGCTCTTCCTGCTGCTGCTCATGCGGCACGCCCTTCGCCGCCGCAGCCCGGCCGCTCTCCTGCGCAAGCAGCAGCGCAGGCGCCATAGAAGATGATGGTGGAAGAGACGGGGGAAGAGATGGGGAAGAGGGAGAGTACGTAGCTGCCGGTGGCGGGGAAGAAGAGATCAGCTGGGCGCGTGTTATATAGGCCCGTAACTGCCTCCACCACTTTCTGAATTCTGAATTATTTAGAGAGTTCAGAATCTGCACAAATCACCATGAGATTCAGTCAACTGATCCTTGGGAGCTGGATCGACATAGAGGTCCTTGTATAGAGATCGTGCTCGACCATTGAGTAAAATCAATCACTAGCTAGCTGGGAAATAGTCATCATATCTTGCGATGATTTAATATAATGGCATGCGGAAGTTAAACGTATGTACAGTATCATCTGGGATAAAATATCAACTGAAATAAAATTTATAGCACTAGCTGGCTATCTCTACCGGTGACTGCTGAAGTTGTTCAGCTTCAGCTATACAATTTTTGAGAAATCGTCTTTACAAGCGTGAAACAAACAATCCTTAGTAATAATTTAGTGAAGAAGCTGAAAAAAAAGGGGAATATAGCTTCATGTTGCAATGATATACACACAATTAACTCTCCTTTTTGAGACAAATTCTAATATCTCGAGGGAATGTTCCCTTAATTTTGCTTGTCATTTAAATAGTTGATAAAAATTTAAAAAATTGACAAGATATATTAATATGTAATATATCACTCCACAAACGTGTAAGTTTAAATTCGACTTCTATAAATAGTAACAAAAATAACAAATTAAACTCTGACCAGTACGTGTATATTTACTCATGTTTGTTATTTCTGTTATAGCTTATAAAAGTCGAACTTAAACTTGCATATTTCTTAAATGATATATTATATATTTATCTATCTTGTCAATTTATTTTAGAATTTTAAATAATTATTTAGGTGATACCTAAGAAATGAGAGGACATCCGCTCGAGGAAGTAAAAGAGTTTCCCATCTTCTTTGAGCTAGGCCATGGAGGGTTGGGGTGCTCCCCACCGCCTTCTCGTCTTTTCCAATCTCGGCTAAGGGAGGCAGGTTGGGTGCCACCGGCCTCGTCTTCTTTGAGCTTGGTGAAGGGGGAATGGGATCAACGCCATCATTTCCCTTCTCTGAGCTTGGCCATGGGGGCCGAGGAGAGAGATTTGGTCTCCTCAATCTCCATGCTTGGGGAAGCACAGGTTGGTGGATACGGAGCACAAGGAGGAGGTAGCGGCGGCGGAGCTTGAACTCAAGCGCGCTAGGGCAGATCTCGTGGAGGAGGTGGAGCTCAATGATGGATTAGCTCAAGGTGCCGGAATGTGTGGGCATGGTTGGCGGTAGTCGATGAATTGGGTGCAGGTGCGCGTGCGGTGAAAGTGGATCTCGCCAAAGCTGAACCAAGGGGTAGAGAGCTTGGCGGTGGCGCTATGGCTGTGCAGGCCAGACGGCGCAACAGCCAATGGGGCCGGATCAGGGACAGAGATTAGGGAGCTCATTTGCAGCTAGGGGTTCATCGCCACCTCCTTCTCCTCCCCAGATAGCTTGGGGGTGATACGGCCAACCACATAGCGCGGGCCGATGCGGAGAGAAGGGCGGAAGGGAGCTCCCGGCGGTGATCGAGGTTGGGTGGCAGTGGCAGAAGCGGAGCTCTGGGTGGTGTAGCCAGACGCTGAGCTCGAGGGCGAGCACGGGCTGACGCAGTACGGTGGTCATGAGGGGTGTCTAGAGTTTCAAGAAGGAGAGAGTGAGAGGGGAAGGGAGGAAGAAGGAGAGGGATGGAGGATGACGTGTGGGGGTAATAAAGTTCTGTGGGTAAATCGAACTTTTTGCGAAAGTTAAAAGGAGTAAATCGGATTTTACCCTATACCTTGACGTGTTATTGATTGCGTTGTTATTCTAGATTTATAGCTAGCATTTGATTTGTTTCAGCTAAGCTGAAGGAACTGAAGCTAATACTCCATCAATTCCTAAGACAGTGGCTATGGTCTATGGTCATGGTCATTCTTCGGAGATGTTTGGGCATCTTAATTTGTTGGGGCATTTGCAAATTTATCACTGGTTTTTTATGTTTTGCAAGAATACCATTCAAATGATAGTTTTTTGGTATTTTTGTAATTTTCTGGTGATAGCTTTGTAATAATGATTTAAAACAGTGATAAATTTGTAATTGCTCCTAATTTGGTTGTTCGGTGAGTCAGAATTGTAAGAGTTGTAGCTAGCGTCTATGTTTTTTTTTCTGACTCATGCATCTCTGGTTGATATTCATATGATACAAGTATATGAAAAGTACCTGGTTAAGACTAATTTTATACACATGTGCTTCGCTTCACTGGGTAGAGATTTGATCGAATCAGTTGTGATCATGTATACAATTTATAATTAGCACGATGATGTAAGTAATAGGATGCATATCGCACGTACGCTGGATGTTTATTTATGAACATGGCATGCTTAATATATGACATACGGATCATGTATGTTACTTTAGAGAACGAGGAAATGATGTACAACATTCCGGTATCCATTTTAATACATTTCTTTTGATATAGACGGTTTTGATAGAGTTTAATCTATCACATAAGTGTAATTATTTAATCATATTAAACCGAATAAGATGGATTCTTTTGTAAATATTTGAAATTTGCCTTTAACCATTTGTGTCTTTGCAAATGCAGTCCAAATCAAAGCTCTCGTCAAATGTTTTTCGTCGAAGGCAATGTACCAAAAAAACATGATCCCACATCATCGAATTTATTTCAAATCCCTCGTTTTGAATTCTGAAGTTTTTCTTTATAGATAATGAAGATGGTTTATATTTTCGGTCACTGCCGAGTGCCGATAGCTCGACAGGCACACAACCAATTTGGATTCTAAAGTGATGGTTCAGAATATACATGATCATACGTTACTACATTACAGACATGATTCTTGCAAGTTCAAATCAAGAATTGCACACAGCAACACAATGCAATTAATCCGCAGAGCCAAATCGCCAAATAGACAAGCGCCACGCAGCAGATGATGATCGGCTCGTTCGGGCGGGAGCAGCAGTCGTCGTCGCCGTCCACCACGTCGGCACCATCCGTCGTCCTCCGGGCTGCGCGCTGCTCGTCGAGCTCCTGCACCAGCAGCCGCAGCACGCCGCCACCGCCCGGCGTCACCACGGCGTGGACGGCATCCACCTGGACGTCGATGAAGAAGGCCGAGCCAAACATGATGGCGGAGGAGACGAGGCGTCGCCGGGGACGGAGAAGAAGAGAGCTAAGGGTGGTGTGTTTATGTAGGCGGTTACTTATATACCCTCGTATTCCATCACTTTCTGAATTATTCTGAATAATTCAGAAAGTTCAGAATCTGCACAAAAAGTTCATGCGCGCGGGAGATATATATTCAACTATCGTCCATCGTAATCGTAATCGATTAACAATGATACGTATAGATTGTTACATACGAATTTTCTAATTGAAACCGTATCACTTGTTCATTGATACTGTTCTGATTTTCAGAAAATCAGATTAGGTGCTTCAGTTTGTCGTATTCGCAGATACACTATGATATTCAGGCAACTGACCCCTCTGGGCTGGACATTGAGGTCCTTACGGTTAGAGACTGTGCTCATTGACTAAAATAACTCGTCTCGGTATATAACCAAAATCTCTTATATTTTAAAACGAAGATAAAAATAGATCATCTTCGCCATCATCTTAATTGCATTGTGAAAATATCATGCAGAAGCTAAACAACATCCCCTCAGCGCAACCTCCTCACGAGTCATGACGCACCTCGGTCCGACCCATGCGCTCTACAACAGGCAACCGATCTGAAAAACAATACAAAAAAAATCCTAATCTACAGTATGTTTTCAGAACAATCTTCGTAAACATGAAGCCGACTAGCTAAATTTTTCAGGCCATCAAGTATGTTTGCATAGTCGTACCGTATATTCCAAATTATGTTCATAGATGACTAGACTGACCAATTAACCTTAGGAAACTTTGTGACTAAGCTCTATTACATGTTCTTTAGCAACCATGTTTATACTAAAATCAAATCAGTTATGTTACTACGAGATTTGTAGGATGTTACTATGGTCTCGTAGTAACAACATCAAGAAATTACAGTAACACAGATAGGTAGCTGTAATATAGTCTGCTAGAGAAAAAAAATTAAACTAGGGTTATTATTACACGCAAGGAGCTATATTAATGTGTGGTGGCTATAGTGTTACTACGCAAGCAGCTATGTTATTATGCAGTAGCTATAGTGCTATTGCGTACAAGCAGTAATATTAATATGTGGTGTTTGTAGTGTTGTTACGATATTCTTGCGGGATGAAGATTAGAAATAGTTGGAACGTGGACAAATAGACTAATATGGGTTCACTTTGACCATTCTTCGATCAAGGTGAGACTAACCATGGTTCATTGCTGCCGACGCACTCACTTGGACACATACCACGTGGCCTATATTAACGCGTGCGCCCTTCCAAATATATTATTGTTTCCAAACCGTTTACATCTTGACTATGTTTATGTTTTTGTGTTGTTACTGTGCATAAGCAGCGGTGTTACTGTACAATAGCTATAGCGTTACTACACAGTTATTGCTATAGCATTACTACTGTGCCTAGAGTTAACTTTAAAATTCCAAACTTTAAACAACATTATCTCTAATATTATATATTATTTTTTTGAGCCGTTTGCACTATGGTGTTTTTAAAAAAAGAGCTTTACATATCCAACATGGCTATGTTTTCACATTATTACTGCACACAAGCAGGAGTCTTACTACACAATGGCTGTATTGTTATTGTATAGTTATTACTATAGTACTACGACATATTATGTACATATGTATAGCTAAACTTAAAGTTGTCAATCTTTGAACAACTTTATCTATCACATCGTACATTATTTTTTTAAAACCGTCTGCACCATGATGTTAGAAAAAATATGCTTTGCAAAATTAGGTCCATCATAACTATATTTTAGTATTGTAATTGTAAGAAAACAGACATGCTACTGCATGGTGGTCGTGGTGTTACTGTGCTTTCTTCGGGAACAGACCGATAGAAAGTAGGAGGTGGAAGGTTATCAAGACGTGGGCTAAGGTGGATTCGCTTTGATCAGCCTTTGACCGAGGTTTGGGCCCTTGTGAGGGTGGTGGGAGGTAAGTTTTAGTCTTGGGAGGAGAGGGGGTGTAGAAAAGATTTGTGTGTGTATATATATACACACACACATACATATTGAAATTTACACACTGCTGAAGTTGTTAGCTTCAGCCATACAATTTAAGTGTCTTGTAATGCAACAAACACTTTAGCTTGTTGGCCATTAGTAATGGCTAATTCAGTACCTCATGAACAATGATGAGAGAGATCAGAGACCAAAGGCACCAATCTGATGATCAATCTTTGTAGCTTCAACCAGGGAGTGGATGACGGTCGCAGCAAGCATGATTGCAGGGCCAGAGCCACCCAACACCATGAAACCTGCCAACAGATTCAGTGCACCAACACAAAATCCAACAAGAATTGCTACAATGATCATGTAAATTAAACAGACCTAAAGACTCAATGATTGATTCGTTCATTAATTACTTATCGATCCATAGACTGATACATGTACTTACCCCAAGCAGCCTGATCAGATATCTTTTTGAACGTGCACAAACTCTGAACCAAAGAACTGACATAAGAGCACATCCCACAAGCACGAACACAGCATAACGAAGAGAATGGACCGGGTCTTTTCCTATGTCAACCAAGCTTCATCATGCAAAAAAAAAAGCAGAGAATTAGTAGCTAGAAAGATAATAAATTAATTGTATTGTTTTGATGTAATTAAACTTCCTTTATCTTAAAAGTTAAAAAAGGAGGAAGCTATTCTGTCGTTGTACTTGCTCTCCTATCAAAAGTTAAACTGGAGTCTTCACAAGCATGGATAATTAACTAGTGCATAGTTATATAGTTTCAGCAAATGAACAGATCATAAATTAGAAAAAAAATAACGTTAGGGATTACTAATTGTACGTACGTTGGTGGCGTTGTTATGTAGGAGACGATCCCACTGACAGGCCAGTAGTGCCCAGGATACTTGTCCATTTCAGTCTTTTTTTATCTCTCTCTCTCTTTGGATGAAAATCCAGCTGTTCTCATTACTCCCACTGTTACTTATTATTTAACAAACTCTCTTATTTTTTGATAAAAAGTTGAATAATAAATTATTCTAACATAAACATGAAATAAATTTACAATTCATAGAAATTTACAAAAGTATTCAAACTTGAATAAAAAACAAAGCAAAACCATATAAAATGATAAGATTGCAGTTAAAATAAACTAAAATTGTACATTGCATAGCACTGCAATTCCAAAGCTTACGGTCATGTGTAATTTTAGGTAACTAAAAAAAATTACAAATTTTCACGCGGTTTTTTTTATTTTAGATGAATTAATTAAGGTTTTAGTTATATTAGCTGGATTGGACCATATATTGCAGAGGTAGGTAATGTACTTAAGAGGGGCTAATGTGTGTATTTACCCCAACCAGCCTGACCAGATATCTTTTTGAACTTATTGCACAAACTCTGAAGCAAAATACTGAGAGAAGAGCACGTCCAGTAAGCAGGAACACGGCATAAAGAAGAAAATCCGGGTCTGTTACTATCTCACCCAAGCTTCATCATGCAAAAACAGAAAAAAAAATATTACTCCTTTAGTACCAAAATATTTACCTTCAGGTTTAAATTTTGTCTCAAATATAACTACCTAGAACATATAAAAGATAATTTTTATCTTATTATTTCTCATGCTATCGCTAATACATCATCTTACTAAGCCTTAAGACTCATAACCCATCCGTGCTATTTTGGAACGGAGACAGTAATTCAATGCATGCCGGGCCGGTTTGCGTTGGGTTTTGTGTACCCATGTCGTCCTAATCTATCATAATTAACATTAGTTATTTAGTTATAACTAAAAACTAGTAACATGTATGTCCTCTAACGCAGCAGTATCACCGTTACAGTTACGTTGAACGTACAACAACACATAATATGCTAATACTGCTAATGCTAAACTGTGACATATATGGGAAAAACTGGTCAATCGATATATCATCAATTCAAGTATGCATGTACTAAAACCTCATCAATTAATGGCAAATTAACCATGCATACATGCATGACAATGCACTGTACTGTACTCTAAAGTAGTACTAGTAGTCAGTAGTAAGAGGAGCTAACGCTACAAGAGAGTGTGTAAATTCCCATGTACAGCTCTCGACCGATCGAGCAAGTTGGATACCATGCAGTAACGAGTAATCGCAAAAAAAAAAAAGAGTAACGTGTGATGCAATTCCAGCAATCAGCCTGGATTTTATGTACGGGATCATCAGTGATGTAGGGGGCGTTTAGTTCATAGGCTCATACTTTACCACAAATTATTATATCAGTAATTGCTTTGACTCACATGGAGAGAAACACATATACCCGCAACTTCTCAAGTGAAAAGGCTAGTGATATGAGTGAAAAAAAAAAGGTTTGACAAAATGGATGGCTTATGTTGTTCAGTCAGCTTTGGAAGTAGATTGATACAGTATAAGGTTTGGATTAGGCATATCCAGCCTTCCTCTCATTCTTTGAGTCTCAGTTCACAACTCGCTTTAGTAGGACTCCTGTTGCACCTGAGGAGTCTGCTGGAACAGAAACTGCATGGAAGGAACAACACATGTGTCAAACAATGCCGCAAAGCTAGGCAGAGATGTTGTTTCTCTAGTGTTTGATCTAGGCCAGGCATGTATGTACCTCAAAGGACTTCCCTGATCTCTCATATTCAAGCATGCTGAGTGCTACTTCGCAGCTTTGGGAGACTATGGGCTCTGGGTCCTTTGCAAATTCCTCCAGGAGTGAAATGCTTTCCTGATCTGCAGGACAGCATTGAACATATTCTCACAAAACTATGAGAAATTATCCATGGTTGATGAGAGTCTGATGAATCAAATCTGGTGGTATGAGTTACCTGCAATTGAACCAAGGGCTTCAGCAGCTTCATGCCTGACCATTGGGTGCTCATCAACATTCTTCAGGACTGTTGAAAGTGCATCTGAAGCAGCTTTGTTTTGTAGCTGACCCAACACATAAGCAACCTGAAAAAAATTACAGAAAAAAGAACAATTACGGTGGAGAACACAATGACAACCTAAATAACAGTAACAGCATGCAACGGTTGGTTGATTATCTAAATGAATAGAATAGATTGATCTTTAGAGAAGACGCTAAGCAAAGTGCACTCTGGAATCTGGAGCAGTCTCATGAAATACATCATTTTTTTGCCACCAAACCTATCCTGACATGTTCCCTTTTTCTCTACCTTATTTGGATGAAGGGCCACCCCTACTTTCTTACAGAAAACAGTTACTTGGGCATCCTAATTATTACAAAAATGAGTAGGTGCAACTGGATAGTTTTGCTTTGCTAATGTTCTTTTTGTATCACAACAAGATGGGTACTGACTTGCATAACTTATGCTTGTGGAAAAAGAGGCAAACAGCGATTATTAAAGTTTCCAAGCAAACCTCATGGCGTAGAAGAGCACTTTGACACCTAGAGCTGCAACAATAGCAGAAACAGCAGCATCTCCACTGTCATTCCTTAGTGCAAAAAGAGCAGCATAGCGTTCATACATGCTTTCTTGCTCATTGAGAAGCAGCTCCCTGAAAAATAATAACCATGCTACTAATAGCAAGATAATGAACACAAAACACAATGAGGGCATGTAGGACTGTCTCGAAAGACATACCTTAGTTGTTCTACTGAAAGTCCTTGTTTTGCAGGCAGTGCTGGATCAACTGAGAGAAAAGGTGAAATAGTTGCGCTTTCAGCGCAACTAGTATTCTTTTGCTCTTTTATCCGCCTAAGAGCGAGCTCACATGTTTCTTGAACCTCCACAGCAGGATCAGCAACTAAACTCACCTCCAGCAGGGGAATGCTCTTTTCCAGGCCAATAGCTCCAAGCGCTTCTGCAGCCTAATCAATAATCATATATAACCTCTCAAATTGAAAGCAAAGCACTAGAAGCAAAAGACGACATTAAACTCTGCCATGGCAATTACCTCATGGCGGACGATTGGATGAAGTGAAAGATCTTTGAGAACTGCCTCTAATGCAGGTATAGCCTCAGCATCTTGCATTTGTCCAAGTGCAAATGCAGCCTCATGGGCAAGCAAGTTAGAAGAATCCCTCGCAGCTGAGAATTGCAGCAAACATGTCAGGTATTCTCAAGCTCGTACATTCTACAACTGTTTCCATTAACAGAGGACTAACAAAACATTGACGGGCAGTTGGATCTAACAGCTCTATAAGAACAACTGCCACTGACAGTGGAAACATAAACTACCATTCACACTTTAATGTTAAACACTATCTTCAAGGAATTCGTAATGTATCAAACCAAGTGCTGGCATTCACAACTTTCTTGGAGGTACCAGCAGAAAATTAACACTCAAGACCTCCAAATTCAAAGCTGTTATTGGGTCAACCAAAGACTAGTATGATAGAAGTTCATGTTAAATGTGAGTGTGAAAGCTGCCAAAATTGGTAAGCTAGTCAGACAAACCACCAGATTTCATGGAGGATGATTCATAAGACAGCATAAAGTAGCACAGAATCAACTAGCATAGGCTCTTGAGCTGAATCCAACAAAAGGGAATAGCTATCAAAAGACTGTAAATCTGTCAGATAACACCTCATCAGACTGCGAGGTGGGTTATTGAATTGGGGAATTTGGTACCAACTCTAAGGCAGGCCACTAATACCAATACTTGCTAACTTGCAACTATATATTGAAGAAATGCTCCCAGAACAGATGCTGCCGGTCTGCCAGCAGATAGACAGATAATTACAACTTAAAAACCTCGATGTATAGCAGATTAGCTCGATCGGGGAAAGCAAATTAGAAGAAAGATGGCTAACTATGCTGCGTTGATCGCCGAGACCAAGCCAACAAGCAAGCTACTACCCAAAAGAGTTGAATCTTCCCATATTGGATACTAAAACTGCTAGAACAGGAGATAAACAAGTGGGTGAGGCAGGCGACTGAGAGGACACCTTGGAGGAGGGCGCTGCGAGGGGCGTCGCCGCGGAGGTTGCGGAGGGAGAAGAGCGCGCGGAAGCGCTCGGCGATGGGCTGCGCCGCGTCGAGCAGGCGGTCACACAGGAACCTCTCCATCTCCAGCGTCGCGCCGAACGCCGCAGAACCCTCCTCTTCCTCCGCCGCCGGCGAGCCCATCAAATCAGTCGGCGAGCGGCGGCGGCGGCAAGGGAATCCTGCGTCGTCCCAAAGGGGAAAGGAAAAAACGCTTCGCTCTCACACGTGCGTGCGCCGTAAAAGAGAAGCGAAGCCCATAAAGCCCACCAGAAACGGAGGTCCATGGGAGATGCAGGAGGCATTGATACATGGGCCTGGGCCCAATTAAAAATGTTAAATACATGGCCCACCAGCAGCTGGATACCGTACTATACGTGCGTGCGTACGTACGTACGGTCATTAAGTTGTTCAAGTGTCGATATCCATTTTGCTAGCATGCTTCCAACAAAGTAGTGCTGTGTGTATCCAATGCTGCGTCCTTTCTCCAATCACAAAAATGCTTGTTGTTTGGGATATATTTAATTTTTCTGTCACAATAATTTTAACAATGTTTATTAAGCATTAATATTGTTTAGTACCTTTTAAGTAGTGGTTAGATATTGAATGCATAAAAAATTACTCCTATATATATGGATAGATTTATCTCAGAAAGTAATTTATAAATATTGTAATTTTATCAGGATTACAAGATACTCCATTTTGTAATAAAATGACAGTAATCTCATATATAACCAGACGACCTTTTTTTTTTGTGACAGCGAGAGCATTAGCTCTAGCTATATAGCAGGGAGAACAAAAGCTAACATAGCTAGCTCTACAGGAGCCTCAATGGATCGAGCTAGCTAGCTAGGTCTAGTCACCGTCCAATTAACTGACAGCGGTATTTGCATACCTCCGGTTAACTAATTAAGTGCCCTACACATGTAATTAAGCATGTAGTTTGTGCTGTGCTGCATCGCAATAAGCTTGTCATGCTGGCTAGCTTGCTCAATGCTAATGTATGCAAGCATACCAAACTAAAGTATATTTGATCATGTAAAGATTTGATGATATTACATGTGTGTGGATCAAGCGAAAGCATATATACTAGCTATATATATATATGTATATAGCCAAAATATAACCAGAGATAGAAAGATATGTGTTAGGCTGAGATTTTTAACGCACGTAAAACAAGATAAATCATTAGCATATAATTAATTAAGTTTTAATTATTATAAACTTAAAATAGATTTATTTAATTTTTAAAAGCAATTTCTATATAAAAAGTTTTTACATGAAACAATGTTTAACCGTTTAAAAAACGTGTGAACGAAAACAGACAAACAGCTCAGTCATCGTGCAGCTCCGAACGCACCCATAGTTGCATACACGCAAGCACATAGACATGTACTATATATGCATATACTGATTTTGTAGTGCTGACCAAAAGTGGAGATTGATTGCATCAGCATTGCACGCACGGACTGCCTTAATTCTTTCTTTTCTATGTACGGCTGCATGCATATTGCTTGCTTTGACCTTTAAAGTTTTAAACTTAAGCCAAACTGTATGACTTGATATCATATGTTAATAGTGTGACCAACTAAAGCAACTAGTATGGCTTTTATTTTATTTTCAGAGACACAATGATATAGCTAGGGCTAGGCTACAATTGTTACTCATTTTTGTTTTCGAAGAACTAATAGATGATTTTTGATGACCTACAATAAGTTTTTCTAGCTATTGCCCTTTCGTATATATATGCATGCATGTATATAACCTTGTTTTTTGGTACTGTTTATTTCTCTGCATGCAAATATATATCTACATAGTAGTTAATAATAATTTTATGACACCTCTTAACCAAATTTAGTATGTAGTTAATTAAGTACAGCTAAATATTCTGCAGTGTATATTATATGCAAATCACAGTTACATCAACTTTACTTAATTTTAATAAATTAAATGGTCCTTTCTTCTTGGAAAAATCAAGTGGATAAGATGATGGTTATGTGACCATGCAAAGAATATATATACTGTTACTGTGCAGCACCAGTCAAGCTATGCACATCGTTGTGTACTGCACTGAGATTCCACCAGACAAAGAAAACAAAAATATCCCTCCAAAAAGAAATTCTCTCTTAATACACACTAAAGAGAAAGCAACACAATATAAAATTAAAAAAAATGCAAAAAGGAAAACGAAAAGGTAGCCGTACCTAAAGCCGTACTCCCACTTGTACCTCTCAGTGCTCCCCACACCCACCCCCACACTGACATGCTGGTCCCACCTCCCCCGGGTCCCACAGGTCAGCCAAATACCAGCCACGCTCCCCTCCCGCTATAAATACTCCCGCCTCGCCTTCCCAGACACACGCGCCACACTGAGTGAGAGACGCATAGGACGATCTGGGCCGTCCGATCTGATGAGGCAGCTGATCCGACGGCTCACCCGCGTCGGCGACTGCTCGTCGCCCTCCTCGCCGCCTCCCTTCTCCCCGGCGCCACGGCGTGGCGGCGGCGGGGGGAAGAGGTCGTCGTCGCACGAGGGGGTGCCCGAGGGGCACGTTCCGGTGTACGTCGTCGGGGAGGAGGGCGGCGGCGAGGAGGCGGAGACGGAGCGGTTCGTCGTGCGCGCCGAGTTGCTCGGCCGGCCGGCGCTGGCCGAGCTCCTCCGCCGCGCCGCGCAGGAGTACGGCTACGACCACCACGGGCCCCTCCGCATCCCGTGCCGCGCCGACGTCTTCCGCGCCGCGCTCGCCGCCGCCGGCGACGAGGAGGACGACAGCGAGTAGTCGGCCGGCCGTTTCTTGGGCCCACCTGCCTGGGCTTGTGGACCGGGTCGGGCCCATGTGTAAATAGCTCCGAGAATTTTGAGGTTCTTGGCTTTTAATTTATTTTTTTTCTCATGTTTTTCCCCCTTTGTGCTGGAATTTTGATGTGAGAGAGAGAGAGAGAGGACGATGTAAAATTGATACCAGTGATGTTTAATTAGTTTGAGATGTTATTATGACTACTGTACTATACTAATTATCATGAACAGTTGTTTGACTGTACTTTGCAGCTTATATTATGTGTATAACAAAACTACAAAATGTCAAGTGCAAAGGAGGATTTGGACTTTACAATAAGTAGGCTTAAGTAACGACACCTAGAATTATTTTACAACTCTCAATCTTAGGGGTAGCAATGGGTCGGGTCGGGTCGGGGGCGGGTTGGACAGGAACGCCCCCGCCCCCGCCCCCGCCCCCCGATTTCTCCACCCGGCCCCGGCCCCAATTCCATGGGCGGGGCGAAATGTGTACCTAGCCCCGGTCCCGGCCCTCGATCGGGGCCCCGAACTGAGCCTTCTATTCTACCTCAAGAGAATTCAGCTGGTAGACAAGGCAGTATGGTATTAGATTCATAGACCTCAACTAATCAACCCTTGACCATTCCAATTTCAAACACATACAGACATACTTCTAATCTTCTAGGCATGTATGAGGCATCAGTGCAAGGAGAGTGAATAAAATAATAGCACTATACATCCATATGCATTTCAATGTTTAGATATAGCAACAGTACCCATGGAATCAAATGAGGTATTGTCGCCTGCCGCTGCCGCTCGCCGCCTGGCTGCCCTACCCCGCCGCCTGCCCGTCCCGTGCCGCTGCCACCCACCGCCTGCCCCATGCCGCTGCCGCCCGCTGCGAAGGAGGCGATGGGGAATCGGCGCCGCCCGTCACTGCGAGGATTGGGTTGGCCGGTTGCGGTTGGGGATTAGGGTTGAGGTGAGGAGGAGTGAGTTTATATAGTCCGAGCTAATGGGTTTACTGTTACTTCGGGGCCCCGCAGATGATCCGCGGGTTTAGATCCTCCCCCGAACCCGCACCCGCTTTTAACCGGGGCCTCGGCCCCGACTACCCGCGGGTCCAAAATGCCACCCGCCCCCGCCCCCGTAGGGATAGGTCCCCGCCGGGGACCCGGCCCCTACGGGGAAATTGCCACCCCTACTCAATCTCTTATCCATTAATTGTATTTCTTTCTTACAACCATAACCAATATTGAGGTGGCTTTTCCAACAAATTGTGGTTAGTACTCGGTAGCCTAGCAAGCATCAATGGCAGTGTAGTGTTCACTTGTAGATAGGTTTAGGATGAAGTGTAATGAATTGAATGATTAATAATTTTTTTTTTTGCCAAAATGGCTTGATTAACTTGTACTGGCTTGAGAAGACACTGCAAAAGTGTAGGATGGGCCATGCTTATGTTGCCTCCCTTTCACGTAAAAGAGGCGAAAGAAACAGGTTTGTCACATCTTAGGACATGTTTCGGAAGTGAATGTGTGTACTTAATTGCTACTGTCACTGCTGATTTTGGCGTGTCATAACAACCCTGCAGCATACTAGCCAGTCAGACGTCTGCCTCATGATAATGTCAGCTAGCCTCCTGATGACATTTGGATCATGAACCCTTTTACTCCATAGGCAACAAAATGGTTAAGAAATGAAAGCTAGGAGTACGATTAACTTTTGATCAATTTACTTGGAGAGTTCACTTGCTTCAACATCTGTTCTTCCTAAAAAAAATAACCTCAGTGTCCGTTTACTATTGAGACAGAAAGAAGAGTAGCAATCAGGAATATATGTATGGATCGAAAATATTACATGAGCATAGTTAGGATAATAGTCTCGGTATTCATCTAACCCTAAAGTGAGCCAGCGAAAGGCAAATATGCAATAAAACCCCTACACAACCAGAGAATTACAAGTGTGTATATATATACATCTAACACCCCCCTTAAACTCATGGTGGATCTACAATACTGAGTTTGGATAGAAAGTGATTATGCTGTGCCCTCGTCTGTGACTTCGTGAGTAAGCAGCAAGCTGAAGCTTTGAAGACACATAGTGAAGGGTCACAACGTGATCCTGCACCTACGACCTCATATAAGAAACATCAACACCAACGTGCTTGGTGAGTTCATGCTTCACCGGATCTCGAGCCATACTGATCGCACCCATACTATCCGAAGAGAGAGGAGTTGGTGTGGTAGTAGGTACACCAAAATCCTCAAGTAGCCACCTCAGCCAGGTGACCTCAGCTGTCACGGCCGCCATGGCCCGCAACTCAGCCTCAGCACTCGAATGGGAAACTGTTGTCTGCTTCTTGGTCTTCCATGCAATCAAGGAGGATCCAAGAAAAACACAGTAGGTAGAAAGAGAGCGACGATCAGAGTGATCACTAGCTCAGGTCGCATCGGAATACGCCTGAAGCTGGAAGGAGCTAGAGGGAGGGAAGAAAAGGCAGCGAGAAGTGGTCCCACGAAGATATCGTAGAACACGAAGAAGGTGAGTATAGTGTAGCTGAGTGGAAGCAGAGACAAATTGACTCAAGATGTGAACAGAGTGAGAGATGTCAGGACAAGTAATCCCAAGGTACACAAGGGTACCAACGAGGTGACGATAGCGAGTGGGATCTGCAAGAGGCTTACCATCAGTGGGCCGCAGGTGAACACCGAGCTCCATAAGTGTGTCAACAGTGCGGTGATCAGTGAGAGCAGCACGAGAGAGGAGGTCTTGAATATACTTCTTCTGGGAGAGGTAAATGCCCTCAGATGTGGAAGAAATCTTAATCCCAAGGAAGTAACGAAGAGGACCCAAGTCAGACATCAAGAATGTGTCACTCAGACGTTTCTTGACAAAGGCAATGAACGAAGAGTCATCACCTGTGATGATCATGTCATCGACATAGAGAAGAAAAAGCGTACGACCACGAGGAGAGGTATGAATAAAAAGAGCCGGATCGTGATCACTGGGCTTGAAGCCAGCATCACGGACAACAGAGGAGAAGCGCTCAAACCAGGCTCGAGGAGCCTGCTTGAGGCCGTAAAGAGAACGACGCAGCCGACAAACCATACCAACAGGAACAGAGTACCTAGGGGGTGGCTGCATGTAAACCTCCTCACACAGCTCACCATTAAGAAAAGCATTCTGAACATCGAGCTGGGAGATGGACCACTGACGAACCGAAGCAACAGCGAGAAGGGTCCGAACAGTGGTCATGTGAGCAACCGGAGCAAAGGTCTCATCATAGTCACGACCGTGCTTCTGCTAAAAACCACGCGCTACAAGACGAGCCTTATAACGCTCAAGGGAGCTATCGGAGCGAGTCTTGACCTTGTAGACCCACCTGCAAGTGATCGGAGTGATGTGAGGCGGGAGGGGAACCAGATCCTAGGTGCCGGTGTGCTCCAAAGCAGCAATCTTCGCGGCCATGGCATGCTGCCACTCCTGGTGGGCAACAGCCTCTCGGTAGGAAGTGGGCTCAACAAGAGCAGCGGCGGTGAAATGATAGCGAGGAGGAGGCTAAATAGTGCTACGATCACGTAAATCATACCGAGGAGTAGGCTCAGACGGAGTGGTGGGAGATGAGGAGACAGGTCGCGAACGACGAGTATAGTACTGAGTAATTGGACGAGGAGAGATTACTGGAGGAAAGGGAACAACCAGAGGGGGAGAGGGTGGCGAGAAAGGTGCTGGCGCTGGAGACAGTGGTGGGGAGGGAGCTAGCGTTAGAGGTGAAGGTGGTGAATGTGATCATGGCGCTGGAGGCGAAGGTGGTGACAGCGGAAGATGGGAGGGTGAGTCAAGTAGAGAGAGAAAAAAGAGGGACTCAGGTGTAGTAGAAGGGATAGTAGCGGACAAACGAGGATAGTAGGAACGAGACTCGTCAAAGGTGACATCCCGAGAAATTCTCATCCGACGGGCAACAGGGTCATAGCAGCGATAGCCCTTATGCTCCGTACTGTATCCAAAGAGACACACTCAACTGACTGGGCTGTCAGCTTGGTGCGTTCACGAGGAGGAAGAAGAACGTAGCACACACACACCAAAACACCGAAGATGATAGTACGTAAGAGCAAAGCCAAAAAAATACTCATAAGGAGTGCATCCCTAAAGAACGGTGGATGACTGTCGGTTGATGAGAAAGACAGCCGTAGTAACCGCCTCAGCCCAAAAGTGAGGGGCAAGGTCAGCGGAGAGCAGAAGAGCACGAGCAGTCTCAAGGATATGATGATACTTGCGCTCAGCTACACCGTTCTGAGCATGAGCACCAGGACAAGAGAATTGAGCAAGAGTATCCTGGTCAGCGAGATAGTGACGATGTGCATCGGAAATATACTCACCAGCAGAGTCCGCACGAAAAGCTCGAATGGGAGTGTCAAACTGAGTGCGAACCATAGTGGCAAACTGCTGATAAATAGAAAGAAATTGGCCACGAGAAGACATAAGATAGATTCAAGTAAATCTCGAATAGTCATCAACAAAAATCACATAGTAAGAGTGGCCCCCTTTCAAAACGAAGGGAGCACGACCCCAAACATCCAAGTGAACAAGGTCAAAGGGACGCTGAGACACTGACTCGCTAGAAGGATAGGGGAGTTGCAGCTGTTTACCAAGCTTGCAATCCGTGCAACGAAGAGCAGACTCACCAGATACTGGACCTAAGACACCACTACCAACTAATCTGGACAGTCTAGAGCCAGAAAGATGACCCAAACGACGATGCCACTGCTCAAAAGTGGTAGTAGAGGAAGCAGCAAGGACGATAGCAGAAAAGTTGGGTGGCTAGCTGTCAGAAATAGGCAACGGAAGACGTAGCCAATCAAGCTCCCATAGGCGCTGAGAATCCCGACGCCTAGGCCCAGTCCCCACCAGAAAACCTGTCGAAGGTCTTGAACACAACAAGAGTCAGTCTCAAGAATGATACGACAACCATGATCAGTGATCTGACCAGCGGATAATAACTGCATGGTGAGTTTAGGAATATGCGAAACAGTAGGAACATGAAAAAGAGGAGTCAAAAGAGTGCCCCGTCCAGCAACAGAGAGAGAAGTGCCGTCAGCAGTGTGAACAAGGAGAGGTGGACTAGGAATGGACATATAGGATAAGTGATTCGAATCAGGAGTCATATGAAAGGAAGCACCAGAATCAAGAAACCATGTAGATGATATACCTGGTGGTGGTGGTGGAGTGGAACTAGAAACAGAAGCAGTAGTCCCTTGTGCTGACATAGCAAGGTGGCAAAACAGCGTGAGAGCCTCTTGCCTGGCGGCAGACAGCGAGCGAGAATCCTGCTGAACGGATGGCCCCCTCGAGCCCTGAGAAGTGCAACCACCACGACGAGCCCGGTCGCGCTGCTTCTTGCGACAAACCGAGGCCTCATGGCCAGGTCTATCGCAATAGCCGCACAATCGACCCGAAGATAGAGCCGAAGGGGTTGCCGCCACTTCTGGAGTCGAAGACGACGGTGACGAAGGCACAGGGGACAGTGTGGGAGCCGGCGAAAATAGAACCTGAGCAGCTAGAACTGAAGCAGACTGCTGGTTCCGGCTCACATCCCCCGTACGAAGGCGTGTCTCCTCAGCACGCAGCTTAGGCATCGCCTCATCAAGCGATGGACGCGGACAACGTGTCAAGAGCTGGGACCTGACTGGCTCAAACTCAGGACGAAGGCGAGAGAGGAACTCGTGAAGACGAAGAGTCTCCCGCTAACTGCGGTGGCGGTCACAGCACCTGCAAGTGCCTGCAGCACAAAACTCGGCACCCAAGCTGTCCAAGCGATGCCAGATCCCACACATCTGGCGGTGGAAGTCCCCCACAGCGTGATCAAGCTGACGAAGCGACTGAGCCTCCTCCACGACTACAAGGTACATCGCCTCGTTATGAATCTCGTAACTCTGACGAAGGTGAGCCCACATCTGCTACGAAGTGGAAAGGCCCCGGAGGGTGAGCGAGAGATCTGTCTCCATGCTCGCAAGAAGGATAGCCTTGGCACAAGCCTCCTCCTGAAGCCAAGTCGCGTAGTCAGCAAAATCCAACTGATAGATGTCCATTGAAGCTTCAAAAGCCTCGAGAAGAGGGCCTTAGCAGCCTCATCCGCATCAGACAGGTAAGTGAGTGGTGCCGGAAGACAAGGAAGAGGGGGACAGACCCGCTCATCCGTGAGATAGCCCCACAGCTACTGACCGCCCATGTGAATCTCCATGTGAAAGGCAAACTCACCCCAATTGATACCCGTGAAAAGAACAGGATATTGGGGCATAGGGATAGCACCCGGTCTCCCTAGGGCCGCCATGAGGAAAGCGATGTACAGGAAGGTTTTTTTTTCTTTTTCTTTTCTTTTTTTTTGTATATAAAAGAAAAGTAAAGCAGATAATAGAGAAAACCAGTAGAGCGGTGGCTCTCGGCGAACGGAGGGGGCAAGCGGTGGCGGCGGCGGCCGCAAGCGCACGGGCCGGCGCTGGGGGCCGCGGGGGGCGCTAGGCCGCAGGCGCACGGGCCAGCGCTAGGGGGGCTGCGGGGGGCGCTAGGCCCGGCGGCGGCAGAGGCCGATGAGGGCGCGGAGCCCGACGGCGGCGGCCGTCACGGAGGGCGAGCAGAGGCGACAGCGGTGGGTCCCGACGGCCAATGCAGCTGCTGCGCCTGGGCCCAGCTCCCGACGGGTCTCGGCGGAGGAAAGGGCCAAGTGAAGGCGGCGACGCGTGGAGGCGCGCTGCAGTGGCTCGCGACGGGGGCTCACAGGCAGGGGCGCGCGATGATGGCGAAGGTTTACCGGCGACAAGCCGACGGTGTGCCGGCGGCGATGGCCATCGAAGGAGGTAATCCTTGCTCTGATACCAAGTTAGGATAATAGTCTTTGTATTCATCCAACCCCAAAGTGAGCCATATATAGGAAAAGACAAATATGCAATAAAGCCCCTACACAACTAGAAAATTACAAGTAATCTAACAAGCATGATGTATAATTTGATCACATGCCACAGCCAAAAGGCAGGAAACGTACATCACTAACACGCATATATATATATGTCCAGTAGTTGTTAGTAGCAATATCCATCATCATGTCTTGTCAAATTATCAAACCATGGCATGTATGTACAGTAGTAGCATGGCAAAAGAAAAGCTGAAAAGGTGGAAAATGAAAGTGTGGTTGAGGAGTTGCAGCAGCTGGCAAATTAACATAAGATGCTGATCATTTCCAATTTTCCATGTAGCCATTGGTTTGGCTCGTAATCCAAACAATGCATGCAATTGCATCAAGCAATCCGTACGCATATGTTGTACGAACTACATGGTCGACCAGCTATACATACAGATTGATCAATCACCCATGGATGCACCGCCGCCGCCGTTGATGGCCATCAATCTCCTCCGCCGTCTCAGGCTGCCCGCCACCGCCGTGGCCGATGGTGTCCGCGGTCGCCGCCATCTCAGCAAGGCATATCTTGGACCTATACAGCAGGTTGCACAGTGCATTCTGCTGGACAAACGGGAGCTTGTCATTTCACTTGATAGTCTCAGCAAGTCAGTGAATCCTCTTCGTTATATGGATTTTCAAGGGCGAGTGTGTGCTCCTTGAAAGAGGCTGCAGCTTCCTCCCTCTCATCTAGTTTTCCTAGATTGTTATAGACCATTGCCTTTAGGTAGCATGCTTCTGCCGCCATTTCGTGGTACTACACATAGCAAAGAAATTACTCAATCAGCTCTGAACTTCTATGATATTTTTAATAGGATCAATATAAATAATGAGCTCAAGATTTGTCCAGCAGCTCACCTCCAAAACCTCCAGATCTTCCGCGGCTTGGTTTAGAGGATCTAGAACAGTGGAAGGATCTTCAGAAACTGCCATAATAAAAGGACAGGGGGAAGCGATTTTTAAAAAAATGAGAAAAAAGATACAATCTTCACGGCTTCATGAAGCGTAACATCAAATGTATCTCTAGGCTGACATATACAATGACCATTCAGTAAAAGTTTACAGAAAACAACAGCAACATTTTGTTATGTGCTATTTGGCACATCCTAAGGCTGATAATGTCACTGAAACTAAAATAATGCAAGAGGGAACTGCACTGATGGGAAAGCATGACTAGGATATACCTGAGAATTTTGGATCAGACAGATAGCATTTTGCAAGAACTATGTGAGCTCGAGCGCGCAGCTCAAGTCCACCATGACCAAGAATCATTGGAAGGGTTTGACAAACAAGACTCAAGGCCCTCTTAGCATGGGTTGACCCAAGAGCCAGCCACAATTCAGTGAGAGTTAGTGTAGCCGAGGCTTCAAGCAGATCTAAGTTAAATGATTTGCAGAATGATTGACTAGCTAATGCGTAAGGGAGCCCAAGGACTGCATTGTCAGAATTCTGGGGAGAATAAGAAAAATATTAGTATGCTTGTGGGCATGGCAACATCTATTAGATGCTAGTTCCAAAAAAAAAAATATTGTCTTACTTTATGTATCTCTGCAAGTAATAAAAGAACAGTTGCATTCTCAACCTGCATGTTGTACTTGTAGCAAGTAGAGAAAAGAGAATTTGCCACATTTGCTGCCTACACAAAGGATACTCAAGTATTAGAGCAATATTATTTTTTGTGAACTATCAGACAATATACTTAGGAAGCAGAATGGTTGAAATAATGAACAAGAGGGGCTGCATTTGAACACTGGAAAAGGGAGTACATGCACTTGAATATAGGTTAATGCACTTGTAAAGGTAAACTGCAATGCATTACTTTGGCAGACATCTTAATCAAAAAAATAAATAAATAGTGCATAACATGCTTCTTAATAAGTAATAAAAAATGAAATCCTGAACCTGGCTAAATTGTTTTGCGGCAAGAAGCGTACGAGCATGTCGTAGCCTAGCTTCTGTCTTCAGCTCAATGTCTACTCCACTAACAGAAGATGATAGCACAGCAAACTCATCACATATTTGTTGCGCAACTTTCAGGTGTCCTCTAAACAGATCAATTTTGCACCAAATAATAACAGATTAGATTATGGATGCAGACTGCAGCCATTAAAAGAATCTAAAGAAGTGCAGAAACAGCTTTTTACCGATGAAGGGCGCGCTCGTGCAATAATTGCATTTTAAGAAGCTGGATGTGTGAATTTGCTGATGATGGGAACTTCTCTTCAGCAAGCTTGAGAGCAGAGAATGCCGCTGCAGATCAATAAGAGAATGTAAGGCTATAAAGTGGGAAGTTACAAAATTGGAGGCTATTACACATCTTGGTCATATGGCAACTTACCTGAATACCCTTTAAAAGTTGCTAAATGCTGAATTAGCTTGACATATGATAGCGACAGCTCTGATGAACTGCAAGAGGAAATGCAATATGTCATATGTCCTATCCAGATTGGCAAAAGCTACAGCATACATCGACTAATCTTTTGTATGTGATACCTTGCAGCATCAGCAAAGCAGGTTGCATAGACCAATGAATTCATTCGAACCATCGGAGCACTGTGAAGGCAGTTAACAAAAGGTGGATGGAAATACATTAGATTTCTAGGAAGCGTACAGATGTATCTGAAGTTCACCACAAAACAAAATCAAATCTACGTTCAAGTACACAGTAACCATCAATGCCACGTTGCCAACAAAGCAAAAAAGGTAGGGATATTTTTATACTGGTATCAATAACCCTAACAATGTGCAACCTAAGTATCATGTTTCCTTTCTATCTTGCAAGAGATTTGATATTACTTCCCTACTTGCTTATCCAGCACCCCCTTTCTCACAAGACTTTGTGTCAGGCTGGGAAAAAAGGTACAGCAACCCAAATGGCCACATTTGTTGCTGTGATTCTTATCATAAACATTAAGCCGTTAACAGAGAACAGATCAGTACCTTCCGTAGTGCTCCCAAGCAGTGGCCCTCAGCAAATAAGCTGAACCAGCTAATTGCAATACAGATGCAGGTATTGGACTTGGTTGTGCATGAAAATGGAAATTGTCGAAGTCATTCATAAGTAGTTTTCTAGATTTTGTCGAGCTGCTACACCAAGAATTAGAAGCAGCAGAGAGATTCCTAAGCCATGAGGTGCTAAAACTACCATTATCATTTGATGCTGATAAGCCATCTGAGCCAAAGTCGGTCAATACACGTGAACTTAATCTCAGATTCTGCAATAAAACCGAAGGGCAAAAAAGGTTATTTTCAAAGTAAATGTATATACTTCCTATGTTTAGACTGAATATGATATTACCAAGTACATAGTAAGTGAAGCATACCTTGCAGACATCTGCAGGGCATGTTCTAAGCTTCGTCGAAGCATTAGGGCCAAAGGACACCAGTGGCCTTTGGACATGCTGGTAAGGCAAGGTTTACAATCAGAACAAAAGTAGAGATAAACAAGGGTGCACGAAACTAAAGCAAATGAGTATGTCATGAACTAAAAGTCATCTAATAACAGCATTTTCAGGATCAAAACATAATATCATAGGATACTGGGACAAAATGCCACATTTGAATGCTGATATTACTAGGACGAGATACACATGCAGGGAGATGAATAAGAAACTTAAGCAAGGCTAGGCATTAAAGAGAACTTAAAATCAAATAACACCAAATAGAGATCTAACCTTCAGATAAAATTTTGCAAGAGAGAGGTGATCAAAAGACAGCAAGCTTGTAAGTTTCAAGGTATCAGCTCGCTTAAGTGATCTCTTTAAAAGAACAAGCAGCTGCTGCTGAATGGACAACGGTGTGCCTAATCCGATGTTATTTCCAAGTGAGAATGGAGAACCAATTGTTCCAACTGTGCTTGACATGCCTATCTTTGATAATAGATTGGAAATAGCTCCTAATATATAGGCAAGGCATGAATCATCGTTGTTCTGGAAAAGAAATGAAAGCATGCGTTAAAACAGCCAACTGAAGAGAAGATTGCAGCTCACAGAGATATTTAAATATCCCTAAACATAATACACCAGAATTTTTGTTCAATATGCACAAGAACACGTACCAAAAGCAGTAGCTGGCTTATATACAATGTATTATCTAGCAATAAGAGTATAAGACTACCAATTTTGGATTCTAATAAGCCATAGAACTGGCACATCAGGTTAATCACCTAAGTGGCTAACAGTTTGGAGATATCCATTTAGAACCTCAGGCCAACTTGGCAATACAGGGAACTAGGGAAGACAAGAAGAGAACACATATACACAATAGATTTTCATTGTTGAGAAACTTCATGAGAAGAGATTGTATATTGCATTGACTGATTACGTTTTTCCAGGCTATGCTGAAACTTGGGGGATGAGAAAGTGTCAAATTTCCAAACAGTAATTAAATTTTATCTGATTTCATGATGCTATCAACTGACAGGTGTGTATGTGCAACGACATTAGCAGAAAATTATAGAATCATTTAAAACTACATAGACCATAAAAGAAATTTGTGCATCCAAGTCTGGCTGAAAGAACAGCACCCTGTTAGAATAGCCATACTGACTGAAGCCTAGCCTTGCTAAATTAATTAGTCAACTCATTTTATTGCAAAACAGAATCATATTTGAGAAAGAACAAAGTCTAGTAAGTAGTAACTAACCATTTGGGAAACGCGCACTGCTTCTGTGAATGCCTGGAAGAACGCAATCCAAAAGGACAATAAGCAATGTGCAATATTGAAACAGATAGGTCCTAGAAATATACATGCAGAATAAAATAAGGGAAACCAACTACCTTACATTACCTCTAGCGCTTTCTTCGGATGTCCAAAATAACAGTGCAAGTTACCTAAGCAGAGCAGTGCACTCTCATACTTCCCAACAATAATATCTTGGAATTGGGACGTGGTACGACTGAAAAGTCCTTGCATCCCTGCACTACATCACCCACATAAATTAATTATGTTAGAACATATTTACAAGAGCTTCTGCACTTGCGACATAGCATATGCATTACGCAACATGTCACTCTACATATGCTTACTCTTGGCTTGTTGACAAAATAGACTAAAGAAAAATAGTAGTGGCAGCATTGAGGAAATATAATACAAGTAACAACAAAACTTGGCAGATATATCATAATTCCAAAATTTGCTGTATTATCCATTTCCAGTTTTGATCCATCATGGTAATACAGAAATAAAGACAGCAGCATTGTTGAATGCAGAAAGAAGAAAAATTTAGACAGCTGAGAACATGCTGAGAATCGTGTATAGGGACTAACATTCCTTAATTCAAAGAACAGTCTTATACATCTCCTGTAATTGCCATGCATGTATAGGGACCATTGAATAACTAAAACAAATGTGTTGGCAATCAATGTAAATGAACAGAACAGGTGGTCAAAACATGAAGCATTCTCCAGCAATCAGTTGGTAACTGAATATTCAATAGTATCATACAACCATTGGAGTTTGGTACAGACCTGTAATCAAAGTAGCGGTGAAGATTATCTAATGCAGCAATGTAGTCATCATGGGTAAGAGCATTCAAATACTGCAAAAATTGGACCTGACAGGTAGAACATAGATCAAAATAAACCAACATAACCAGGAGCTCTTCACAGTTTGGCATAGATTCATAGTAGATTAAGGTCTTGCTCTGCTCATAACTTACACGATGGAGCTCTGGAGCTAATGTCTGAAGCCGACTCATAGTGGCATTAAATGAATTCAAAGGCACGGAACTGGGATCCCTGCAGCAAAAGAGCTGCTATCAAAGGCTCTGCTTCATGTGTTTTTCAAGAAGTCAGGCAAGTTTCTGGTAGCATTAGCTGCTTAAATGTGGTAGAGGACACTCACTTCTCAAGAACATCAGCTTGTTGGTTAAGATATGCCTCTAGTTGCCACCTTGATCTCAGACAAGTTGGATTATCATCTGCTTTGAATATATTAGCTAGCACAACAAACAAGACACAAATAGTTTTAACGAAATAGATCTTTTCAAGCAGCTTCATAAAACAAAGATAGATCTTTCAAATAAATTGGATGTAGTATTGAGAAAAAAAATGGTATTTGGCAATCATCAACATACGTATTTAGCACAAATAGAGCGACTATGGTATGAAAGTGTATGTAACTTCCCAAAATCCGATAGTCACCCTACAATTGGACCATTGAGAAGTAGAAAATAGTGACTGAAGAAAAGATCTAAAACTCTTTTGTAACTCAAAGTTGTATGCATTATAGGTTTATAACCATCTCCATACGTCCATATAACTAACCAATACATATTCGGATATTCCAAAAAAAAAAGGCTTATCCACAGCTATGGCAGAGATCATTTTGTAATATCATGAATCACAGTGCAGAAATAACGTATGTGGCATTGGCAAAAGAAGCACAGAGCTAAATGTTGGTCTTTCTACTGTTGCCAAATAATTATATAACAAAACAAGGAGGCGTTAGACCTGTAATACAGTTAGATGACATTATATGCCAGGTGTTTGTAGCAAATATGTATGTGGTGGCCTTTATTTTATAATGCAAGATGCCAAAATTTTAATACGCTAGAAGGCAATCACTTCAAGCATGGAATCAAAACAAAATACTTGCAATGTATACTTCTCTCAACTTTAATGTCAATGCTCATCACGGTAGTAGGTAACCATGTTTCATGATCCAGATGATATAACAGAAAGAAACTGACTAAACTTTAAATTCTGATATCACTTTATCTTCCAGCTGTTGTGCTGCTCATCAGTCATCACATCTCTTCGTTGGTGAAGGGTGACTCCGAAATCTTTGGTGTGGCTTATATTTTTTTCTTCTTGGCATCTTAAAATAATTCCACACGCAAATTAAATTGACGAAATAGCAGGTTATGGATTTCGGGTTCAGATTTACCTTCATCAAAACCATGGAGTGAAGCTGGGGCATGTACTAGAGATGAAGAGCTCTCTCCAATATGGCTCTCGGGGGCATAACCTTGACTGTATTTGTCAAATATACCATCTCTAACATTAATATTTGCATCCAAGAAGTTGCTCATTTCTATTTCACTGTTAAATTCCTCGTCTTCTGCCAATTCGTACGAC
This sequence comes from Oryza meyeriana var. granulata, assembly GCA_003991445.1. Lineage (NCBI taxonomy): Eukaryota > Viridiplantae > Streptophyta > Magnoliopsida > Poales > Poaceae > Oryza > Oryza meyeriana. The sequence continues at coordinate 104,822 of RYFJ01001346.1, read as the reverse complement.
GTGTCAGTGGAGCTACAATATTCCACAAGATTTGCCAAAAGGTGGCAGACACCCTAAAACAAAAATTCAGCAAGAACACTAAGTAACCTAAATAATAAAAGCGGAAGCAGTAAAAAAATAATGGATTGTGAATGGATTGTTCTGCTTATAGCACCTCAAAAGTCATTGTATTGAACGAAAGTATACAGCAACGAAGAAAAACTCCAAGCTGACTATTTGGATCCAGAAATTCGTCTTCCACATTTGCACCTTCTGGTGCAGATAGAATACCTGGAGAAAAGCATTGGGAAGTAAACTGTATTTGTCTATTTGAAGAATTCCTCTAAGCATGCGCTATTGAGGACTCAAAACCTCCACCCATATTGTAAATCTTACCTCGTAGTTTATCAAAAAAGTTGAACAGATCATCCGGTGAATTAAGCGCTGAAAGGGTACTTGTAAGCTGCTCACAGAGCCAGCCATTAACCAAATAATCAACCGCCTTCAGCTGCCTTAGAAGCTCTTCTAGTGGAGGTTCCCGAAAATCCTCGCATGACTACAAGGTTCGAGTAAGTGGACATCCATTTGAGTGAACTGAAACATATAGACAGCTTGGGCATGGAGAAATAATTAAAATGCAGTGACAATATATTGTACAATTGGTCACATGAAAATATTAGAACAAGTGAATAGCCTATGCGGTCGATCAATCACAAGAGTCTACCATTTCAGACTAAACAGCAAAACGAGTACACTTAATGAAATGGTAATATGGTCACATCACTAGTTGCGCTCAGGTAGCAAACAAACTGTACCAGTTCAGTTTGGGAAGAGTGACATTTCGGGCAGGGGGGGAAGGGAGCATAAACTTACGCGGGTGAGGGCGAAGAGGAAGAGACCGAGGCGGTTGTGGTGGGCGACGGACTCGAAGGGGAAGGGCAGCGCGGGGGCAGAGACCCCCGCCTGCGGCGGCGGCGCGAAGACCTGCACGAGGTGGCACAACGCCAGCTTGTGCGGCGTCAGCTCCAGCAGCGCCCCGCCGCCGACCGACCCCGGCTCCTTCCCCGCCGCGCCTCCGCCTACCCCGGCGAACACGTTCATCCCGCCGCCTCGCCGCCGCCGCCGGAGACGAGGGTTTTGAATTCGCTTGGCTCGCGACGGAGTGGAGGGTGTGGGAGTTTCGCGGGGAAGATGGCCACGAATTGTATAGGGGCCCACATAATTTTAATGGGCTTCCTTGGTGAATTAGGCCCATTAAATGGAATCTACATGGGCCCAAAATAATTTCATGGTCTTTTCATGTGAATTTTGGACCATTATTTGCCATCCATATGGGCCGTACTTTTTTTTCCCTTATCTTATTCCTCTTTGGCTATCATCAATTCATTTCCTGTTGCATTATTGGACTGCAATTTTTTTCTCAATTAATACAGAAAATGAACGGACTCCTACGAAATGTCTGCATCCAAACTGATTCTGGTTTGATGTGAAAGCGATCCTGGGTTCGAAAGACTTTGAAATTTCGTGGAACTAAAAGTTGAAGGTGAAAAATACTCGGATTAACGATGTTGCAATTTCACATGACTGACTAAAAGGTAAGACCATGTAGAGGACTCCACGCTGCCTTTTTCTTTTCTGAAAGTAAAATTTGACCAATGGTAGTATTACATGTCCCATCAAAAGAAGTACTATCATATATGCTCAAGTAACATATGATTCATGTGAACTGGGAAAGAAAAGAAAGAAGGCAATTTGCAATTTGTGTATTCTCACCGAGTTTGCTGGTGGTACATTTTACTTTTCATATATATTATTACTAAGTAGTAATAACACATGGTTCATGTGAACCGGCAAAAAAGAAGGTAAATTGCAATTCTTGTCAGCTTTCGTTGTGCATACCGATGCCAATTCACACCTGCGCTTTTTTTTTCTTTCTGGAAATCTCATCAGTATCGCGAGATGTGGCCTGGAAGTAAGCAATGGCCATCCTGGCAACCTCCCAGCCACAAGAACCCTAGCCAAAGAGCCTAGCAGCAGTGTCATCAGTGTGTCCATGAGTCTTTGCAGTTTCAGGCCACTGTCCAGCAGTATCTGCTGTGTCCACTATTCACCAGAAGTAACAATGTAAGATTGATTGATGCAGTGTAGCCAGTCATCTGCTTCTGCTGCTAGGAGACGATTCACAATGAGTCCAAAGGTCTAGTGGTTACTGGACCACACCCAATTGTGGCTCTCATTCAACAGAGTTTCAGAGGATGACAGAGTCACTACATGGTCAGCACATTGCTGAGATCATCATGTCAGCATCACAAATTCATAACCAGCAACGAGTTTAAGACTAAGACTGGTTATTTATGAGCATGATTTCAGTTGAGATAGCATCAGCATCTGAAAACTCTCTTGTTTTGCCTTCCTAGTTTTGGCCTCTGAAGAATACAACCAATGTTCAGATCAGTATGCCTGCCTGAACACTGGTATGTTTGTAGCAAAGACAAAGATTGAATTCTTGAAGACAATGAACAGTGATGCTTCTTGAACTGTGGGGGTTTACCCCTCTGTATTTGTAACAGGAGTTGAGTATTGTGGGACCTGAAATCAGTCCCTTGAACTAAAGAAAACTGTGGCAGGCTTATGGCATACAGGTAGCTGAAATATATGCAACAGCTAAGAAATCGTGCAAAATCAAAGGAAAAGAAAATGAAAAAAAAAAAGGCATCTGATCTAGTGATTGTTCATGATGCAACAGCTGCTCTTGCATATGCAACCGGTAAAGACAGCAGCTTCTTTGCCTTGTTTACGTATGCGCGCTTGTTGAAGTTGTTGTAGTCGTTTGCTTCAATAGCATCGAGGATCTGCCTGTACAGCCACAAAGATGCCAGAACCTGCGAGAAAATAATCGATATCAAATGGTAAATATATTGAGGCTTGTAAAATACAGCTCCACAGAAAAAATTCGGTTTTCGTGGAACATAAAATTGCAGAATTTCTAGCCTCTCATACCGGCCATCTGCTAGCAGAGTCTAGATGAGCAACGCCCTTCTCAGCTTCATCAAAGAATAACCTGGCACGCTGAATTTGTCCTTTCATGAACTTCCTCCATTTATCAGTCACTTTCCCTCTGAATATGTCATCTTCTGTCAGACCTGCCTCTGCCAATTCATCCAATGGAAGGTATATTCTTCCCCTCCTTGAGCTGAAATTCCATCCACAACAAACACATTACATCATAATCAAGCAAAAAGTTAATATGAATAGCGACAAGTTGATACATAAGCCTTAAATTAAACTTATGTGCACTTCAAAATTTTAATGTGCAAGTCATCTATTTAGGTACAATTTTGGTTGATGCAAAACATATTGGGTGACAAACTACATCTTCATCATGTGAAAGTCTGGAATCAACTCAGAAAAGAACATGCTGGTAGTGAACACGTTGGTACTTACTCTTCGCCTACGTCTCTGAGAATGTTCGTAAGCTGGTTGGCGATCCCAAGAGCTAGTGCAGCATTGTACACGCTCTCGGTTGAGGCCTTCGAGTCTGGGGCAATCCCCATAACCGGTACTGTCATGAGACCGACCGTGCCAGCAACATAGTAGCAGTAGAGGTAGAGCTCATCAAAGCTTCTGTACCTTGATTTCCACAGATCAAGCCTCATTCCTTCAATCATGTCTTTGAATGGCTGTAAATAAGAGAGATCGCGACGGTGCAGAAACATCAGACAAATGTGTGTTACCAATTACTGTGTACTAATAACTTTTAAAAGCGCTTCATCCATGCTTTTACAGTAGCTTTTTGTTGGCTGTACCTGGATATCTACTGGAAACTTCGAAACTGTGTCCGAGAGGGCTGCATCAAACATATCATATGGCCTGCCCTCGAAGAGATCCTCCAACCTCTTCTCCCATCGATCAAGGGCCTTTGGAGTAATGTAAGATGAGTTAGGGCCATCTACTAGTTCATCAGTTCTTCTGCACCATACTGCAGAAGAGAAAATCAAAGGTAAGAACCAATAATTCCACGAACAATTGATGTTATCTGAATTTTTACAAGTGAGAATAACTGGTAAATCACTGAAAATTCAATTCACTGGTAAATCACTGAAAATTCAATTCATGCATACCATAGATTGCCCAGACTGCTTTGCGCCTTTCAGGAGTCATAAGCTGAGTACCTGAAATGCAAGTGGTGGAAAAAATCATGAGAAATTACACAAGATGAGAGTTCACTGCAGGCAGCAAATCTTAGTATTAACCATGCATCAAAGTTTTCAGCTAGTCCAATAGCAATAGAAAATGAGCCCTTAACAGGTCAGAGATGATCCAAGTGAAAACAATGTGATACACAGAGAAAGATTAAAGAAAACAAGGTTACAGGATTCATCAGTCAAGCCCATGCGTCTCCACATCACCCGCAAACGCCTACCAAAGCAGTCTAATCCCTGACCCTATTGAAGAAATCTATAAATTGCCAGTAGTACACTACACAGATCACCATATCTCTGCATCTACTTGTTCGATCATTTGCTTGAGATGGCATCTATCATCCACGTGCATTATCTTACCTACCCGAAGTCGGCACATATTTGTATATACATGTACAGTTGTTCAGACCATTGAGAGCCACTCACTCACTCAGGCTTGTGGTGTTTGCCTAGTGCTAATATATTGCCGTGAGAATTATTCCAGAACTTGTTAGGACAGCAAGCAGGAAATTTCTGTCAATATATAGGAAATTAGGAATGTCCAGAGCTTTTTATTCACCTTTAATCCCTCTCACAGTTCCTAAAAGCCAATTAATTACAGCATTAATCTTTTTTCTTTTGCGATTACCCGGAAGACGCGCACACATACCATTATGCACATACACCACACTCCCACACCCGTGACAACATTAATCTTTTTGGTCCCACAAGTACAACAAAAGTTTCAATGAGATATGTGGTTAGAGGCACAAAAGGTTGCAAATTTATCAACCTTTCCACCCAAGGACACAAAAAAGGGAAATGGAGTATATTATATTATGAAGAAAAGGAACAGATGCTAGGTTAGTAGTAGTAGTAGTAGTAGCTAGTGCTAGTTAGTGGCAAGCGAATACTAGCTTTCACCTGTGAAATGATAAATTAATAGTGAATGGTGGGAAGCGAGCTAGAAGGCATGGCTGACCCAGGTAGAAGGTCTTGGCGTACTCGGCGCAGACCTCGCCGCAGCGGTCGTAGGCGTCACCGAGGAGGTCCCAGCTGCCGATGCCGTCCTCCTCCGCCCACCGCCGCGGCGGCGCCGCGCCGGCCTCCTCCACCAGCGCCGCTTGCCGCAGCACCACCTCGTAGACGGCCTCCTCCGCTGCCGTCCTCCGCGGCGCCGTCGCCACCAGGCTCGCCGCCGCGAGCGGCCTCACCACCGAGAGAGGACGCCGCGCCCTCCCATGGCGCTGGAAGAGCGCGTGCACCCTGACACAGCAGGCCGAGGCGTGGTGCGCCGCCGGCGCCATCGCGGCGAGAGGTGGAGTTGGAAGTGGGTCGACGCGACGGGTTCGTGGGCTGGGCTCTGGTGCTGCGTGGGGAGAGAAGGGTGGTGCGCGATTTAAACAGTTGGCGAGTGAGCGAGAAACCGTTTTGTTCGTTCGGTTTTAAGTGGGGGTGACGTGGACGCGCCACATGCCTCTCAATCGCCTTCTGACTCTATATGCGCTTGTACATCTTAGGCTTAGTTTGAACACAAGGGATTACGCAACATTAGATAAATCATTACGTACACAAGCTTTGTACGTAGAAATTTTATAAAAAATATAAATAAATTTATTTTTTAAGTTTATAATATCTAATACATAATTAATTATATGCTAATGATTTTCGTCGTTTTGGGTATGGCTTATAAGCTAAGCCAAACCTCTCTGCCGAACAATGCATAGCAGTGGTGGTTAAAGTGGCTTATTTTTCTGACTTATAAGCCACACGTAAAACGAAGAATATTATTAGCACATAATTAATTAAGTATTAACTATTAAAAACTTAAAAAATGGATGTATTTAATTTTTTAAGATACTTTCATATAGAAAATTTTTATAAAAAACATGTCATTTAGTAATTCAAAAACATGCTCATGAAAACAAGAAAATAAGCTGTTTTAGATTTAACGTCAGTATTGGGTAATTTTAGGAGTACATGCACACACTGTTACAGCGTAAATTCAGTCTAAAATTAAAACAATGGCATGGAAACCAATGTTTTTTTTCTATAGATGTACGATGCAGTGCTTATGAGTAGGTCACGTCCCATATAGTGACCTAAATAAATAGTGTAAGATTTTAGCTCCAACTCTGATTCTATCTTTTCTAGAGCTAGGAACCTAAACATTGATTTCAACTCTATTAAAAAGAGAGTAGAGCGGATTAGAGTGATTAAAAAAATAAACTAGAGAAATAGGATGAGATTTAGACCACTTGATAACTCTACTTAAAACTATGCTTTACAAGTTAGATTTAGAAGTTAAAGTCTGCCAGAGAAGACCTAATTAGAGATCAAGAGCTTGATCTCCCCCACGCAGCTTGCATGTGCTGTACGCCTACAAGTCACTGTGTGAAGGAGACAGAGCGCCGTCGCCGACAGAACTTGCTGATTTATTACATCGCTAATTAAATAACTAATCAAGCAAGCAGCAGCTGATGCGGTCCGTGGATATGCCTAATCACCTCGACAATGGTGTCTTGATCACTCGGACTCTATCTTCTTTTAGTCCATTACATACATAATTAAGATAATTAATTAGATGATGATGCAATGCTGCTACTTAAATTAGTAAGTACTTGGAATTTATTTATATAAAAAGAAGAAGAACAAATACTTGACGCCAGAAGGTCACCTCGCAGCAGGTACGAGAATCGCGAGCTAGCTAGATCCCCTTCTTGACAGCGACACGTCACTACTTATTTACCTCGGTTATTAAGGACGATTATGCTGATCTTTCCGTTCCACGGTAGTTAAATAAACAGAAGACCTGTAAACAAAAGCGAAGAAAATTATATTTTTTTTTCTTTGGTGAGACACTATTTCTGGTTTAAAAGCCAAGGCCGAGTAGTGGAGATGATGAAAAAATTTCTCTAAATTAATTCTAAAAATCGAAATAAGCCGCAACTCAAACAAGTAGGTGTAATAATGCTTTGGCTCTCATCGTCTATTTTGTTAACTTATCAGTCACAGGCAAAATTCAAATTTTGAAGTTTAATTTTTAGAGTTGATTGTGGTTTCTTCGTCGTAATATATTTTTTAGCATCGTCTTTCAAATCATGAATAATACCGATATAAAAGTCTTAACCAAAATTATTTTTGTTGTTTTGCTCGTATTTCTCTACTTCATGATGCCTGGACAAAATGAAGAAGGCACAACATATATTATTATAATAAACGAAGTTGTACTTACTATGCATCTATGGCGTTAACAATTATAAGGTTAACAACAATTTACTGCCCTAGTAGTTAATGTAACATCACAGCATCAAAGCTTTGTCTTTTTTACCACCGGACCTAGTAAACTAGGTACATATATACTTGGAGATGATAATAATTAAGACCAATAGGAACGATCGATTAGCCCATACATGCCATGTTCTTTTGCTGTTTTGCTTGGGTTTGGTCGCTTATTAATTAGCCTGGTGTGTCCACGTCAGTCAAAGCATACATCGTCTCCTCGTTCTTGTAGGCGCTTTTCATCCACATAGGAGGCCATGGGCCATGGCACTCGCCACGTAAGCATCACTTTCGTGGCCAAGTTTATTACTGTGTGTATTTTTATGTCGTGGGCGTCTTCTACAAACTAGTGTTCATAGCCTTCATACAGCCATACAAAATATTTTTCATGCTCGAGAATAAAGAACCAAATACATGTATTTTTCACTCAACGCACACTCGTGTATGTAGTTCAGCGGTGTAGTCAGCGGTAGGCGCGTCCGTACATTAAAAAATAATTAAAAATAATATTATTAAAAAATATTTTAAAAATTGAGTAAATTTTATACTAATAATTTGAAACTTTCAATTCAAATTTAAAAACTATCAACTGAGAATTTTTAAAAAATCTACTTAAATTTTAAAATTTTCAACCTAAAATTTAAAACTTTTAACTCTGCTTATTTATGTATTATTTTTATAATTAAAAATTATTAAACACTAATTACAGTGATTAGTGTTTAATTGGAGTACGGCAGCTGCCGCGAGCGCTTTAGTTGAATTGGTCCTTAAAATGGTCTTTTTTGTTCTTTTAGTTTGTAGGATGGGTAGTGCAGCTACGTGTCATTTTCTCATTTGGATTTTATTTGCGATGTGCTGTTCTCGATCGACGGCCACGAAATTTCGATGCGGTCGAATCAGTTGGAGCAAATTAAATTATTAAAAGCCTCTCTCTGCTGCCTATAGGCGATAATCACTATTTCCTTCAGAGTAGACACCTTGCGTTTCGAGGACAGGTTATTTAGTTACTCTCGTCATCAGTTAGTATAAACACATTTTATCAGTCAGACAAATTTGGCATTAGAGCAAGTTCTCCATTGCAACAGAGACAAAATACATAAGAGGGTACATATCAATCTAGAAGAGATCGAAATGCAGTCATGAGATAACAGGAGTGCAAGCTAACACATATATAATATAATATATTTTTTTATCTCAAAATAATAAAATATAGTACTGACATGTCCTAGTGCTATAAATTTAAACATGTCCTTTATCTATATTTATATTTATAGTATTAGAATATGTTATATTCAGAAGTAATCTAGTCACTGCTGGCTAGCTACCGTCTACCGGCCAAAGAGTAATTAATCAGTATAGTAGTTATCCATTGAGCCAAATCAATCGATTAATTAAGCAGTGATCGATCGAGTTGGTAGCACACAATATCAGAGCTTTGGACGGTGCGTTCGAGGATCTGGAGAGCCCATTCACTCTGCAGATTCCATCGTGTCTCTCTCTCGAACTCTCGATCAGACATTCAGATCAGATGCCGATCAGTGACGTAGAAACCCACGATGAATTAGTTAGTATTTTTTTGGTTTTTAATAAATGATAATATCGCTGAATTCTGATACGACGTTTAGATATTTGTCTTATTTAAAAAATTTAAGTAATTATGATTTATTTTGTTGTCATCTACTCTCTCTATTTTAGGTTATAAGCCGTTTGACTTTGGTGAAAGTCAAACTCTTTCAAGCTTAATCAAATTTATAAAAAAATTATAGTAATATTTTCAACTCAAAAAAAATATGCTATAAAAGTATATTCAATTTTGGATTAATGAAACTAATTTATTGTTGTAAATGTTGGTATATTTTTCTATAAATTTAGTTAAACTTAGAGTAGTTTGATTTTGATCAAAGTCAAAACGACTTATAATCTAAAACGAAGGAAGTAGTTTGTTATTAAAGGAACTTTAAGCGTGACTTATATTTTTATATATTTATACTAATTTTTAAATAAGATAAATGATTAAATGTCAACACCACTATTTATTAAAAACCAGAGATAATACACGTACGTACGTACAAGTAATTAGCAGCAGCTAGCTAGTTGCATTGGTTTTTGGTACTACTTAACAATTGTCTAAAAAAGAATATATCCACGCACGTAAGCACGGCATCCAAGCCTGCGAGATGCTAGTCTCTTGCAATTCGGCCTGCTTGAATCCTCCAAGAAACATATATAATTTGTGTTTAGTTAGGCATGCATTTCTCTCTGTCTGATGAAAAGGGGTAGAGAGATTATTAATTAATCAGCACTTTGTTGGAATCGTCTCGATATTCAATCAATATTAGTCAATGATGATGGGAGCGAGCGAGAAGGTATCACTGATCTTGGTAGTAGAAGATCTACCCAGGCCAAACGATTTATGTGTGTACTCCTAATGATGCATCTTTGCAAGTAAAATAATCATAATTTAAATAATAGGTGCATTATGGTTAAGATCTTCATGAATCTTCAAGAAATCTGCTTCCGAACGATTTTTCAATGATACAAATTATATGCAAATAATCAAATTATACACAAAGATTAAGAATAAGACTATATTAAGAATAACTATAGTACCAGTAGATAGATCTTAATTTTTAATATTATAGATCTTAATTTTCAATATTATAGAGTTAATTGAAATTACGTATAATTAGATATAAATTTTGGAAGAAGAATTGATTTTTAGTAACGGTGATTATAGGAGACTCCCCAAGTCCCATTATCAGGAGCATCAAATAGAGTGTCATCAACATTGCGGAAAGCCTGCGGTTGCAGCAGGGGTTTGCACAGGTTGATTGAGAGACAACCAACCAAATCTCTCTTAAGAAAACATATGATGAAATATGGAACCCTCGCACATCCATACAAAGGCCTAGTAGCACTCTATACATGGGACATTTCTTTCGAATTTTTTTTATTTTTATATTTTTTAATAAAATATTTACAAAAGTATACCTTCATTTCAAAATTTTACAAAAATATACTCCCAACGCTCTTTGGGAGGGCGTTTTTATTTTAAAACCGCCCTCTCAGAGGGTGATTTGATGACGTGGCAGACGGCCGTCGCGGCCGACGGCCGTCTGCACTTTTGCAGGGTTTGTCCGAAAAAATTTTACGAAATTCGGCTGGGAAGATTGAGTTTTCGAGGTCCGAAGTTTCAGCACGGTTTTTAAAGCACGCTCATAATTTTCTATAGGCCACATCTTACGTCAGTTTGAGTTGCGCCTTTACGAGGTTTTGCTATTCTCAAGTTCCTAGTTGAGGAAAAAATATCAAAAAAAAGAAAAAAACAAAGTGGCCATTTTGCAGGCGGCCCCCTAGCCGTCCAAAAACCGCCCTTTAGGAGGGCCACAAGGGGGCCGCCTATAAAATGGCCGGTCCTGCGGCCGGCGTTTTGCAGGCGGTTGCGGCCGACGTTTTGCAGGCGGCCCTCTTGCCACCCTCCTAGAGAGCGGTTTTTGGGTGGCCAGGGGGCCGCCTACAAAAGTGCTGATGGCCGTCAGCCGCTCGGCCTACAGCTATCAGTCACGTCATCAAATCGTCCTCTAGAAGGGCGATTTTTAAAAAACACCTTCCTAGAGGGCGTTGGGAGTATATTTTTATAAATTTTTGAAATGAAGGTATATTTTTGTAAATATTTTATTAAAAAAATAAAAAAAATTCCATTTGTTTCAGCAAGTAACCCTAAAGTCGCACGAAGGTATCGAAAGGATGAAGTGCTCTTTCAGGTGCGTTCGAATCTGGGTAATGGATGAGATTTTCCGTAGCACGTAAAACGAGATAAGTTATTAACGTATAATTAATTGAGTATTATTTTTTAAAACTTTAAAAATAGATCAATATGATTTTTTGAAAAACTTTGATATTTTTTTTTATAAAAAACATACCATTTAGCAGTTCAGTAAATATACTCACGATAAAGATAAACATGCTCATAAAAAAGGATAAAGTGTTCTAAGCCGAACCTCACTTTAGAATGCGGCCATGCTCCAACAGGCCTTCAATTTTTGCGCAGTCAGCACCCATATGATTTCGGTGGGTGCATAATTTTACCCAAATCAAGCTCAAACAAAAATGCATCGTCCTGCATATGTGCAAAACAAAGTTAAAAGCATCCTAAGCTGTTAACTGACTGTTGACATAACGAAAATTGCAAGTTCAGTTAAGCACCTAGATATATATGATCTATGTTATAATCAGGCAATGGACAACAGAATTCCTTGCAGTAAAGATTTGCATTATTGCGCAGTATACAGGCATCAGATTGCTTGGCTGACTTGAGCAAAGAAAAGCAGGCGTTGATGTGCTTGAATCACACAGGGAAGCCAAGAAATTGATGTGGTAGCACTCAGGAGATCCATTTTCTTTCTTCACCCCATAGATGACATCTATTTTCTCCGTACTAAAATATAAAAATCTAATAACAGATGAGACACCTCCTACAAATCTGGACACAGCAGTAAAGATTTGCATTATTGTGCAGTATACAGGCATCAGATTGCTTGGCTGACTTGAGCAAAGAAAAGCAGGCGTTGATGTGCTTGAATCACCTTTATAGATTTAAATTTACTATTTTATCATATATTAACATAATAATATACACTAACTAATAAATAACTCACTAAATATAGATTAGTTTGGATGTAATTAAAAAACTAAGTGCTAGTTAACAAGCCATATGTATGTGAAGATATAGTGATCTTTTGAACTAAACGAGCTAAATATGTTGCTTACAAGCTAAGCTCATTAAGCTCAAGAGCTATAAGCCCATCTTAGCTCAACTCATTCTGGCTATAAGTTTAAACCGATTCGAGCCACAAGCTTTTTATCCACGCCTACTTAGCGTACGTACCATCCATCTATCAGCGCTCCTACGGGAGAAAGAAAAAAGAAGAAAATAAACCGCTAGCAAAATTTGAACTCTGCATCTTCTGTCCAATTCCCATGAATAGACACCACCACACAATTACTCAATGTTGATAAAACTAACCATTACTTAAATATAGTATTTACCCCGTCACCAATTACTGTCAATTCTACTCCGTGCTACTGCATCCTGAAACTACACCCCTCTCCACTTCTATCTGTTCCACCGATCACGTTCATGCCTGGTGGATCAATCTGCATGGCTTGGGTAGAAGAAAAAAATTGCAAAATTGAGACTTGAACCTAAGACCTCTTAGATTATGTCTAGTGATTCTAGCCAAATGACCTACTAAACTTGGTGATTAAGATCTAATTCTTATTCTGCGGTACCCATCCAAACTAAGAACAAGTTCACCCTCTGTAGCTGTAGCATTGTCGAATATATAGTAATAAATGGAACGACGATACATGATAGGAATTTGATAGGTTCAGATATGAAGGGTTTGAACCTAAACAATATTGGTGTGTTTGTTTAGTGATGGATTAATATTAATAATAATTATAATGTTTTTATACTGATTTTAAATGGAATTGTTTGACCGCTGTTTATGAAAAAAAAACCCTATCATGTCTCCTTTAAAACTACGTTGCGTTATATTACACTAGACATGGCGGTATCAATAGGCAAATAGTATAATGAAACAAAGCTCCTGCTCCTTGCATAGGTAGGAGGATCCTTAGGTAGAATACATGTAACAAATACAATACATGTCTCTTGGTCATCAGGTAAGGTAGGAGGATTGGTAACGTAACCATAATAACCACATAGTCATGGTTAACAAACATACATGCATAGATAAGGGTAGTTCCAAAGTCACAAAGTAACATAAGGCACAAAACGACGGTTTGTAGCAAATGGCAGATATTTGACAGGAGACCATTGTTTCTTGTTGACCGGCTAGTCTTCACGAAGATCTTACAATTTGATGGGCAAAATGCCTCAGCAAGGATGCACATATATTGCATCGTCGTTACTCAGGGTGACTTCCTTTTTGTCAGTGTTGTTTTCCTTGCACGATTTCTTAACTGTTGGTGATGCCTCAGACAACAGCAGCTTTTCCTCTTTGCAAAGAAGGTATTAGTTTTTCACTATGGTTAGTAATCAGCGGCATATATTACTCAGATAATAGATTATTTGTAAAACAAATACCATTTCTATAGCCTTATCAGTCACTGTCAGAGGTAGGGGTGGAGAAAAAGGAGCATCAAGGCTTGCTTGGGAACCTCTTGGGGAAATTAGTATGAGGGGTTTTCCAGGACCAGCAATTGAGACCGTGCTGTTGACTTGGAATGAAGCATTCCCAGTTCTAAGTGTGTTATCTGTAAAGCTTACATTCCATGGGTATGTCATTTGGAATAAAATTGTTGTTAGTGGGAGTTTCTTCAATGAGATCCTCAACTGGCTTTTGGATAACGCATTGAGCAATTCTTCCAAAGAGGAAAAACAGAGCATCAGTAGAACCATCTCCTACTATGACTGACAATCTGTTCCTGTGAGTGATTTTGTTGCATATAAAAATGTTAGAAGATAGAAAAGCACCTGGAAAGTTAAAATAAATGGTAAACACTTTCTTACCTTGGTATTGCCATTGCAATATTGGAACACCCAGTGCATTTGTAGGTGTTTTTAAATGGTTTTGAAACCCAGTGAATTGAGCAGATGTATGAATTTTGTTAGAAATAAATTTGTGCCTGGTTGTTTATTTCTGTTAGCTGTTAATTTGCTTGGTCAATAGTTAGTGCATGCATGAGGCCACGATCTGTGTGGATGCTGTGCGTGCGCCATTGGGGCGTGGCGAGAGTAGCTCGCGGCGTCCGAGTCTTGTGCCACGAACGGGAAGCAGGTTGTGCGTCATGGGGATGAATGCGGCACAAGCGCGGCGTGAGAATCGCTCAGGCGTTGTTTGTTATCAGTTGCATTTCCTTTGCTTTATATAGCGCAAGAAAGAGTCCAGAAAAGCTGCAAGTTTTGGCAGCACAAAAATCCTCTCGGTGTCCAATTTCTCTTCCAGCATTCGCGTGTGTTCTGACTTGTGCAGTTAGGTGTTGCTAGGAGCTCTGACAATTCGTATCAGAGCAATGTCGGCTCCCGCGCCTGGCAGTTCAGGTTCGCCTCATAGGAGGCACCGTGCGCGCTCGCCCTCACACGGACGACCTCGACATCACGGCGATGGCGGACGCGAGGTTGTTGTCCAGCGTGTGCTCAAGGAGGTTGGCGGAGCGGCTTCCTACCCGATGCTGACGAAGACGAATTACAACGATTGGTCCCTGCTGATGAAGATCAAGCTGCAGGCATGCTGCCTGTGGGATGCCATAGACCCGGGCGACGTCGAGCTCCATGAAGACCGAATGGCGCTGGATGCCATTTGCAGTGCAGTCCCGCTGGAGATGATCTCCACACTAGCGACCAAAGCGTCGGCCAAGGCGGCGTGGGACTGCATCAAGACTCTCTGAGCAGGTGATGATCGCATCTACAAGGCGAGAGCTCAGAAGGTGCGCGCGGAGTACGAATCAATCGCCTTCCGCGACGGAGAAACGGTGGAGGACTTCGCCATGCGGCTCACGGCAGTCGTCAACCAGCTTGCCACTCTCGGCGACCCAGAGCCTGCCAACAAAGTTGTCGAGAAATATCTTCGTGTCGCTCGCCCCAGGTTCACGCAACTCATCCTCTCCATCGAAACTTTGCTTGATATCTCCACACTCTCACTCGAGGAAGTCACAGGCAGACCTAAGGCGGCAGAGGACACGGCGCAGTCCTCAGCATCATCCTCCCTGAGTACTGGAGGCAAATTGTACCTGACGGAGGAGGAATGGCTAGATCGGCAAAAGCAGAGAGAACAGGAGGCGAAGCGAAATGCTGGTGGCACTGGCGGCCGCGGCAAGCGCCGTGGCGGAAGGGGGCGCAACGGCGGCGGCGGGGCTGGTAGCTCAGAGGGCTCGTCCGCTGGGCAAGCTTGTAAAGATGATAAGTGCCGAAATTGCGGCAAGTTTGGCCATTGGGCCAGAGATTGCTGAAGCAAGCCCAAGCGGGAGGAGTAGGCTCACGTGGTTCAAGATGACGAGGAGCCCACACTCATGTTGCTCACGGGCGGCTGTGTTGACGAGATCGACGCAAACGGGCACGCCGGTCAGACCACGCGCGTGCGCCCATGGGATTTGAATCCCGGCCGCCTCAAATCAAAACGCAGCGCGGTCCACCGGCGTCACGCACACGGCAGGACACCGTCGAACCGGTGGAGAAGAAAGTGTTCATGGCATTGGATGATGCCGCGGAACACGACCCCGACGTTGGATCATCGACTCCGGCGCTTCAAACCACATGACCGGGTGCCGAGCTGCGTTCGCCGACCTCGACACCGGCATCACCGGCAATGCCCGACTTGAAGATGGCTCCATCATCCGGATCAAGGGATGCGGGACGGTACTATTTGCTTGCAAAAATGGAGAACACCGCACCCTCGCCAACTGCTACTTTCTTCCTCGACTAGCCGCCAACATCATCAGCGTCGGCCAACTCGACGAGGCGGGCTTCGACGTCCACGCCAAGGGAGGCTTCATGCGGATTCGTGATGAAAGGATGCAGCTTCTCGCCAAAATACTGTGCAGTTCCAGGCCAGCTGTATGTGCTCGACATCACTCTTGCATAGCCTGTCTGTTTGACAGCGCGCGCCGGCGATGAGGCGTGGCGATGGCATGCTCGGTTCAGGCACACGAACTTCGCCGCGTTGCGGAAAATGGGGTAGGAGCAGCTGGTACGCGGACTACCAGTGCTGAAGCAAGTTGACCAACTGTGCGAGGCCTGTCTCGTCAGGAAGCATCGTCGAACACCATTTCCCCAACATGCGACGAGGAGATCCAGTGAGTCACTCGAGCTGCTGCACGGGGACCTCTGTGGTCCGATCACGCCAGCGACACCAAGCGGCAACCGCTACTTCCTCCTCGTCGACGACTACAACCGCTACATGTGGGTGGTGCTACTTTCTAGCAAAGATCAAGCGCCGGCTACCATTCGGCGCATCTAGGCGGCGGCCGAACGGAAGAGTGGCAAACAACTTCATGCACTTCGCACAGACCACGGAGGAGAGTTCACGGCTGGGCACTTCCAAGAATACAGCACCGTACTCGCCACCTCAAAACAGCGTCGTCGAAGAAAAATCAGACGGTGTGCCGGACGGCAAGGAGCATGCTCAAGGCAAAAGGTTTGCCCGGTATATTTTGGGGGGAGGCGATTACCACTACAGTGTACATCTTGAACAGGTGTTCCTCCAAAAGCATCGGAGGCAAGACTCCCTACGAGCTGTGGAATGGGTGTACGCCAGCTGTGCATCATCTACGGACATTTGGGTGTGTGGCACATGTGAAAGTCACCACGCTGAATGCAAAGAAGCTTGACGACAGGAGCAAGCGGATGATTTTCGTTGGATATGAGCCCGGATCAAAAGCATACCGGGTGTATGATCCAATGGAGTGGCGGGTACACATCTCACGCGGCATCATCTTTGAGGAAGCAGGCAAGTGGAGCTGGGACGGCGAGCAAGCCGACGACGTCGACAACGACTTCGTCATCGAGTATAACTCGGTGATCCAACCGGGTATGGCCACCATTGACACAGGCGGGCGAGCACCGTCACCTGCGCCGCATGTGTCACCAAGGCACCACGGCACGCCTGCATCGATTCAATCATCCTCATCAAGCTCGGCGCGAGGCAACGCACCTGCGGTGGAATTCGCCACGCCACCGCCTACCGGACTAGAAGATCTTGATACAGACCATGATGACGCGCCTCTTCGTTTTCGCAAGATCGACGACATGCTGGGCCCGGGCACGCCGCCAAGTTTGGCCACTCGGGAACTCCAGGAGGAGTTGCTGATGGTAAGCGGCGAAGAACCAGCAACATTTGCACAAGCTGAGCAGGAGGAGGCTTGGCGGAGGGCAATGCTCGATGAAATTGCCTCAATCGAGGAAAACAACACTTGGAGGCTTGTTGATCTGCCGCCGGGACAACGACCAATAGACCTCAAATGGGTGTACAAGCTCAAGAAAGATGCCCATGGAGTGATCATGAAGCACAAAGTGAGATTGGTAGCCAAGGGCTACGTGCAGCGTGCAGGAGTGGATTTCGACGAGGTATTTGCTCCTGTTGCCCGTCTCGACTCAGTACGCCTTTTACTTGCACTTGCTGCTCAGGATGGTTGGATGGTACACCACATGGATGTGAAGTCTGCTTTCCTAAATGGAGAGCTTGCTGAGGAAGTGTATGTCATCCAACCTCCAGGTTTTGTTGTTGATGGACAAGAAGACAAGGTCTACAGACTTGACAAAGCTCTGTATGGTCTTCGCCAAGCACCCAGAGCATGGAACATCAAGCTTGATCACACCTTAAAGAACCTCGGGTTCAAGCAGAGTCCTCTGGAGCACGGATTGTATACGCGCGGTGCTGGCGGCGCACGGCTTCTGGTGGGTGTCTATGTAGATGACTTGGTGATCGTTGGTGGTGATGGCAGTTT
This sequence comes from Oryza meyeriana var. granulata, assembly GCA_003991445.1. Lineage (NCBI taxonomy): Eukaryota > Viridiplantae > Streptophyta > Magnoliopsida > Poales > Poaceae > Oryza > Oryza meyeriana. The sequence continues at coordinate 86,910 of RYFJ01001346.1, read as the reverse complement.
GATCAACAATTTCAAGGCACAAATGAAGGCGGAGTTCAAGATGAGCGATCTCAGCCCTTTAAGCTTCTATTTAGGCATCGAAGTTCACCAAGACGGCGATAAGATCACTTTGAACCAAGCGGCGTATGCGTCACGGATTGTTGAAAAGGCTGGTTTAAAGGGATGCAATCCTTGCGCCTCACCGATGGAGCCCCGGCTGCAACTCAGCAAGGAGAGCACTGCACCATTGGTTGATGCTACCGAATTCAGAAGTTTGGTGGGAAGTCTACGGTACTTGGTGAACACCCGGCCGGACCTTGCCTTCTCAGTTGGGTATGTGAGTCGTTTCATGGAAAAGCCCATGGACGAACACCTGGCGGCAGTGAAGCGAATCATCAGATATGTGGCTGGAACAATTCAGCTTGGGTGTCGTTATGAGAAGAAAGGCGACAAGGGACTGATCGGGTACAGTGACAGTGATATGGGCGGCAACGTTGACACGCGCAAAAGCACTACCGGCGTGTTGTTCTTCCTCGGGAAGCATCTGGTAAGCTGGTAGTCCCAAAAGCAGAGAGTAGTGGCTCTCTCTTCATGCGAATTGGAATATATTGCAGCTGTTACGGCAGCATGTCAGGGCATTTGGCTTGCCTAACTACTCGGCGATCTCAGGAACACCGAGCCTGACATTGTCGAACTCAAGGTGGACAAAAAATCTGCCTTAGCCCTCATCAAGAATCCTGTGTTTCACGAGAGGAGTAAGCATATCCAAATCAAGTTTCATTTCATTCGTGAAGCCGTGGAAAATGGTGAAATCAAGCCAGAATTTATCGGCATAGGAGGGCAACTCACGGACGTCCTGACGAAGGCGCTACCACGAGCAAAATTTCAGGAGCTGCGGGATCAACTCGGTGTGACATCCACAGGTTAGGCACAAAGTTTAGGGGGGAGTTTGTTAGAAATAAATTTGTGTCTGGTTGTTTATTTCTGTTAGCTGTTAATTTGCTTGGTCACGATCTGTGTGGATGCTGTGCGTGCGCCATTGGGGCGGGGCGAGAGTAGCTCGCGGCGTCCAAGTCTTGCGCCATGAACGGGAAGCACATTGTGCGTCGTGGGGATGACCGCGGCGTGAGAATCGCTCAGGCGTTGTTTGTTATCAGTTGCATTTCCTTTGCTTTATACAGCGCAAGAAAGAGTCCAGAAAAGCTGAAAGTTTTGGCAGCACAAAAATCCTCTCGGTGTCCAATTTCTCTTCCAGCATTCGCGTGTGTTCTGACTTGTGCAGTTAGGCGTTGCTGGGAGCTCTGACAAATTTGACCCAACAAAAATTCCAATATAATTTGCACTCTTGGAGCTGCCATTAGTTTTAATAGAATATATGCTACATAGGCCATCAAAATTCCCATATGGTGATCCTTATATGTAGGCATGTAGCTGCAGATAAATTTAATCCTCCAACGAATGTAACACAAATCTAAGTTCAGGAATACTCCACATTGACACTGAATGGAAAAAAGGATAAGCATTTAGCTCAATGCTCACATAATAGAACAACAAAATAGCAAGGCATGACTGCAAAAAGAAAAAAACACTAAGAAACTCCTGTGTTTCTCTTAGTGTCTATTCAGGAACAACACTACATTCTAGCTCCAAAATTTGTTAACACCTCATGCAAAAGAATTGGGCAAATACCAAATTGATACACAATATGTTACATAAGTGGAGTTGGCTACAAATAGGAACAGACACAGGGTCCATAAATAGCCAAAACTACACATATTAAAAGAAACATGCTCCTACACTTGACAAACCTGAGACTTTCTGTGCTAGCAGAGCATACAATCTTTTATAAATTTAAACATCCTAAGTGTGCATACCATATGAAACTGCCCTCGCCTGCAGTTTACAATTTGCAAAATGGAAAGCAAGATACTGCCATTATGTTCGATCTTGCAAAAGTATAGTCACCCTTGCTCTGTTAATCTCCACCCAAGCAAGAACTACTGACTGCTTTAACTTCAGAATGTCATAATGTACTCTCATTGAAGTTTAAACAAAGAGGAACCATGATTAAAAAAATATGGTCACCCTCCAAAGTTTGCACACCTGCTCTCATTAGAAAAGCAAACCATATTTATAAACTTAGCATCTTTGAGGAAGAAAGAATATCAAGTACTTGAAATGCATATTATTCTGTTAGCAAGTAAAACCCAATAAAATGCTACAGGTTGAAAAGAATCAATATTTTGATGCTCAATATTTTAGTACACTCATCAGGCAGTGAAATCAATATTGAAGAATTGAGTAACAAATAAACACCAAGCTCTAGAAAAATTTCAAAGGGTCCTAGTGAAATATGAACTCATCTCTGTGGATTTAGAGGATCTGGATTCTGGAGCACATACTTTGAATAAGCGTAAGCATTTCTTATACTTTTAAACATATATCCAAGAGAAGAGGCAACATGAACCAATCACATATAACAACATGAATCTGGATTGCACATCAGAGAAAAAAAATACACAAATAAATGTATTACCTAATTGACTGCAGTACACACCAGTAGGCAGCACTCCAGTTCGTAACGCAGAGATGCAGGCATCATTAGCGACAACCAGTGTGCTGTGAAGGCGCTAATACATAAGATCACTACCAGATCTTATGGCTCACTAGCAGATCGAGAGTCGCGTCGCTGCATCAACTCACCGGCCAGCCCAATCGAGCAATGTGCCATAAGATGATCAGCCTCGCGTCGAGCTCGAGCATAGCACGACCAAACTACGCCTCGCACCAAGTCGACTGCTTCACCACCAGATAAAGCTCCTAGCCGGCGAGATCGAGCGCCTTGCCATCAAGGTCGAGCATTGCGCCACCACCAGGTGGAGCACCTCGGAGAGTCGGAGGCAAGGAAGGAGCTGCGGACCGGGCACTAAGAGGGCGAGTAAGGAGGCGGCGGAGCAGGGGAGGTGGGGGCCATGGCGGGGCGGAATGGGAGCGAGGAGAGGCGGCGTAGGATAGAGCGGCGGAGCAGGGCAGAGCTAGGCGATGCAAGGATGAGGAAGGAGGCGGCAGCTAGGGGGAACTCGTGTTCTCGGTGCACTGGACGTAAACACGGATCACTGAAGTAGGTCCCACATGTCACAGGCTCCAATATCAGTTCAGTCCACCAATCTGACAAACGACACAGTCTTTGAGGACGCGGTCTACTCTGTGTTCTTGGTGTACCACCAAATAAGAACATGAAACAGTAATACAGGTCCCACATGTCCGCGGAATTAGTAGCAGATCGGTCCGTGGGCTGTGTGCACGTAAAACTCCACTTGTCCGACGCACATCTCTGCCCCAAGACCTCACAGTCTAGTAACTAGCGTAAACAGTGTGACATACATCTATTATATTACTCCTCCGTTCCAAAATACAGCAACCTAGGACCGGATGGGACATATCCTAGTACAACGAATCTGGACAGGGCTGTCCAGATTCGTTGTACTAGGATATGTCCCATCTGATCCTAGGTTGCTATATTCTGGAACGGAGGGAGTAGATCAGAACCTGTTGGCCCTACATGTTATTGTGTTATGGATCATAGACACCGATTACCTTGGCATGCACAAATCTATACATTAGATTGCGTTCGACCACAAGTGCGGTCCTTCTACGCTCCATGGGACGAGGTGATCATGGCGGTCACTGGCCGATCGGACGTCCCAAAACAAGAGAGCTGCAAACCCAGCAGCCTTGTGGCTCCGTGGCGACATGGATAGCACGGGAAACGAACACGCTACTTAATCACTGTGGAGCTTTAACTTCGGGGAGGTTTTAATATATACCGATTTTTGTGTAGTTTATTGTGTAGGTGGATAATACTTATCTAATTTAATTATCATTATTAGAGAAAGCAATCCGATGGAGAATATGGACTTAGAGGACTGGGCTTATAGCTCAGTTGAGCTGCCTGTGGGTGTGAAGCTGAAACTACGCTAGATCGCTTTCCACTACTTTGTTTTCTTTTATGAGAATTAAATGTCTCTTTTATAATTATTTAATGTTTACTTACTTTTAGATCTATATATTCAATTGTCAATTTATATACACTGTTGCTATTTCTAGACAGAATTTAATACACCAATTATGTTTTAAAATTATAGTGAATTTTTTGAACATGACAGGAACACAGAGGAAATCTACTCATGAAATTGCAAACAAGGCTTGATACGGAATTGATAGACATATATAAGACAACAAAGACCAATTTGATGGACAAGCAATGAACTATCTAAAATGTATTGTGGCATTGATATAGCTACAGATTGACGTATTTGGGGAACTTAGGAAAGCATTGCGCACTCTCTGTGGAAGGCAAGTCGGGGTAGTGTGGAGATGGCACAATTAATGTGTACATGAGCTCGAGATCAGCGCTGGGAAACTGCCATTGATCTCCAAGGAACCCTGGAGGCTAGGACTGTTGACGGCGTGATCCAGCAACACAATAAGTAAGGGAGCCGCCGCAGTGGTCATCTCCGATGCTCGAACCAACAAAGAATCCTCACTTACACGAAGGAAGGCCGGACGAACAATTTAACTACGAAGAAATCGCTAAAGATCTCCACTGAGCCTAGGGTAAATGTAAAAGATAGATTGGTTTTGTGAAAATTTTGGGATTAATTCGGCCGTATGTAGCCCTATAGAATGTATTTAATTACAGGGAAGATTGGACTTAGCTATGCCCGGCTAGCTGCACCATGCAATAGAAGGAAACTGGCCGCTGTCGGTGCACGGGCCTCCCAGCCCAATGCGATGGCCGAGCACGACCAGAAGGCTTGTGGGCCTTCTTGATTCCCGAACACCCCTAGAGCGAATTTTTTTTATTTTTATATTTATTTAATAAAAAATTTACAAAACTACATTTTCATTTCAAAAATTTACAAAAATATACTCCCGCCGCCCTTTGGGAGGGCGATATCTGAAATGCCCTCCAGAGGGCGATATGATGACGTGGCTGACGGCCGTTGGCCGGCGGCCCACGGCTATCAGCTATTTTGCAGGCGGCTCCCCGGCCACCATAAACGCCCTCTGAGAGGCGGTTATTGGTGGCCGGGGGGCCGCCTGCAAAATGGCCACCGAGCCGACTATTTGCAGGCGGCACCCTTGCGCTCTTAGAGGGCGGTTTTGGGGCGCTGCAAATCTGTTCGGGACCGTCCGCACCTATACGGAAGTCGGACAGGCTACTTGCCGGCGGCCAGAGTACTGTCCGGACGTCCGCACCTATACGGACGGTCGGACCGCTACTTTGCAGGCGGCCAGAGTACTGTCCGAACGTCGCACCCTATACGGACGGTCCGGACGGCTACTTTGCAGCGGCCCAGAGTACTGTCGGACCGTCGCACTATACGGACGGTCGGACTGTACAAATTGTTGTTTCACAGTATAGTCGGACCATCGACATCTATTCGCAGGTCCGCACTGTACAAATGGTTGTTTTTGCGTTATATATAGTCTGGACATCCTCATCCTGTCCGAACGGTCCGGACAAGCATATTTGTGGCGGTAAGGAAGAGAAAGTACCACGCTGCACACAGTAGTTACATCTCTACTTGGTTATCTGTTTAAAATTTCCTAAGGCATATAATAAGCGATAACTAGAAATGTTTGATGTGTCGTTTGTACTTTTGTATGGATAATTTCATTTATGTTCGTATGCAATTAACGTGTGTTTGGTTGTCACCGCTCAGAATGTACTTTCGCCGTAAAAATTGAAACTGAAAAATTCATGTTTTTGATCAGTTTCGTCACAAACATAGATCGTAAACGATCGACGAGCGTAAATAAAGTAAATGGTTTCTTCAGTATATATAGAATTAAAAAAACATGATATACAACAGACAAACTATCACTGATGGCACGTACTACGGGCCGGACCGTAACTCTAGCCCTCTTTGTCTTCTTACCCTGCGCTCGCACTGCCCTGGGAGTACGTCAGCCGGTCTGGTGGTAGGCACGGCAGCGGCGATCGTCTGCACGGGGTGTGGCAGTTGGTGGGTCTGTTCGTCTGTGGTGGTGGAGCTCTTCGAGCTGCGAGGCTGGTATTATCTCCTGGATCTCCTCGCCCGATGTCTCAAGTCGTCCCCTCGAAAGGATCCGGTGCCCAACGTGCCGCGTGCGGCCTGCATGGAGGAGCCAGCGCCAGCAAACATCCCGGTGCTGTATGAGTGGAACCATGTACACAAATATTGATAATTGCAAACCAAAATTTGGCAAGGCAAAATAAACTTTGATATACCTGAAGGACTCTCTGTGGTGGCCGAGGGGCAGTTGTCATGCCCACGCCCTGCGTGGAGGTGCCAGCGCTAGCAAACATCCCCGACGCTGTACAGTAGAACTCATGTTCACCAAATATTGATAATTGCAAACCAAAATTTTGCAAAGCAAAATAAACTTTGATATAACCTGAAGGACCTCCTGTGGTGGCCCGAGGGGCAGTTGTCATGCCAGCTGCGCGTGTGGTGTCCGTGGTACACTCCATGCGTCGATGTGCTAGCTCAGAGGGATGTAAGTACGGTGTAGCGAAAGCTGCGGGAAGCATATTGATGTACACAGTACATGTCGTAGAAGGAAACATGTTATGAACTGATGGTTTAGTCCAATTTACTCTGGAGGGGCCAGATGCTGACTGGAACCCTGCAGTCGCACTCCTGCTCCTGCTCCTGTTCCTACTGGCCGTGGCTGTTGCTGCTGTACAACTACGGGAGGTACGCATCGACCGCACGACAAAGTGAGGGCACGAATCATGTGAGCATCGCCTGACGAATCCTCCGAAGGTCGTCCTCTGCTCATCGCATTGAGCACAATCACTGTCCAAATCGTCCGAACGCCGCGTTTACATCAGCCTGAACTGTCGGCTGCGTCGGCCTATTTCAGATGTGATGTGAAATGTGTTAGAACTGTAGACACGTACAAAGGAAATAGCAAAGTGCAAAGATAATGTGACGTACGCGGCGGAAGTGTCCTGGTCACGGTGTCTAGGATACGTGTCCGTCGTAAGCGGCGACGTGTGGCTGTGGATCATCTGGGGTGAACGTTACGCGTGTGCGGGTACGGGCCTGGTACACGTGAGGTATGCTAGGTAGGCTCCTCAGTGTGTGCATGTATTGTCGACCACCTCCTTTGTCGCCAACACCAGTCGTCCACGTACTTCTGCAGTAGAGGATACCACTGACACCGGCTGCATGTCCCTACGATTATATCTATTTGCAGAGAGTGTATTAGACTATATTAAATAGTTATAGTAGTAAACAAAGATGCAGTTATACTAACCGGTGCACATCGCGCGGCACATCGATCTGCACGGGCAAGGGGAGTACTGACGTAGTCAAACTGTCGAGCACGCGCTGCGGAGAGTGGGGCTCGACGAAGATGTCGAACACCAACGGCAACTCTCGTCATCCAGTACGCCTGGTCGCGCGTGCAAAGAGTAGAGAGTCCGAGCGGTGCACGGGCCTCGATGGCTGCGGACTATACGGCTCCCAGAAGACGTCGCTGGGGCAGCAGGCGATCGAACTCCAAACGAATTCGGGGTAGGCCTCTAACCTGCGTGTGGGCGTAACGACGCTGCAAATAGAAAAGGTTAAACGTCAGTGTTTTGCGCATAACTGCTAAATATATAATTCACATTTTGTACTTAACGTCGACACATATGGTCCATAGTCGGACCGTCCTCGGGCACTGGCCGTACAATCTCCAAGGCGCCTGTAGGAAGAGTGCTGAATCAGAGGACGACCTATCGCGAACCGCTCGGCCACCCATAGCTGCAGAGGAGAGGGCAACCGGCGATAATTCGACCTGGATCGGTCTTTGTGCACGCGTACAAAGGGCACGGTACGTCGCCGCTAGCACAGCAGATCCCCAACTCCACTGCGGTACGGCGGCGTCTCGTGTCGGCGATCGCACGAGCGTAGTGGATCAGTCCTTGTCTACGCGTGCCCGTGAGTGTTGTGAACATCCCACACCGAATAGCCAAACAGGTATCCTCATGCTCCGCTGCACCGAGTAATCGTCGGCGTCATCGCTAGCTTATCTGGCTGTAAAGGAAGATTATAGTCAGCAGCTCTGTTGCTTTGTAGATCAGATGATTGTGAATGAAAGAAATCCACGACTTACGGTGAACTGTAACAGCAAGCCTGCGAGGGGCCGTTCGTGTGTAAGCGGTAGCGAACCCGGGTGTCCAAGTTCAGGTCGACGATGCACGGGCGCAAACCGAGCAGTGATGTCCTGCGACCAACCGTGCGCCCCGTCGATCGGGCCGACTGCGTCTCCTGCGAGGGGAAGTCCTAGCAGGTACGACACGTCCTGGAGTGTAGGAGTCATCTCGCCGCACGGTAGGTGGAACGTATGGGTCTCGGGTCTCCAGCGATCCACCAGTGCGGCCATAAGTGATCGATCAGCGTCCCATCGCTTGGCGGGATCTCTCTCGTCCGGTGCGGGCTCGACTAGTCTACACAGCGGAAGAAGTCCAGCCTCACACAACCTGCAGAATATAGCACTGTAATCAATATTGGGGAACATAGATATGCACAAATGATGTGAATGAATATTCGTACAGCTCTTACCTCTGACGGAACCGAGGATCTATCCGCAGGAGGTGACGTGAAGGCCGTGGACGGAAGGTGGGTAAGTGGGCACCCTCCACGGCTGACAGGTAAAACCGGTGGGACCGGTCGAGACCTCGGTCCAATAGCTCCGGTGTATCGTACGCCATACCTGCATGCAAATAGAGAGTTAGCGTTAATTATTGTTAAAGTTTATAGCATTGTTACATGATAATAAAAAACAATAGGACGGTACATATCTTTTATAACAAAGAACTAGTATAGACTTACACTACACCGTAGCACCACTAATTGTTCGAGAATGCCTAAGACGGGGTCGTCTAGAAGTTGTGCCTTCACCCGTAGGACGCTTGCCATCAGCGGCTGAACCCGACGGTCCAGCATCCGCCGCACTTGAACCGGTTGCATCCTTTGGACATTTCTTATATGTATGACCTGTTTGGTCACACCTTGAACAACGTTTATGCCTTCCACCGGCTTCTGATTCATCCATGTCATTATGGATGCGTCTTGTCTTGCGGCGACCTCGTATATTCCTCAATTTTGTTAGGTCAGGAATGTACATAGCTTGAGGATGCTCCATAGTAAATGTACCCGCAATATCGAAACCGTATATCTCTCCGCTCCAGTATTATAGATTGCTTCTTTCCTGAAATAAGTGAGACAAATAGCGTGCTTCTATCCGCACTCACCGCTCGGCAATAACGTGAGAGCATGGCTTGTGGAGCAGAGTAGGTTTGCGGCACGAGCACTTGCAGGTCCCGTCTTCCTTCAGCACACACTCCTGCACAACTTTTTTACGGAAGATTCCGCGCATGCCCTTGTCGACACACAATATTTCAAATCTGTGTTCTTGTGTGCCTGGAGGTAGAGCACGATGTCTTCGGGCCTTTTTACTTTTATCTTGCAGATACTTCGTCAGTAGTGTGCCAAAGAAAATATTATTGTCCGTCATTGAGGGCCTAGCTGCTCTGAACCGATCTCTGAAGTACTTTGATGTGCCATGCAAGATAAATTCAACTATGCCAACAAGTGGGAGCCCTCGAACACCACGCATCACCCAGTTATAAACCTCTGCCAAATTTGTGGTCATTATGCCAAACCGAGAACCATCCTTGTCATACAACAATGCCCATTTCTCCTTTGGCTCATTCTCAATCCAATCTGAAAATTTTCTAACTGAGGATGCAGACCTTCTTCTCATATGAGGTCCGTCAGTTGATAGAGATTCAAGAGCTTGTGGAGCCACATCCCTCCAATGGTAGCCCTCCTGGACTGCTCATCTGTTAGTTTAGAGGTCAGCTCATCCCAACCTCCTCCAAAGCTCATTAAATTTCTTCTCTTGATTCTGGGCACAAAGCCTCTTAAAAAGATCCATAAGGTGCTTATTCTTAAATTGTCTGTAGAAATTAGCACCCATATGACGCAATGCACCATCTGCTTTGGACATCAGACCACCTTGGTGTATATCCTTCTCAACACATCCATATCTCAATTCCTCAATTGCACGCAGCAAGCCGGCGTTACGGTCATGCATAAGGCATACGTCTGGTCTCATCCGTACAAACTGCAGACTTAACCTTTCTAAAAACCAATACCAGCTATCAGTATTCTCACTCTCAAACAAAAGCAAAAGCAACTGGTAGAACTTGGTTGTTTCCATCAACTCCAATTGCTGTTAAGATCTGCCCCTCTGTACTTTTCGGTCAGAAATGTCCCATCGATGCAGAGGATGGACGACAATGGACAAATGCTTGAATGCAAGCCCCTAATGCAAAGAATACTCGTTGCAACACACTTTTATTACCATGGTGAATTGATGGAAAGGCTTTTAGGTCGTAGCACGTCTCCGGATTCCTCTGAAGAATACAGCCTAACAGACGAGGCAAATTATCATAGGATGCTTCAAATGTGCCAAATCTCATCTCTACAACCTTCTGTTTTGCCCTCCAAGCCTTAGCATAGCTAATTGTGTATTTAAATTTCTCTTCAATATGTCTAACAATTGACCTTGGTTCGTACCCCATATTGTTAATAATATGGGAGTACATCTCTGTCGCAACAAATGCAGATGTCATGTTTCTGTGATATTTTTCAACACCGGGTAAATAACATGAATGCTCAGTCACGATTGAAACTTGCCAATAATCTTTCCATTTACCCTTGAATGCGTGCACCCGCCATGGACACCCATCCTTCATACACTTTACTTCATAGACTGATTTGCTTGACTTCACGACTGAGAACTCCCTTTGAAGTGACACGGCCCATTGTTTTACTGCCTCCTTTAAATCCTCTACATATGCATATTTAGCCCCTTGGATGACCTCATTTTCTTTGTACTCCCATGACACATGATGACCCTCGGAGATAGAAAGCCTAGAGAAGTCCTGGTTGCTCCATTCTGCAGGCATCATGGTGTCCTCGTCAGACGAATCATCCTGCTCTGCTTGCTCGTTTTCAGAATCTTCCCTATCCATTTCTTCGACGATTCTGTTGATTTGTTCTCCCTCATCTGCCACACCTGTTGGCTGTCTATCTTCTTCATTCCCTCCTTCATTCCCTTCTTCATTTTCTTCCATTGTTTCGCTATTACCTCCCGTCGTACTTGGACCCTCATCATCTTGTACGGGCATTGCACCAGCAGTGTTTTCTTTCTCATATATCGACACAAGTATGCCCAGTGGCCAACCACGTTGGAATGCATTCTCCACATACCATCTCCAAGTGGTAGTGCAATCCACCGGCATCAGTTCCCAAAAAAAACCTTCAGCTGCACGACTGACTACTACATACAAGGTTATTGCGCTGAGCTCGGGGTTCAATCGAAACCCTCGCATCAGCCAGTTGTACACTGACCCAAAACTTCTCTCAGCTGGTCTATCAATCCCCTTAGCCGTTGAACTAAAATCCGACAGATCTACCCCTTCTGGACCATATCTAACATTCCCTTGCCCGTGAAATAACTGAAATATCACCTTATTTGACATTTCTGTTGATGAAAAAATTCAGTTAAACTAGATACCAATATTTTCCTCACATCTCTACAAAAATTAAATCATCTAACACATTAACTAAAGACCTACAGATTTACGAGTAACAACTTATTTTCATATAGTACTATACACATAACCAGTACAATACTACATTAATTTATGTATAGAAATAGAAATTACAAATAGATAATAGATTTTACCTGCAGACAAATCAGTAAGCTGACAGAGCTTCGCTGCTTTCGTTCAGGCTCGCTCTCAGCTCTCTCTTCTTTTTTTCTGTAATTTCAGTGAATTTTATGATATTTTTGAAGTTTGGGAGGGGGTTTTATACTGCCCGGGCTAAAAACCGCCCTCCCAGAGGGCGGCAAGGGGGCCGCCTGTAAAAATCCGGCCGGGGGCCGGCCATTTTACTGGCGGCCCCCTTGCCGCCCTCTGGGAGGGCGGTTTTTAGCCGCCCTCTCAGAGGGCGGTTTTTGTGTGGCCGGGGGGCCGCCTGCAAAATGACTGACGGCCGTGGGCCGCCGGCCAACGGCCGTCAACCACGTCATCATATCGCCCTCTAGGAGGGCGATTTCAGAGATATCGCCCTCCCAAAGGGCGGCGGGAGTATATTTTTGTAAATTTTTGAAATGAAAATGTAGTTTTGTAAATTTTTTATTAAATAAATATAAAAATAAAAAAAATCCCCCCTAGAGCATGGTAGGAATGGCAATTCTGTCTGTGAGGATGGGTACCCCGCAGGTACCGGCACCGTGTTCAATGGGTATGAGCGTGGATTTAAATTTTTGGCCGTAGACACGTCCGACTCCAGACCTGATAACTTAGTAGATACCATCGGGTTTTATATTTTATCTACGGATAATCCATGCCCAACCTGATATATGTGCATCACTAATTTTGGCCTATTTATATACTCTCCCATCTATTTGGCCTAGGGGTGTTTGAATTGATTTATTGTACCGGTTTATAAGCCACACGTAAAAAAAATATTATTAACGTATGATTAATTAAGTATTAACTATTAGAAACTTGAAAAATGGATTTATTCGATTTTTAAGAGATACTTTCATAAAAAAAAATTTTGTAAAAAATATACCGTTTTACGTTTTGAGAAGCGTGATAACGGAAACCAAGAGAGAAAAAAAAGTCAAAAATAGAAAAGAACACTATCTAGTCTACTTGGCTCATTTGGCCCTATAGTGACACAAGTATATATACTTAATGAAATTGGAAATCCTCGCTAGCTAATCCTATCCATTGCCATTCACAGTCTTGGGAGAGGAATTGCGGCCTGCACGTGGCCGACGGCCGCGGGGCTGCTGCAGCCAACGACGTGCTGAAAAAAGAACCGGTTGGGTACCCATTGGGTACCGAGGTGCCTGTCGGATATAGGTACGAGCATTGATCCTTACCCGTTAAGTTTATCCGCTAAGTTTATTGGGCATAGGTTAGGATGTTGGTCTCGGGCCAAACGTGTTCCTGCTCTGTCCATGTCTGATCCGATCCATTACCATCCCTAAGCATCCTCAAGACAGAGACAGTACATAGTTGCTTTAGGCCCATACTTATCCTAAATTACTGCTAACCCTAGATATGAAAAGAAATAACAGAAAATAGTAGATTGATGATGCAGTAGCCGGGAGAGCTGTTACTCTAACACCCAATAATATGTATAGAGGGAGAAAAACAACAACGGTAGAAAGGTGTGAGTATTTTCGTATTGCATAATTATAGTTCTTTACATAAATATATAAAAATTACACAGGCACGATATTCTGAAAGTTTTGTTACGTACACAAATAAACTTGACCACATCATTTTTTATATGCACAAAATTTAACATACTCCCTCTGTTTTTTAATATTTGATGCCATTTACTTTTGAAATTATGTTTGACTATTCGTCTTATTCAAAAATAATTATGTGATTATTAATTATTTTGTTATATTTTTTGTTTATTAAATATACTTTAAACATAACTTATATTTTTATATATTTGTACAAAGTTTTTAATAGAACAAATGGTCAAACGTAATTTCAAAAGTCAACGACCTTAGATAATAATTTGATTAAATTAAATTATGTTAACTTTCTATAAAACGACATTAATAAGTTTGTATGTTACTGAAGAAAGCAATATTTTTGTATTTAGCCAGTAGTAATTAATCTCACCGTGACGAACGGATAGGACGGTGCGAAGCCGTGCGTGGCTGCAGCCTGGCAGGTGTTGGTTTGTGCTAGCCGGTGTGTGTGCACCGGGATGACCACGTCAGGGAACCATCTCCTCTCTACCTTAGATTAATTCACGGGAATAATTCAATTAATAATCTATCTTAAACGGGATCTAATTTTAAAAAAATTAGTAACTTAGTTAACTAAAGAATAAAATTCAGGTGAGGAATGTGGAATTGTGGATCCCAAAACTTTGGGAAGAAAAATAATCACCAAGGCACTGTTCGGTAGTGAGGGGAGAGGAGAAAAAACTCTCGTTTTCTGTAAGCACGTTTTCTTGAATTGCTAAACGACATGCTTTTTGTAAAAAAAATTTTATAGAAGTTGCTTTAAAAAATTATATAAATTTATTTTTTAAGTTTGCAATAGCTAATACTCAATTAATTATACACTAATGGCTCATCTCATTTTATATGATCTTTTTCCTTTTCCACCTCGTTAACCTTCAAACTATGCCTAAGAATAAAAGGATACCTTTAATTTGATATATATACCTCCAAAGTCATAGGACGTACTGTTTATAATTATATATATACAAACATACATGTGCTCCATGTGCCACACTAGTTAGGAGTTGCTATTTGAGCACTTACCTGTACGAAACATCTTCCACCTTTTGCTTCTTGGGTTTTTTAAAATTTTCTATATAAAAATATGTATAAAAAATTAAATAAATCTATTTTTAAATTTTTAAAGAGTTAATACTTAATTAATCATATGTTAATAATATTTCTTATTTTACATGTGGCATATGATTCAGCCGGTTTAGATTAACGAGAAAAGGCCATATCGAATAATTGACTATTTTTAATCGCAAAAATTCGTCAAAGGATCAGCGCGTTTAAACGTACATGTGTACTTTAATTTATAATATTTGATCACATGACATCTTGATGGAATCATTTCATAATTAAGCTTCAGTGGTATATAGCATGGCTAATGATCATACCATGTAACCTGCAATGATATTTGACATCGATTATATATATATATATATATATATATATATATATATATATATATATATATATATATATATATATATATATATATATATATAGAGAGAGAGAGAGAGAGAGAGAGAGAGCATTTTCAACAGAAAACTAATATTTAGCTCCTAAAAATTCTGTATTAGGACCAATCCAAACAAATTTGGCCGAAAAATCATTTCCTCTTTAAAAAACACCTAAAAATTAGATCCTAATAGGATGAAAAGGCGTTGATGGAGATTTCCTAGCGTGCGAGTGGTGTTATTTTCTCATGGAGATTAGTAATTGGGGACGTTAATATGTTCTCTAGATTTGGCTCACTTTTGGGTTGGGATTGGACGTGAGGAATTTTTAGGGACAAAAAAAGATATTTATTGGAGACCTGGCTTTGACTTAGAACTCAAAAATTAATTCTTGAGCACTGCTTTGGACAACTATTGGAGATGCTCTAACTCTCTTTTTTATTTCTGCCAAGGATACGAGATGAACTGTACAATGTGTAGTTTATGTTTTGGATAGTCACGTATAGTTGATATGTGGTAGTAATAGATAGGATCTGTTACAGCCCAGATTAATTGGAACATGTGATGTACTGATGGGCACATGGATTGATGAGATCAATTGGTATCTGGGTTGGTTGAGTTCATCAGATTGTCCAGTGTTCATTTAATCCACGCGCTAATGAGAACTAAATCCTTGAGATTGTCTTGAATAACATAATTTGATTATGGTAAGCTTCTTATTTTACTTGTGACATATGATTCAGCCGGTTGGAACACCCCAAGTTGATAGATTAACGAGTCTTTCCTCTTTCTATTTCAGGTTAACAAGACTAATGACTCTTCAGCCTTGAAAAGGCCACATCGAATAAATGACCCATACTATTTTTAATCGCAAAAATTCGTCAAAGGATCAGCGCGTTAAACGTACATGAGTACTTTAATTTATAATATTTGATCACATGACATCTTGATGGAATCATTTCATAATTAAGCTTCAGTGGTATACAGCATGGCTAATGATCATAGCATGCAATGATATTTGACATCGATTATATATATCTATATATACGTGATTCTAAGAGCATCTTTAAAAAAAAAACTAATATTTAGCTCCTAAAAATTCTGTATTGGGACCAATCCAAACAAATTTGGCCGAAAAATCATCTCCTCTTCCAAAAGACACCAAAAATTAGATCCTAATAGGATGAAAAGGTGTTGGCGAAGATTTTCTGGCGTGCGAGTGGTGTTATTTTCCCATGGGGATTAGCGATTGCAGATGTCAATATATTCCTCAGATTTGACTCACTTTTGAACTGGGATTGGACGTGAGGAATTTTAGAGACAAAAAGATATCTATTAGAGACCTATTTTTGACTTAGATCTCAAAAATTAATTCTTGAGAATTGCTTTAGACAACTGTTGGAGTTAACTCTCTTTTTTTTTTCTGCCAAGGATACGAGATGAACTGCACAATGAGACTGACGATCAATACGAGGATGAATGAATCAACATCGATCTCTCATTTTCGGTGATCTGCCGTACATGGACCAACCTGCTGCATGAGCCTGATCGACTGATGTATATGTTGTTAGTAATATCTTCTAGAGACAATCATAAAGATGATTATACTATATTTATGAATTTATAAATAAAATATTCTATAAAATAGTTAATCTATTATTGATTAATAAATATATGACTTATTTATAAGACACTTTATGTGATACGTTTATTTTTAAATGATCCATGATTATATATCATATATGAAACGGATATAATTTTAAGATCAGCACATGTATTGATTGATGATCATGTCTCATTTATCATGGTATAAAGATACCAAATCAATAATGTGGACACATGTTAGAGAACATGTTGTTGGATAGACTCAATATTAGACACTGCAAGAACTTTATATGATATGCCATCAGTTAGTCTCAAGTAGTGTTGGTATAGAACTCTTGCACATGAGATTATCACGGTTCCCAACATGTATAGTGACTTACTTTGGAGCTGCCAAATACTACTCCGTAACTGGGTAGTTATAAAAGTGGTCTGCGGATTTGTTATGAAATATATAGAGGGGTGTGAATAATCAAGATGGGATATGCCCCTTCCAATTAATGAGAGAGATATCTCTAGGCCCCTCGATGTTATGGACTACTGAAGTGTATGGCCATACCGAGTGATTAAGGAGTCAATCATGAGTTAAATAATCCATCACATGGTTGAGTTAATGATTGAGCTAATGAAAGGATGACACATTTCTTGTCTTGAGCTTAATTGATATCATGTGGTAAAGGGGTTCATACATATATATACTACAAGTTCAGCCGATATGATATTTATGTGTACTGGCGGGTTAATATGTCTTATTAGAGACCGCTATTGACACGTGGACCGAAAAGTTGTTTTTGAATTGCAACCGAGTGCATATGAATCTATAGGGTCGCACACTTAACGGGTTGGAACGAATTGTTGAGATAGATATCCGAATATGGTTTAGTTTGGATAGGGATTCGAATAGAGTTTTTAATAGGCCTGCGACGCCTAGATAGATGCTCTATATATTCAGGGGCGAGACACGGTGGAAACGATCTCGGTACGAGAAAGAAAAACCCTAGCCGTGTGCAGGTGCTAGCACTTCCACGCACGGACGTTTCAACCCCGGACGTATGTATACCAGTAGAGACGCTGCTGCATTGCGGTGTTGGTCGGTGGAGAATGTAAGAAGACGAGGATGTAACGATCGGGTTAAGGAGATCAACTACCTATTTTACGTCGGCACGCGTTTCGTCGGATTGGGCTACTCCGACTCTACTTCCGCTGTTCTGCGCATCGAGTGATAATAATCCATGATTTTTGACTCGAATAGTTTTTTGATTTGTACGATAGAAAAATTTTATTTTTACATTATCATAACCAATCCGTAATTCTACATGTGCAGCCAGCTACCGAGGTTCACTTTCTCAAAGATTTTCGTACCTTGCGTTTTTGTTTCAGGGACCGCGACGAATTTGACGTGACAATGAACTCGTGTCGCCACTTTGCTCAAAGATTCGAGCTATTTCATCAATTCGATGCATTGTCGCTTTCAAAATCCAGTAAACTAGCTCTGAAATATATATATGAAATGGCCAGCTATGCTGTAAGCTAAAGGTGAATGCTGATTTGTTCACAGATTATTCCACTGTACGTGTTACTACTTGCTACGCCAGTGTAGATTGGATTTGTACGAAGACTTTGACTTTTTAACTGGGACAGGTCAACTAATGAATTGGTTCCGAGACTTACTGCAAACTATAAGAATCTTTTTTCCCTACGGGCCATTTGATTTATATTATTGAGTGAATTATTATAGTAAATTATCTACTTAATTAAAAACAAATTAAATAGTTTAAGAAATAAACTTAACACATTCTTTAAAATAAGTTGTCTAAAGAATACAGTAGAAGAACATTTTTTGTGAGGAATTGTATTTTTTGAAGCATTGAGCAAATAATTTATTTTAATAATCTAATAAATAAGCTAAAAAGAACAGTCCCTACAAAACAAATATTTATAGGAAAGAATGAAAGATACTCTTTATGTGAAGGAGTACAACTTTCAGAGAACGAATGACATTTTTGCTAATTAATTCTTTATATAAATATAAAAATTACAATAGTGCAGTAAGAGTATTGTGTTACACAAATGAATTTGACGACATCATTGATAAGAATGGTCCACACCCAATCACATAAGATTTTCTCATATGAGAAGGACACACTATCAAGTTCACATGGAGAACTCAAGTATCATAGTAGTAGTCTTTGAAAGGTTGTATAGTTAAACCGTCACACAATGCATTCATATAAGTATGCCACTATACTATAAACATGTTTGTCCACATCTTTTGCACACACGTACGCTTATTAACTATCCAGCCCTTAGGTCACCTAGTACCACCTATTTTATATATTGATGTCTAAAGGAACGAAGCGTCTTAATTTAGTTCTTTTGGATGTGCTATCGACCATCGATGATAACTAAATTTATTGTGCAAGCCTAAAAAAATTTACTTTGTGTTGACATACGATGATGAATAAATTTACAAACAAGCTAATCATTTGTTTTTATACTGATAAGCCGCTGTTAAAATCTAAATTTTAAAATTTAATTTTAAAGTTTGTTTTAGGGTTTTTTCATCGTCAGTATTTGTTTTTAAATTGCTAATAATACATATATATACAAAAGTTTTATTTATAAATTATTTTTTTGTCATCGATAAATGTTATGGCTTATAATCAGCTATAGCCAAAACGCTGGGACTGAAAACTCATAAGCTCTTCGAACACAAACCAATAGGATAATCCCCTGTTGTTTATCCACAACAACAATCTAGAAATTGAATTTTCGTAGCTGGAAAAACACTTATTTATAGTCAGAGGTGAGGCTCAGCAGACCATAGCAGCCAGCCGGCTCACTCTAATCCAGCTCTTGTGCAGCCGTTGGCACCCAACCATGGCAGAAAACGCCGTCCAGGTTCAACGAACGCCGTTCCGGTCCACATACACCATCCATCGAAGTTATCTCCGCAGGGCCCCACTTGCAGTGACACGGCGCACCGTAGACCGGGCATTGGTGCACAGCCATGGGCCTCCCCTTCTCCCCCACCCTCTCCTCTATAAAACCTCGCCTCCTGCTTCCTCCAAGAGCCGCCATTTCATCACGGTGGAAGTGGAACACCGGAGGAGGAAGGATTGTTTCGCTGTCAGATCGGTAGGCCTCGCCTCGCTGCTGTCGCGGATTCGTCTGGAGTTTCCTGGTTGATGTGGTGATTTAGGGTAAATTTTGTGTTTTTTTTTGTTGGATTTTTTTTTTGGTTTCAGATTGCTGAAGGGATGGGTGAGGCGTCGCCGGCCATCGCCAAGGATGTCACCGAGGTGAGCGAGCGCCTTTCATCTTGGTTCATGGCATTTTGGTGAGGGTTGGATTGGTGTCGGGATGTGATTGAGGGGGAAAAATTGAATATTTGTGTTGTGTAGTTGATTGGGAACACGCCATTGGTGTACCTCAACCGGGTGACCGATGGCTGCGTCGGGCGCGTCGCGGCCAAGCTCGAGTCCATGGAGCCCTGCTCCAGCGTCAAGGACAGGTGAGCGCTCCTAAAATTTATCTTCTTCCCATCGTCTTTTACTGTAACTTGGTTACTCGAGGGTGGATTATGTATCAAAAATTGGTTCTTTCTGGTCGTTTCCGGAATGAAGATGTGATTCTTCTGTGTAGTTCTTAGCTGTTTATGGTTAGAGCTCTTGCTTATATATTGGATTTTGTACTAAAAATTTGTTCCGTGTGTCGCTTTGTACAGGATTGGATACAGTATGATCACTGATGCAGAGGAGAAGGGGCTGATCACTCCAGGCAAGGTGAGGAAGATTTATTTTTTCGGTGTTCTGTACCAATGGAATGGCTTGGTCTTGTAAAGTGTAAACTAGTTGTACTTCCTAGAATATAATTATTGTTGGGATTCAATTATTGTTTGATAGTATGTTGGAGCTGTTCTGCTGATGGGAGGGGTGTGCATAAGGAAGAGTTTAGGTTGACTGGTGCATGTGGCAAAAGCTTAATAAGTAATTAGATCGGATAATGTATGGACCATTCACCTACTGCATTAGTTGAGATATTTTTATTTGATAGTGTATACAAAATGATTAAGGTGATCCTCACGTTTTCGAAGTCAGAGGCAAAGAAATGTGATCCCCTGCTGTCACTCAATTGCATAATCATAAGTTATCCGATAGCTGTTATTCTCCCATCTCACGTTATAGCATGTTGCCCTAATTTATTCTTGATGAAGAGGCCACTAGGCATTATTTTGCAATGGAGATGACCTAATGATTGATGCTTGGGCGGGCCTAGCCTGGTTTTGTTTAGTTGATTTTATTGAGAAAATGAATTGATTTTCTTCATTAAATGGAACCAGCTGTATGGACTAATTAGTACTAGATGACCCACCTATATTTCTAGTTATGTACAACAGACCCTGTCTTGTCTTGTTTTAGAGATAGTTTTCCTAGTACTTATGCTGTTAAAGAATAAATGGCTAACTAATTTTTTTTTCAGCCAAATAAGATCGTGGCTCCATTGCATCACTGCAGTTATTTGATTTGCTTATTCTTTATAAGAACGATTATATTATTTTCAATATCAGCATATTTTGACATACCATGCTTCTTCTAGATTAATATATTTGTCATGTCTAGGAATCATGATGTAGCCTTGGTTTGCAGTATTGTTCATTTTCTCCTGCACCTAGGTGCTTAATCTGTGCAGATACCTTGCCAGTTGACCTAAGTAATTTTTATATTTCCAGTTGCCATCTGCATGATTTGATTGGTAACTTAATGCATATCTAACTAATAGTTTATAATGCTTTTGATATTATAGTAAGCTAGCAGTTTTTTGTTGGTAAACACTTCTTCAAACTGCTAGTAAAGCTAAATCTATTATAACTTCTATAGAGTTAAGATCTGGTTTTACTGATGTTTAGCTTTCTCTGTCAATGATGGCCAGAGTGTGTTGATTGAGCCAACTAGTGGCAACACAGGCATTGGACTGGCCTTCATGGCTGCTGCAAAGGGTTACAGACTTGTACTCACGATGCCGGCCTCCATGAGCATGGAGAGGAGAATCATATTGAAGGCTTTTGGTGCCGAACTGATACTCACTGACCCACTCTTGGGAATGAAAGGAGCTGTTCAAAAGGCAGAAGAACTGGCAGCAAAGACACCCAACTCGTTTATCCTTCAACAATTTGAAAACCCTGCTAACCCAAAGGTGTAGTATGACTTAACATTTTAATACCCTTGTTGATATTTGTGTTCTGAGCACTCATACTGGGATGTTATGCAGATCCATTTCGAGACCACTGGGCCTGAAATCTGGAAAAGCACAGGAGGTAAAATTGATGGTTTGGTTTCTGGTATTGGGACTGGTGGCACTATAACTGGAGCTGGACAATACCTCAAAGAGCAAAATCCTAATATCAAGGTAAGGACCAGAAAGCTTTGCACAACAGTTTTGCTCTGCCATATTGAACAATTAATATTCCAGAATTTGTTCCTTTATGAAAAATAGTATCTGATTTTATTTGTTTTTCTTATGTAAGCTCTATGGTGTGGAGCCAGTCGAGAGTGCTGTCTTATCTGGCGGAAAGCCTGGTAATAATGAGTCATCTGTTAATTTCATCTCATGATTTTGTTTTTACTTTCTGGTTGTGAAAAATACAAAAAAATATAAAATGTTTACCGCACTTTAATTTTTCCCACAATGATCGAAAGCTCAAAAAAAAAAAATCTCTGATTTGTGTTGTCTGGGACTTAGTCATGTGAAATATCTTGTTGAGGAGGGAGAGCAGATTTATCTGGCTGCATTTTGAAATTAAAAATATCATGTGGTTGATAATTGTTGATGTGCTCGTCTGAGGAGTCCTTTTCTGTGGTCAATAGTCTAAGTAAGAAACATATCCTTATACCTCTGAAAAGAAAAGGATATCCTTATGAAGAAGGGACCTCGTGAACCATTTTGCAAATAAATTGAGCTTTCTTTCGATGTTGCTTGTTTTGGACTCTTGACAATTATTTCTCCTAATGCAGGGCCACACAAGATTCAAGGAATTGGAGCTGGTTTTATTCCTGGGGTCCTGGACGTTGACCTTATTGATGAAACTGTACAAGTATGTTGTGTATTAAGTTGAGCTGTAGAAAGACAGCATATAAAAAAATTAGAACCGTATTATTTGTGCTCACTTGCTCCATTGCTTTACTTTTGTTCTTTGCGAATAGTAGTCTGTACTAGATCTATATTATTCATGCTGTCTTAGCAAATATCTGCTACTTTTAATCTGGTATGAATGTTCGGTGCATTGAACTGTTTGCCAGGTTTCAAGTGATGAAGCTATCGAGATGGCAAAGGCTCTTGCATTGAAAGAAGGGTTGCTGGTAAGTTTTGTGTTTGATGTTTGTTTCTGTTTTCTATTATTAATCTATAGTACACATATTGCTTTTGTTAAGCCTCTCCTTTTATGGATCATTTGGATGGTACCTTTGCTGAAGTCATCAATGATGTAAATATTTGTAGGTTGGAATATCTTCAGGTGCAGCAGCTGCTGCTGCTGTTAGGCTCGCTCAGAGGCCGGAAAGCGCAGGAAAACTTTTTGTTGTAAGTGTTATATCTTTCTTCCTCCGAATTTATAATGTGCTACGGCTTAAAGCTGCTTCAACTGCACCTGCACTTGCCTGTCCCCCAAATCCATCTGGTATTTTAGTTGAAATGCACCGATATACTCTTCATGCCCTAGAGGAATGTTAACGAATCTCAGTGCTTTATTTGTTTTGTCAACATGACATATGTAGTTCTTATACAACGAGCTACCATCGAAAACAGGCTATCTGCACTTTGTCAATTTGTTTCATCATTTATATCCCCACAACCAACACCCTTCCTCAATGTAGGTTGTCTTCCCAAGCTTTGGTGAGCGGTACCTTTCGTCGGTGCTCTTCCAGTCCATCAAGAAGGATGCCGAAAACATGGTGGTCGAGTCCTAAAACGCACAATCTCTGGGAGTCCACAAGAATAAAAGTTTGGTGTCTCTGCTTGTGTTATTAAACATTCCTTGGCCTGCCATTTTCATGTCATTCAGCTTGTGTAGCAATGGGGAATACAGCATGTTAACCTTGAGGTGTTAACGATTTGCATTTTTATCTGCCCTGTACATCGAACCCTTTTACTTGGCATTTATCAGCCAGTGTGAGTGAAATAAAGCACCATGATCTTTCTCATGTTTTGGGATGTTTCTCTGAATCATAA
Organism: Oryza meyeriana var. granulata; assembly: GCA_003991445.1. Taxonomy (NCBI): domain Eukaryota; kingdom Viridiplantae; phylum Streptophyta; class Magnoliopsida; order Poales; family Poaceae; genus Oryza; species Oryza meyeriana. The sequence goes on along the minus strand of RYFJ01001346.1, from coordinate 63,259 downwards.
ATATTCTCAGAAAGAAAAACAGTAGTGCTCTGAAGAACGACAATATCAGGACCAACAAGTGTTCCATCTGTCCATGGATCCTGTGCAACACACACACACACACGTACAACTGTTGCACCAGTTTATGGACAATGGCTGACTGACAAAATTACAAAATAGTACTGATGAACATTGATGCTCCTAGTCCTTGCTGCTGCTGCAGCTAACTGGCTTTGGCAGGAGCAAAGGACCCAAGATCAGTCAGAAAGGTGCAATGCAGGCTATGCTCATGTCCCAGGCACTGCTGGCCTGTTTGCAATGCCATCATCATTCATTGGTTTATTGGGGTGTTTCAATTGGCTTACTGAGTTGGCTTATAAACCGCACGTAAAACAAAAAATATTATTAGTACGTGATTAATTAAGTATTAACTATTAAAAACTTGAAAAATGTATCTATTTTATTTTTTAGAGAGAAATTTTTTTATAAAAAACATACCGTTTTATGTTTTGGAAAACCTGCTAATAGAAATCGAGCAAATAAGCAGGATGGAACGGGGTGTTAGTTGTTAGTTACCTGTTACTACTCCTTCCCTTGTAAATGCACAACCTTGTTCCTGTAGGAATGGAGCCACACCTACATAGATTTTGACCAAACCTCTGTAGCTGGGCACATACACCTCTTCTTCTAGGGATTAATCTGATTCAAGCAACCAACTTTGTCAACGTCTTTGGTGAGTTTTTAGTGGTATCTTCAGTGAATTCACTTGCAGACAAGACTAGCATGTCCATTGTCAACATGGCTACTTGTTTAGGCACTTGACTTCCTGTTTCTACTGCTTTATTTTGGTAGTGGTAATCATTCATAGCATCAGCACAAAGGACAAGGCTGGTCCAATGTATTACAGCTTTGCCTTTTCTCTGCTCACATTTAGGGAGAGGCAAAACTATGAATTACAAAAGGATTAACTTTTACTTGCAAGAACGCGCATGGATGAGTTTCTTTGGACAAGTACAGAATGAGCTTCTTCACTACTATGATATATGATTATGGAGCTTTAATTATGAGTAAAATTGCACTGGTAAGAATGTCAACGGCAGAGGAGGGCCATCCATCTAAATCCGTCACCGTACCTACTCCAATTATAGTTTTTACATATTATTCCTTAAACTTAATATTACATAACAACTAAATCTAAATGGATAGCTAAATATAAAATTAAATTAAGGTGAGTATTTCCTATAGCAAAAAGGTGGACAACATATCTATGAAAAATATGCTTTTATTTATTTTAGGCAATATTATGATATTTTTCCTTTTATCCATAGTAAAGTACGGATATTTAGCTAGTAAAAGATAAAAAGAACAGCTGAAAGGTAACCTAGACTTTCCTTTCCTTTCACTTTTGAGTGGGCAGAAAAAGACTACATGCACAGCTGCATCATTTTCATCATCTCCAGCCATGGAAATTGTCTCGAGTGTGCAAGTGTAGAGCCTGCAGGGAGATTTCTCAACTGAATATAACTTTATGGTCTGAAAAATCTGAAACCTGCAGGCCATTGATCCATGCAGTGCATCTGATCCAAGTATACTAGGACTTCTTCAAGAACACGTAAAAAAAATCAACTTCTCATCGAACTTGTACCTCTCACTGTCCTGCTTCGACTTCACATCCCACAGATCAGCAAGGCTGCACACTGGCTGTGCATGCTTCCCTTTCAGAGTGAACACCTCCTCGCCAGTGTCTCTCGATCACATTATTCCTCAATACCAGAACAACAAGGAATTGCTCATCAGGTCATCCAGGGCACTACTGATTGAGTGATCTGAACAAAATGCAGGCGCAATACGCTACCAGTTACAGGCTTCAGGCCCCATGCAGAGATCCCAAAAGATAATTGTGACAAAGGTATCAATTGATGCCAAGTAACCATTCCGAAAGACAGCTTGATTACCGAGTTTTGAATGATGAGAGGTATGAACATCTTCCAGTGACTCTTGGGATTCGGACCATCTATTACTTTTGATCAACATGAATGGGCTTCTCCCATTTGAGACAACAGTAGTAATCTCTTTCATCTTGTTTGGGACCCATGGAGTTCCATTAGGGAGAACCTATGATGCAGTTGTATGGCATCCTCAATTGATTGCCTAGAAGCTAGATATGCTCAAATACAGGTCAAATAAGACAATTAAATAGCCAAACCTTCTCCCCATGCTCATTAGTTTTACACCTCCCACTGTTCTCCACCAATGCTATTGGCAAGGAAAATCATAAAAAGAGCAGAACATTATTAAAATTAAACATTCATAGGGAAAAGGGCAAGAGATTTTACAAGCACAACTGTTTGTAAACACCTAAAAAAGGTACTCTTTGTGAACAGTCTAGTATACAGAGAATAAAAAAGAACTCATGTTAATTACTGAAACCATTTGCAATGAAAGGGCATGTCAGAAAGCAAAGCAGCAGCAGGTATTGTCATAAAGATTGACGCACCACACACACTTGGCTAGTGATGAGGAAAATGCAGAGTTCAACTCCATCTGCATAATTCCATCTTGTCATATTCAATGTGACATAAGCACATGTCCTGTTGGAGAGTGGAACGTACCGCATTTCACCCAAAACTTAAGTTGGGCCCACACATCAGTGGCACATCGGCGTGGCAGGCGGCAGCAGGTGCGGCCGACGGCATTCTCAGCGTCGCCGGCGGCGAACCGCTCGGTTTCAAGAGACGCGACCAAAAGATGAAACGTAGAGGGGTTCAAGATGAAGCTAATGGTGGTCTATTTGCTGACTGGAATGGCCGGAATCTCGACGACAGCGAGCCCCAGCGGCGGTTGCTCTCATGTTGTAGGCGCAGATGAAGTTAGGGGCTCGACTAGGCCATTTTATTGCATGCATGAGGTCTTAGGGACCTCTAGGAACGTCAACAAGTGGTTCGTTGTGGCCAGCGAAGCTCGGACGGCGGCGACGATGGAAGAAGTGGTCCGGTGGCAGAGGAATCGGTAGGATGATGACAACGGCTCGATTGGGTCGACAACCTGCCAACATGTTGTGCATGCTAGGTTAATAGGGTCCTCGGGAAGGTACCTGTGCAGGGAATCGAGCTACGACTCACCGGAGGCGGCGGAATCGCTCGTGGAGGCGGTGGCCGGAGTTAAGGAAGACGAAGGCCGATCTTCTCGCTTGTTGCATCTTTGACGAAGACCGACGAATTCGAACTGCACAACATGGGGGAGAGAGGCACAGACAGGTTAGGCATGGAGTAGAGCTCATGTTCCCGAGCTCAGCGTGCGGCGAAGCTCACCAGGAAGAGGATGGCGACCATCGACCACTTGCCAGCGTCGGGGAAGACGACACCGTTCCAGGAGATTCTGGGGCGGAGTCCCTTGGTTTCTCCATGGAACGCGATGATGGTAGGAAGGAGAGGCTGATGACTAAGTGGGGGCTTAAATGGTCGATGTTGCCAAGTGTGATGTTTTATATCGGCTCTATTGATGGTAGGGCTACTCGTTGGACCGAAACTCGATGGACGTCGAAAGACAAGATGATTTATATTGGTTCAGGCTCTCGGGGCGAGGTAATACCCTACTTCTAGTTGTGGTGTATTGTTTTCACTGTATTCTCTAGCGAGATTGGTTATGTGCCGGGGGTCCTTGCTTCACCTTATATACCAAGGAGACAAGGTTACAAGATAGGAATCCCAATCGGACTCGATCAAGGAATTTTCTTCTAGAAACATAGAGTAACCGGTTAGTACTATATCTCTTTTCTTGTCGTATAAGGTTATATGAAGCCAAGTTCTACTATATCCCTAATTACATGGGCTGGCCCACCCTCTATCCGAATATCCGTATGTCTTTCATGAGGTACCCAGGGTCTATGGCCTCCATAGTAGCCCTAAGATCTTTATAGTTAAGTTACAGCTGATGCCAAGTACTCATCCTCCACAATGAAGAATTCCTGAGTGTATTGCTTCTAAGTACTCTTTGTCCGAGTGCTTCTTCTCCCGAGTTCTGCTTCATGTCGGCTGGCAACGAGGTTATGAAGGGTTTCATAAAAAAATATGAATAGTGTGCGCCGAATAGGCGCACCTATTAAGTGTAGTCCCTGACTTTATGTTTAATTGAGAAAAAAAATTAAATATAAAGTCAAAGATCTTTAACTTTTAAGTCTTTCCCGAATAATATATTTCTTAGAAATTGGACTTTTCAGCTTTATATTAGTTGAAATTTTTTTTGCTCAAGGCAATTTGGCTAAGCATGTAAGCCGAGTACCACTATGGAGTTAATCCACTATGTGGTGAGATGTACTTAAGTGATACCTGCATCTCCAATTTTAATAGAGACCAGCTATTGATTCTTATAAGGATATATCCCCAATACTTGTTAAATAATGCAGACATCTGAACACATGTGTCTAGCAAATAGGCTTAACATGAAGCATATCTGATTATTTTAATCGGTTCCTATAAAACAACATCCAAATAGTGATTTTAACACAATTAGCTATCGGCCCAATAGGACATGCTATTTAGTAACTCATATCTTATGACCCACTATTGAGCAAGCCGGCCCAAGCCAACCACTCAGCGCAGCCCTTAAGTACTAGGGAGAGAGAAAAGATTCTCCTTTCTTCCCCAAATCGCCAAACTGCTTCAACTCCTAGATTCACGCCCAAACTTTTGCGTTCTCCACCTCCAAGGCTAGGGTTTCCACGCTGCTTGAGCTTTTCTTCACAGATCCAAAAAATCCCACGATCCAGCATTGATTCTCTCCGATTAGAAGCTTTTCCCTCTTCCTCCAGACTTTAGCCATGCCGAGATCGCCGTCCGACGTTCCCCACATCCTGGCAGGGACATGGCCAACATCAACCTCATGCTCCTCCAAGCTAGCATATTTGGAGCAAAACAAGGACCTCTAGTCAAAGGTGAGACAATCCCCACTCCTAACTCCCACGAGATTGTGATTTTTGAATCCTTTTACGATAGGGGTTTTCTCTTCCCACCTCCGACTTCTTCCGAGGCCTCCTTGAGTATTATCAAATTGAACTTGTCCACCTCAATCCCAACTCCATTCTTTAGATTTCTATTTTCGTCACTCTTTCCGAAGCTTTTCTCGGGGTCGATCCCCATTTCAACCTCTTCTGCTATCTCTTTCATGTCAAGCCCCAATCGTCCAAATCCAATCCACAAGTCATAATGGGAGCCGGGATTCAGCTTCGGAATGACATGAAAAAGGTTTACCTTCACCTCCCCCTAAAAACCTCCTTGAAAAGCTGGCACCAGGAGTGGTTTTACTGCTCCAATCCGGAACCCTCCTTGCCATCTTTTGGTGGGAACCCCCCCAAGGTTTTGAATTGTTGGTCGGCTCCCCTCTCGGAGGCCGATATGGTGCAGGTGTTGCTACTGATGGACAAGATCGCGGACTTAAAGAAGAAAGGACTGACTGGACCCTGGGTTGCATGAGTTTTCTTGAATCGGCATACACAGCCCCTAAAGGCCAGGATCCACCCTGGGTACGAGTACCAGAGGAAGGGTGATCCAACTCAGGAGTGTGCTGATCTTGTTGACAAAGACGTCGTCACAGATACTTTGTGCCACTACTTCAGTAGTGGCCTGGTAGATACTCTTGACACTGAGAAGTGCCCCAAGCCCTTCTGTTTGAGAAGGCCTAGACCGGTGGTAAGCTTTTGATATCTTATTGTGTTGATGATTGATTGGAATGCTTGTGATGACTGCTGTGAGACTGAATTACTTGAATTGTCTTCTGTGGGTGCCATGGGCCCCGGGTACCTCATGACAAGCATATGGGCCACTCGGATAGAGGATGGGCCTAGCCTTGTAATTAGAGATATGGTAACCCTCGGCAAACCTTGCCTTGTGCAATAAGGAAAATATAGTCCTAGCCGGGTACATTATATCTCTAAGGGGAGATCTCCTAGTGGTAATCCGACGGGGACTCCTATCTTGTAACCCTGTCCCCTAGTATATAGGGAGGCAGGGCGCCCTTGAGGGCATAGCCAGACGGTTCATCAAAATCGCCACCACAATTCCTCAAAGGAATACATACAAACTGGACGTAGGGTATTACCTCATAACGAGGGCCTGAACCAGTATAAAATCTTCTCGTGTTCCTTTGCAATCCATCAAGTTTCCATCCGCCAAGTAGCCCTATATATTTATTGCCGGTGTAAAACATCGACAGTTGGCGCGCCAGGTAGGGGCTTCGGCGCGATCTACATCTACAAGCTCGATGGATCCAGCAACCGGAGTCGACGGCGGCAAACTCTCCCCTGGAGATACAATTGCATTCGGAAGCCTCGACTTCATCGCCGACCAGATCGGCAATCTCACCTTGGCCGACTCGGACTCGATCCGATCTGCCAAGGAATCGGCTGACTCCGCGCCAGTCGGTCCACACGACGCTGCAGCAACCCTCATCGACTTGCTGCGGCAATCTTCATCTTGTCCGGGTCTCGGGACAACTCTTTCCTTCGGTGTTCGACTCGGACTCGGTCTTGAGCCAGCCAAGATCGAGCTAAGAAGGGAAGACATCGTCAATCTCCCGTACAGACTCGGCAACGCCGTGGATACCTTCAGACAACATCCGACGCGGCAAACCCGATCCTCTGGATTTTGACTCGGATATGGCCTAGAGCCGCTCGAGATCGGATCTAGGGAGGTTGGAGTTATCATCACCCCCATCAACTATTCCGACTACGACTCTCAGTCGGACTACGACTCCCAGTCGGATTCCGACTCTAAGTCGGACAGCAGTTCGGCAAGCTTCTCCCTGCCACGAGAAATCTTCATGGCATTCAAAGGCTCTACTCCTACTCAGGAATCACGCCGACTACGCGAGCAGCAAGAGGAGGAAGCACGCTGACTGCGAGAACAACAGGAGGAAGAAGCAAGATGCCTGCATGCCCGCGACGACGGCCTACGCAGGGCTAGGCGAACCGCTCAACAACAAACTCTCCAAACAAGAGTCGGCGACCACGATGTCTTCGTCACTCCTCAACAGAACATTGTGGCCGCTGCGACTCTACTGGATACACTCCAGTTCGGGCCTGATCACCAGGCTACCCCGACGATCGCAAGGATAAAAGCCATGCTTACCGCTGCTGCATGTCAGCAGCATCAACAGTCGGGTGATACCCTCATACCGACCAACCGGTCGACATCCCAACGGCAGTCTCATCTACCTCAAAGCGACGCCGAGCGGCTGGCTCCAGTCAGCTGCATACGGAGGCACGTCAGGCGTCACTCGGCAACCCCAACGACAACCGGCGACGTCAAAGCAACCGTTGGGACGATCAGGACCTCCGAGACCGACTACGGCGCGACCTTCGGTAAGACATCACCACTCGGCGCCGTGAACGAGAAGAAGATGAGCAACGCCAACTGGAAGACAAGAACAGGCGTTTCGGCCTCCACCACGAGCGGTTTCGCCGCCGTATTCGGAGTCGGAGCCCTCATGAAGACGAAGGCATACCGGCCTTCACCCGGGAGCTACAACAGGTCGACTGGCCGTCGGGTTTCAAGCCTACAGGCATCGACAAATACGATGGCAAGACCAATCCCGAGTCCTGGATCACGGTCTACACTCTGGCGATCCGAGTAGCTGGAGGAAATCACAAAGTCATGGCTAACTACCTCTGTCGGAGGATGAAACCTCGACGGCGGGAAGTCGGGAGACCCCCCTTTTGAGATTCGGCCAGGGGAGTAGTTCTCAGGCGAAGCCGACGTCAGGGTGTAGAAGAAAGACACGCGAGGAAGACGTAGAAGAAGCTGCGGGGTTCGGACCGTCCGAAGCGGGTCCGGACCGTCCGAACTGTAGTGAAGCAGAAGGGTCCGGACCGTCCGATGCGGGTCCGGACCGTCCGAAGCGTGGTGGTCGCACGGGGCGTCCGGGAAGACGATCAACCGAGGTGCACAGAGGAGAGAGGGGGATTTATACAGGTTCGGGCCGCTTGGAAGCGTAATACCCTACATCCTGTGTGTTTGCTATCTGGAGATGAATGTGGTTTGCTGTGTTACAAAGTGAGCTCAGCCCGCGGCCGGAACCGGAGAAGAAGAGCAGTAGGTTGAGAATGAGCTCGGGTGCTGAGAGCTGGGAGCTAGAGGTCCTCCGTTCCCTCTCCCCCCTCTCCTCGTCGGCTTGGATCCTCCTTTATAGGCGAGGGGAGTCCACAGTGCCGACCGCCGAGAGAGAGAGAGAGAGCTTCTGGTCATTTCTCCTGTGCGTCCCCCTCCGCCTGCGACGCCCACGCCGGAGTTGGAGGGACGTCCAGTCGCTCCCCTCCGCCTGCTGTGCCCATGCCGGAGTAGGTATGCAGCGGGCGGTGGAGTCGTAAGGATGTGACGGGATGTGACGGAGCGTGTTGCCGAAGTCAAGAGTCTCTGACTGCTTGGACTTCGGCACACGCCCTCGCCACTGAAGTCAAAAAAGCTCTGACTGCATAGCAGATGCACAGCGAATTGAGCCCTCCATAGTCAAAAGGCTTCTGACTACACAGGGAGTGGGCCCACGGGGGGCCGCGCTGGGAGCTCTCGCCTGTTCGAGCGGGCGACAGGTGGAAAGCGTCCCTCCACGCGCGCGCTAGGCTCCGAGCTCCTTGGTGACGGACAAGTAGGCCCCGGACCGGTCTCAACGCCCGGGTCCGAGGTTGCGGTCCTCGGGTCCGGGAGGCGAGACCTGGGACCGAGGCCGGGGGTCCCAGGCACGGGGGCGCGGCCCGAGCACCGGAATACTCCAGCTCCGTGCCCGGGGACGCCTACCGAGACTGGGATTGCTGGCCCGGGCCCCGAAGGTAGAACCGGGGCCGGGAATGTCCTCGGCGGCGAGGCCCGAGGAGGGAGCGGGCCGTCATTGCGACGCGCCCGGGAAGGTACACCCGGGCCCGGGCGGTGCCCGGGCCCGAGGCACTTAGCATTGTTGGCCGTTGCTTGTTTCTGAGCGTAGGCCCTGGGAAGCCGGCGTGGCCGAAGACCCTCGCGTTCTCGGGGACTGGGGGACCCCCAGTCCCATTTTGCCGACAGTGGCCCCTGGCCCTGTTGCTCGGCCGGGATCAGCCCCGGGCAGGAACAGGGCCACGTCTTGAAGAAAAGAGGGGACGCGGGGTGCACCAAAGAGGGGACGCGGGGTGCACCTGGTTCGCCATGGACTGGTGTAGCTTGGCGATTTGTTGATTTAGGCGGGATAGGTGCCCGGGACCTGGGCACCCATACGGTCGCCACCGGGTTCTTCGTGGCGACCCGCCGGCCGGGGACAGCGGCGGCAGAGAGGTGCGTTGTCCGATCGGAGGCCGCTGCCGAATCTACCGCCGACGAGGCCTCCCGCGCTTGGTCCAAGATGGAGGTGCGGGAGAGGGAAACACCCTTCGAGAGGAAAGCGTCCGGGCCCAAGAGGCCGGGCTCGCGTCTCGGGGGTGCGAGTTTGCCGTGCGCGAGGAAGTCGCGGTGGTTCGTGTTAACGCCAAAATTTGGTATGGGTCGTTACCATGTTCGGTTAAGGAAAGAAGCGATATCAACCATTGGAAACTAATCCAGAAGAGTTCGAGCTTGGGAAGGAATCGTGAAGACCATGTTATGGCAGTCAATTACTTTATCTATAAATTAGGTAGTTTTAATACTTTTTAGAGAAACCTGATCACGTGTCCGATCAGGACTTGTTAGTTTTCCTTTTATAGATAGGAAATTCGTGTGCCGTGTCCTATTAGGACTAATAACTCGGGGTATATATACGTATGCCCGAGTAGCTTGTAAATCATCTCTCGATCAATTAAACTTCGGCGCATCGCCACCCTTTCGACGGGTTCTTGCTTCTCGAGCGGGGCTGCATCGGTTAGGTCCGAACTCCTGCGAGAGGGTAAGACTCGTCACCCCTTACCCAGGTGTATCTGCCCTGTCTACGGCTGCATCGGTTCGGTCCGACCTCTTAGGCCGATCAGGTATACCACATCACGCGTGCGTAGATCTTATCAGTTTACTGGGGGCGATTTATCATCAGTTCGTGCTGCATCGGTTGGGTCCGACCTACTGAACTGCCAGCGATAAATCGTTCCTGCTAGGTTGATGGTTTTTGCGCAAGCGTCTTATCGGAATGTATAGCCGATAAGTTATCTTATTACATCACAGTTGCATTAGGTCTATCGGCTTGTTGAGGTTCCTTTACTATTATCGATCTGTGCTGCATCAGTTAGGTCTGAACTACTAGATCGATAATAATAGATTTATCCTTGTCGAGCCGATCGGTGTATATGCGACGTTCTATCGGAGTGCTTAGCCGATAGGTTATCTTTTTATAAAGCCGACTGTATTATCTTTGCTATTTTGGTCATCTATATTATCATCGGTTTTCTAGCCGATGCACATGTGTTTCCTTGGCAGTCGGCTAGCTTACTATTCTTGCTTATCTATTTTATCATCGGCTCCTAGCCGATGCATATGTTATACTGACATCTTGTCTATTTGCTCATAGCGTCATCGGTTTCCTAGCCGATATACAGGTGCTATCGGCTATCGGCTACGAGGAGCTTATATCAGTCCGTATCGGCCGATAGCCGATTGTGCAAGTACTGCTGGTAGCCGGACACAAGGACCAATAAGGACCCGAACGCGAGCACGCTGGAGACAAAGGCCCGGGCACAGGCGTAGCCGGTGTGCGAGCACTGTTGGCGCCATCGGCTGAAGGAAGACTCTATCGGCTTATTGGCCCACGCGGGCACAAAGACCCGGGCGTGGGCAGGAGACCCGGGCGCGAGTACAGGCGGGGGCCCGGGCACGAGCATAGCGGCGATCGGCTGGAAGGAATCCGTATTGGCTTGCTGACCGATTAGATCGGTGATCTAATTTCTTCATCTCCTTGTCAATTGCGGGGTCAAATTGACTGGCACGCCTACGAACCTCAAGACTTTAGGACCTGCACTGGAGCTAAGCAGATCTCCCAGGCCTTCGCGTGTCATCAGACGCCGAACCAGATCGCCAGCACACGTTTTTGGCACACCCAGCGATTTTCGGTGTCAACAGTTCGCGAGGAAGTCGCAGTAGTTCACGAGGAAGGCGCCGGTCCCCTTCTGACGCTGCCCGGGGTGCGGTCGGAAGAAGGTCAGCGACCCTTCCCCGTGCGGCGGCGTCTCCGGGCGCGAACGTCTGGTAGAGCTGATGGCCGTCGAAGAGGTTGAGAAAGACGCCACTTTCCTTCTGACGCCATCCGCGGCCGCCTTCGGGGCCCGGGGGCCCTCCATGCCCCCGAGTGCTCCCCTTCCGACGCCGCTCGGGGTCCGGTATGAAGTACACCGGTGACCTCCCCCTGTGCGGCGACATCTCTGGGCCTCGCTCGTGCTTGCGCTTGGCTTTTGCCTATCTGGTACAAAGAGATACATTTGTATACGTATATGATCATGTCTATATTTTCGTACCTTAGTCTATTGCGTTGTTCGGAGAATGGAGCTCGGACTCGCTTCCCTCGCGAGCCACGAGACTGGAAGAGGCATGTGCTCTGGACCCGGGGGCCCCGGCCAGCGCTAAGGATATACGTCCGGACCCGGGGGCCCCGGACTGGAATGTGGTTTTGATATTAGCCGGGTTCCGGGGGCCCGGGCTTGAATATGGAATGTGAGACGACCTTCCGGAAGCATTCTCGCCGGGGCGGTGCTATCCGGGCTTCGCGCCCTATTCCGGGTGTCGCGTTCCTAGGCTTGCACTCGCCTTGGCGAGGCCGCCCTGGTTCGGCACCCTGGTGTCGGGCCCGGGGCACGGATTCGGTAATCCGTGCCTCGGCTCAATATGTGTCCGGGACCCAGGGCCCCGGACTGAAATATGATTTGTTATGTATGATTGATATGTGCCCGGGCACAGGGGCCCGGGTATGGATACGGACCATGTCGGGACAACTTCCCCGGACACGCCCTTTTGCCGAAGCGACGCCGTCCGGGTACTCGTGCCCTGTGAGGGTCATTCCGGGTGCCACGTTCCTAGGCGCGCACTCGCCTTGGCGATGCCGCCCCGGGTCGGGCTCCTCAGAGTCGGGCCCGGGAGGTAAGTCCCAGGCCATATGTTTGTCGGGCGAGGGGCGCTCTACGACGAGCGCCACGCTCGCTGCCTGCGGAATATTATTGGTGCGTGCCCAACCATCAACTCGCGTGTCATGACCTGGGGCCACGGCGCGAGGAGCGGGCACGAGCCCCGCTACTGAGGGCAGCGAGGACGTTCTCTGGTTCTGGCCTGTTAGGGGCCGTGTTCGGGCTCAGCTTCCCTTGCGAGGGTGCGAGCTCTTGACACCGGGAGAAGATCCTCGACCGGGAGCGGTCTGCCCGGACTCGCGCTCAACAGGGCGGCGTGGTCCGGACTATCACACCGGGACCCGGAGGCCCCGGGCTGAGTCGGGATGAGCCGCCCGGACTCGCCATCGTGTCCGATGAGGCCCGGGCAGTCGTACCCTATGTGCGTCCGGGGCCCGGAGGCCCCGGACTGAGTCGGGACGAACTGCCCGGACTCGTCATCGCGTCCGATGGAGTCCAGGCAGTCGTACCCTATGTGCGTCCGGGGCCCGGAGGCCCCGGACTGAGTCGGGACGAACCGCCCGGACTCGTCATCGCGTCCGATGGAGTCCAGGCAGTCGTACCTTATGTGCGTCCGGGACCCGGAGGCCCCGGACCGAGTCGGGACGAACCGCCCGGACTCGTCATCGCGTCCGATGGAGTCCAGGCAGTCGTACCTTATGTGCGTCCGGGACCCGGAGGCCCCGGACCTAGTCGGGACGAACCGCCCGGACTCGTCATCACGTCCGATGGAGTCCAGGCAGTCGTACCCTAGGGCCTCGGCTCGAATATGTGTCCGGGACCCAGGGGGCCCCGGACTGAGGCTAGATACGCGCGCCCGGGAGCTAAGGGCTCCGACCGGGGCTAGAGCTGCGCCCGGGAGCCAAGCTCCCACCGGGGCTAAGTATGCGCTCGGGAGCCAAGGGCTCCTACCGGGGCGAGGTACGCACTCGGGAGCCAGGCTTGAACCGAGGCTAGATACGCGCCCGGGAGCTAAGCTCCGACCGGGGCTAAGTATGCGCCCGGGAGCCAAGGGCTCCGACCGGGGCAAGGTACGCGCCCGGGAGCCAGGCTCCTACCGGGGCTAAGTATGCGCCCGGGAGCCAAGGGCTCCGACCGGGGCGAGGTACGCACTCGGGAGCCAGGCTCGAACCGAGGCTAGATACGCGCCCGGGAGCTAAGCTCCGACCGGGGCTAAGTATGCGCCCGGGAGCCAAGGGCTCCGACCGGGGCGAGGTACGCACTCGGGAGCCAGGCTCGAACCGAGGCTAGATACGCGCCCGGGAGCTAAGCTCCGACCGGGGCTAAGTATGCGCCCGGGAGCCAAGGGCTCCGACCGGGGCGAGGTACGCGCCCGGGAGCCAGGCTCCGACCGGGGCTAAGTATGCGCCCGGGAGCCAAGGGCTCCGACCGGGGCGAGGTACGCACTCGGGAGCCAGGCTTGAACCGAGGCTAGATACGCGCCCGGGAGCTAAGCTCCGACCGGGGCTAAGTATGCGCCCGGGAGCCAAGGGCTCCGACCGGGGCGAGGTACGCGCCCGGGAGCCAGGCTCCTACCGGGGCTAAGTATGCGCCCGGGAGCCAAGGGCTCCGACCGGGGCGAGGTACGCACTCGGGAGCCAGGCTCGAACCGAGGGTAGATACGCGCCCGGGAGCTAAGCTCCGACCGGGGCTAAGTATGCGCCCGGGAGCCAAGGGCTCTGACCGGGGCTAGGATACGTGCGCCCGGGAGCCAAGGGCTCCCATCGGGGCTAGGTACGCTCCCGGGAGCTAAGCTCCGACCGGGGCTAAGTATGCGCCCGGGAGCCAAGGGCTCCGACCGGGGCGAGGTACGCACTCGGGAGCCAGGCTTGAACCGAGGCTAGATACGCGCCCGGGAGCCAGGCTCCTACCGGGGCTAAGTATGCGCCCGGGAGCCAAGGGCTCTGACCGGGGCTGGGCCTACTGCCGCTCCTCGAGGCGTTTGGCCAAGCACTGGACGGCGCGGCACTCCGTAAGGTCGTGCCGGTCCGTCTGGTGGAAGGCGCACCATCCCCGGACCATTGCCGGCGGCGGCGGCGCACGTGCGGCCCTTTGTCGCTTACCGCCGCCGTCGTCGTCCTTGTAGGCGATGTCGCCCCGGGGGCTGCCCGCAGCAGCTAAGGCGGAGCTCTCGGCGGCCGCCTTGGCCTTCTGGCGCTTCCTCTTGTTCCGGCGCGAGGCGGATCGCGAGGACTCGCCGGCTCCTGCATGATTGCCGGCGGTGATCAGGCGATGGGCCGCACCAACGAGGTCGGCGACTTCGCCGAGCCACCGCCTTTCCTGGCCGCTGCCCCCGGTGGAAGCCGGGGGGTGGCGCAGGAGAGCTTTCGCCGCCAGGAGGGCTTCCTGCGGCGTCGCCGGCTGGATGTCTTGATGGTGGCGCGCCGTAGAGCGGCGCGCCTGTTCACGCCTCACGAATGAGGCCGCGGCGGACCCAGCCTGGCACTTACCAGCTCCTTCCGCAACGGGAGGTGCCGAGGCCGCTCGACCAGGCCGCCATTGGGTGAAGTCGGCCCGTGCAGCACGCGCCGCGCGCCCCCAGGGAGACGTGGGGGAACGCGGTGAGCTAGGCACAGGGCTAGCATTGTCCGGCGGGGTGAAGCCGCCGGACCCGTCGTGGCCACCTGCCATGGAGCGCGCCGATGTTGGAGGCGCCGGCGTACCACCTGAAAAGGAAACTCCCCCTACCTGGCGCGCCAGCTGTCGGAGGATGAAACCTCGACGGCGGGAAGTCGGGAGACCCCCCTTTTGAGATTCGGCCAGGGGAGTAGTTCTCAGGCGAAGCCGACGTCAGGGTGTAGAAGAAAGACACGCGAGGAAGACGTAGAAGAAGCTGCGGGGTTCGGACCGTCCGAAGCGGGTCCGGACCGTCCGAAGCGGGTCCGGACCGTCCGAACTGTAGTGAAGCAGAAGGGTCCGAACCGTCCGATGCGGGTCCGGACTGTCCAAAGCGTGGTGGTCGCACGGGGCGTCCGGGAAGACGATCAACCGAGGCGCACAGAGGAGAGAGGGGGATTTATATAGGTTCGGGCCGCTCGGAAGCGTAATACCCTACGTCCTGTGTGTTTGCTATCTGGAGATGAATGTGGTTTGCTGTGTTACAAAGTGAGCTCAGCCCGCGGCCGGAACCGGAGAAGAAGAGCAGTAGGTTGAGAATGAGCTCGGGTGCTGAGAGCTGGGAGCTAGAGGTCCTCCGTTCCCTCTCCCCCCTCTCCTCGTCGGCTTGGATCCTCCTTTATAGGCGAGGGGAGTCCACAGTGCCGACCGCCGAGAGAGAGAGAGAGCTTCTGGTCATTTCTCCTGTGCGTCCCCCTCCGCTTGCGACGCCCACGCCGGAGTTGGAGGGACGTTCAGTCGCTCCCCTCCGCCTGCTGTGCCCATGCCGGAGTAGGTATGCAGCGGGCGGTGGAGTCGTAAGGATGTGACGGGATGTGACGGAGCGTGTTGCGAGTCAAGAGTCTCTGACTGCTTGGACTTCGGCGCAGCCCTCGCCACTGAAGTCAAAAAAGCTCTGACTGCATAGCAGATGCACAGCGAATTGAGCCCTCCATAGTCAAAAGGCTTCTGACTACACAGGGAGTGGGCCCACGGGGGGCCGCGCTGGGAGCTCTCGCCTGTTCGAGCGGGCGACAGGTGGAAAGCGTCCCTCCACGCGCGCGCTAGGCTCTGAGCTCCTTGGTGACGGACAAGTAGGCCCCGGACCGGTCTCAACGCCCGGGTCCGAGGTTGCGGTCCTCGGGTCCGGGAGGCGAGACCTGGGACCGAGGCCGGGGGTCCCGGGCACGGGGGCGCGGCCCGAGCACCGGAATACTCCAGCTCCGTGCCCGGGGACGCCTGCCGAGACTGGGATTGTGTCGATGCTTTGCACCGGCAATAATACTATGGGGGTACTCGGCGACCTGGAATTCGGTGGATTGCAGAGGAACGCGAGGGAGTTATACTGGTTCAGGCCCTCGATGTGAGGTAATACCCTACGTCCAGTTGAGGTGTTATTCCTCTGAGGTGGATTTGTGATCAATGATCTGGTCTGCCCTCATGGGGCGCCCTGCCTCCCTTTATATACTAGGGGACAGGGGTACATGGTAAGGATCCCAGTCGGATACGACCAAGGGATTTCCTTATTAGAGATAGAATCCTATCCGACTAAGGCTATGTTTCCTTATTGTACAAAGCACAGCCTGCCGGGTGCTATCTTATCTCTAATTACATGATCTGGCCCATCCTCTATCCGAGTGGCCCATGTGCTTGTAGTGAGGTACCCGGGGCCCATGGCTCCCACAGTAGCCCCTGAGACCTTCATAGTTGAGTCACAGCTGATGCTGAGTGCTCATCCTCCACGGTGAAGGTTTCCCGAGTGTGATGCTCCCGAGTACTCTTTGTCCAAGTAAGTCTTCCCGAGTCCTGCTTCATGTCAGCTGGCAGCGAGGCTATGAAGGGCTTCATGTAAATATAAGAATAGTGTGCGCCGAATAGGCGCACCTATTAGGTGTAGGCCCCGACTTTGTGCTTAATTGTGAAGACAATTAAACATAAAGTCAAAGATCTTTAACCTGGAAGTCTTTCCCGAGTAGATTACTACTGGTATATAAGACTCTTCGGTATCATGTCAACCGGAATATAATTTATAGTCTTGCCGAGTCGGAGACTACTCGTATATAGGACTCTTCGACTTTATGTCAGTCGGAATATGGGTTTATAGTCTTTTCCGAGTGGCGTCCCACTCAAAAGCTAGACTCTTCCGCATCATGTCAGCAGGAATAGATATTTATAGTCACTCCCGAGCAGCGCACTACTCGAAAGTTAGACTCTTCAGCGTCATGTCGGCTGGAATAATGTTGCTCATGGCAACTGATGGCCATGCATGTAGGCCGAGTACCACTTTATGAAAATAAATTCATTACGTGGTCAGGTGTTTCCGAGAAAGATACCTGCATCCCGAATTTTAATGAAGACCAGCTTGTGATCCTTGTAAGGATATATCCTCGAGACCTGGTGGATAAAACAGATACCCAAACATATAATGTTGCAGTGAGGCTTTCATGAAGCATATCTGTTTACCTCATCGATTCCTGTGGGTAGCACCAGCGCTATAATTTCAACTCAGCCTGCGGGCGGCCCACATGGAGCATGCTACTGTAGGAACTCATGTCTTGTCGGCCCAATACCAACTGTGCAGGCCTGGGCCCATCTAGTCGGTTCAGGCTATAAAAGGATGGGGAGAGAGAAAAAGATTCCATCGTCTTCCCCAAAACAGCCAATCTCTTCGTCTTCCACCTTCGCGCCTAGCTTTTCGCCTCCCGCCCGGCTAGGGTTAGCAGTAGCCGTTCCCCACCCGGACTCGGGCGATTTCAATCCTCTTCGTTTATTCCAAGCCCCCGATTTGCTTTCCCCCAAATCTCACCACCTCCAATCATGCCGAAGGCGATGAATCCTGCGGGTGCGCCAGGGAGTTCTTGGCCGATCTCGGATTGCGGCTCGGTGAAGCTGAGACGGCTGGAGAGCGAGCTGAAGTTGCCCAGCCAAGAAGTGATCCGTTGGCGGTCGGCAAGGGATGAGTCAAGCCCCAACCCGCGGCCTGGTGAAACGGTAGTTTTCGCCTCTTTCTTTGATCGGGGCCTATGTCTTCCGTCGTCTGATTTCTTCCGCCGCATCCTTGATTTCTACGGGCTGGAGTTGGTGCATTTAAATCCCGACTCGATCCTTCAGATCTCCATATTCGTTACTCTTTGCGAGTGCTTTCTGGGTGTTGAGCCCCATTTCATCCTCTTCCGACACTTGTTCCATGTCAAGCCCCAGCCTTCCAAGAGTAATATCAGTGTGATTGGGGGGGCTGGTCTTCAACTAAGAGTGATGGGAAGAAAACATATATCGATTTGCCCTTGAAATCTTCTCTGAAGGGCTGGCACAAGGAGTGGTTTTACTGTGCCGATCTAGCTCCTTCCTTGCGCCCATTTACTGGTATGCCGCCGGCGGTGTTGCCAAGCTGGTCTTCGGAGCCAACCTTTGAAGAACTGGGCCAGGCACATATATTGCTGACGAAGATAGATGACCTCAAGAGGGCCGGCTTGACTGGGCCCTGGGTAGCTCGTCGTTTCCTAACGAGACGCGTCCAGCCGCTGAAGTTGAGAAGCGCTTTCGGCTGGGCCTTCAAAGGTAAACACGATCCCGACCGGGTGAGCAGCGAGACAGCGGACAAGGGGGCAGTGACCGATACCTTGTTCGGCTACTTCTCTGAAGGGGTCGTTGCCACCGAAGATGATAACCGCCGAGTTGCCGCCTATAGCTTCATCCGGCCGCGAACCAAGGTAACCTTCTACCTTCTTCCGTGGTGAACGCCTGTGGAACGGTGATTGTTCAACCTTGCGTGATGGTATCTTGTCGTCTTGCTTGTAGTGGCATGAGGAATTTGATGAAGATTCTCGCCCATTGTCCGCGGTCGCGTCGAGGAAGAGACCGAGGAGTCCCTCTGATGCCCAACCCGACTCCAAGCGAGCGGGGAAGAAGCCGATTTTATATCGGGGCGAGGGGGCCATGACAGCGCGCGCTGTGAGCGGCAGCTTGAAGATAAAGGACACCGCTGCCACAACGCCCACGCGGTCGAGTCCCAGGCTAAGATTAGCAGGTTTGGGCTCGACGTTGTCGTACTCTGCAACAGCGCCGCCGAGGGGCCGACCAGAGCGAAGGCCGATTGGGGCGAAGGAACCCGAACCAACCATACCAGAGTCGAGGCCGGTCCAGGCTGATATGCCTCCGCCATCGATGACACCGACCGGGGCGAGTGCCGATGCTAGCGCTTCGCCGGGGAGCGGGCAGGGTGGCAGGAAGCTGAAGTTCTCCAAGAGGTGCGCTACTCCGGGCCTTCTGTAGTTGTTGTATGTTAAAATGCAGTCCTGATGTCTTGCTTCGTTGTGCAGGAAGCGGGCCGATATCGACCTCAAAAAGGTTGACCCATCTGCTCCACTAGATGAGTCTGCCCCAGCCGAGCCAGCAGCAGTGGACACGCCTGCTGAGCCGGCGGCCAGCTCGGTCGCAGAGACCGAGGTAGCTCCAACAACAGGGCCACTACCGCCCCTCGACCGGGAGGTGACTGTTGAAACTGAGGCCCCAGCCCCCGAGGCACCGTGCGTCGCGGACGCGGGGGACGGAACCCCCGAGCCGGTCCCCGATGTTGTAGGGGAAGGCGGTGCCGAGGCCAGGACCCCGTCGCCGTCATGGTTATCGTCGTCGCCGTCGTCGCCGTTGCCGCCGCCACCGGAGATCCCGCATTTGCCTCGGATCGAAGCTCCTCCACGGGTGATGCCCCGGACCTTCACGTGGACCACTCGCGACGGTACTATGAAAAGCTTCAGGCTCGATGAAGTCGTCGCAAGGAGAGAGCGCGAGAGCCTGCTTCGTGCCGCCATCAACGGGTCCCAAGGGGTCTCGGTATGATTCTTGTAGTGAAGCTTCAGCAATCTTCTTGTCTTGATGTTTGACTCTGTCGTCGGTTTGTTCCTTGTCCCGAGCAGAAGCTCGTCGACCGCAACGAAGCGATGACCGAGATCCTGGTCGAGATGGCTCCCCACCTCGCGGAATTACAACAGCTCCGGGCATTGAAGGCCGAGATGGAGACGCGTCACACGAGGAGGGAGGCCTGGCTGAAGAGCGGCGCTGATCAGCTCAGGGCTGAGACATGGGCCCTAGCCGAGAAGATTAGAGGTAAAATCCTCGAGCATATCTCCCCGACTGGACCGTTGGTGTAATCATCCAGCTACGTCGATCCGACTGCCTGGTGGTGTTATGACTGCGTGATTGAGCTCTTGGCTTAATCTATGGTGCAGACCTCGAAGCGGAGAGGGAGTCGCAGCTGAAGGAGGCCGAAGAAGCCAAGGCCGAGCTTGAAAGGGTCAAGGCCGACCTGACAAAGGCTAACACCGAGCTTGACCGGGAGAAGTCCGAGTTGGAGAAGGCCGTCGTCAAGCTCGGTAAGGAGAAGGCCGAACTGGAGAAGACCGTGGCCGGGTGGGAGGCCGACTACGAAAGTAAGTCCTCAACCCAACTGCGATCTCAGCCAATACGTCAGTCGCCCTGTGTGTAGCCGAATCTGACAAGCTTACTTGCCGGCCGATCTGGGCAGGCATGAGAGCCAACGTCCAGGCCCAGTATCGGTTCTACACGGAGGAGATAGGGTCAATCAGGGAGTCACGGGAGGCCCTCGTCGGGTCCGTGAAGGGGCTCCTTGACCTTGTGGATCCCCGCCCAGTGGGGACCAGCTGTAGCAGGATTCCTCAGATAATGGGGCGTCTCGAGGATGCGCCGAGTGCCCTGAAAAGGTACTCAGACGAGCGGGTTGCCGCCGGCGTGGCCCAGACCCTAGCAATGACCAAGTCCATCTACCCGAGGGCGGACATTGAGGCCATCGGGGAGGGCTTTTCCGAGGAGACGACGCCCGAGGAAGCGCTGGAGCTGATCTCGCAGGCGAAGCCGACTGCTGAAGCGATTACCCGAGACCTGGGTCTGTAAAGGCAATACATTTTGTAGTCGGTGTATACATATGCTTTCATATACGATCATGTGTGAATATATGTGTCGTGCCACCAAACTTATTACTCGGCTGTCATTAGCTTTACCCGACCATGTAGCATGCACCGAGCTAGTTCGATAGAACTTGATAAAAATCGTTCGGAGGAAGATGCTATACTCGGGCGAACGCATCAGTCGTGGCAAGGCTTCATAACCGAGGTAAGATAAGCTTGTATGTTATTGACAGAACACATATATACATGCAGCCCCCGACTCACTACTCGATTGGAACAAGCGGCGTAGTGAGTCAGGAAAAACTGTACACATGGAAAAAGTAAAAACTCAGGTATAGAAAGGACGTAGCTGTTCTATATTCCATGAGTTGGTGATGAGGACGCCGTCTTTGGTCTTCAGTTGGTAGGCGCCTGGCCGCGTGACCTCGGCTATAATGAACGGCCCTTCCCAGATGGGGGATAGTTTATGCCTGTCCTTGGTGGTTTGTATCTTCCTTAGAACGAGATCCCCGACCAAGAAGGCGCGGCCACGGACATTGCGATTGTGGTAGCGACGCAGGCCTTGAAGATACCTTGCCGACTGGATTGTTGCAGCGTCTCTTGCTTCTTCCAGCTGATCTAATTCGATCAGTCGGGTGTTGTTGGAATCGTCTTCGGAGTAAGCCCGGACTCGCGGAGAGCCGAACTGTATTTCAGTTGGTAGCATGGCCTCAGTACCATAGACCAGGAAGAAAGGGGATTGCCCTGTTGCCCGACTGACCGTGGTTCTGAGAGACCAGAGAACGGATGGTAGTTCTTGTACCCACCGACCCGCGTATGGTTGTAGTCGGTCGTATATCCTGGCCTTGAGGCCTTGTAAGACCATGCCGTTGGCTCGCTCAACCTGCCCGTTGCTCCGCGGGTGTGCCACAGATGCATAGCAGATTTTGATGCCGAAGTCATCGCAGAAATCTTGGAATAGGCCTGCCGCGAACTGAGTGCCGTTGTCAGTTATGATGCGATTAGGGACCCCAAACCGGTATAGTATACTCAGGATGAAGTCCTTTGCTCGTGCCGCTGTGATTGTTGCGACAGGTTTAGCCTCAATCCACTTGGTGAATTTATCCACTGCGACGAATAAATGTGTGAACCGTCCTGGCGCTTTCTTGAATGGCCCGACCATGTCGAGCCCCCATACTGCGAATGGCCAGGAGATAGGGATAGTTTGGAGTTCCTGGGCGGGAAGATTTGTCTGTCTTGCGAAGAACTGGCAACCCTCGCACTTGCGAACGATATCTTTGGCGTCTGTGACTGCGGTGGGCCAGAAGAATCCCTGCCGGTAAGCTTTTCCGACTAACGTCCTGGATGCAGCGTGGTTGCCACATATGCCCGAGTGGATTGAATGCAGGATCTGCTTGCCTTCCTCGGTGGTGACACAGCGCATGAGGACACCGGATGCGCTCCTTCGGTACAGGTCTTCTCCGACTAGCAGGAAGCTTTTGCTTCGACGCTTGATTTGCTCGGCTTGATTGCGATCTTCTGGGAGTTCGTCGTCCAGGAGGAATTTGAGAACAGGACCCCTCCAGTCTTGACATATGTGCAGCACTTCGTCGGTGGTCGGGGTAGGCTCGCCTCCCGACTGCTGTTGTGCCGGTTTCTTCTTGACTGATGGCTCCATAAGTTGCTCGACAAAGATTCCAGTCGGAACCGCTTCTCGCTTGGATCCCATGTTTGCCAGCTCATCGGCCGCGTCGTTGTATTGACGCAGGACGTGTGTGATTTCCAGCCCGTCGAACTTGTTTTCCAACTTGCGGACCTCCTGACAGTATGCTGCCATTGTGTCGTCGAGACAGGTCCAGTCTTTCATGACTTGGTTGACCACGAGTTGGGAGTCTCTGCGCACAACCAGTCGACGTATGCCGAGTGATATGGCGATGCGGAGCCCGTGGATAAGAGCCTCGTACTCGGCGACGTTGTGGGAAGCCGGGAAGTGGATTTGTAGTACGTACTTCAACTTTTCGCCAGTGGGGGATGTCAGTATGACTCCAGCCCCGGCACCGCCGATCCGTAGGGAACCGTCGAAGTACATTGTCCAGTGCTCTAGCTTTGTTGTTGGTGTTGGGAGTTGAACTTCTGTCCACTCGGCCACGAAGTCGGCTAGAGCTTGAGATTTGATAGCTGTCCGTGGCTGAAAGGTGATGTCAAACGTCATCAGCTCGAGTGCCCATTTAGCGATCCGTCCGGTGGCCTCGCGGTTATGAAGGACATCCCCGAGTGGAAATGCTGTGACCACCGTGACTTGATGTGCTTGAAAGTAGTGCACCAGCTTTCGGACTGTGATGAGTAGGCCGTATAGTAGTTTCTGGACCTGCGGGTATCTCGTTTTGGAGTCAGCAAGGACCTCGCTGACAAAATAGATTGGCCGTTGTATTTTCTGAAGATGACCCTGTTCGGATCGCTCCACTACCAGCACCGTGCTGACTACCTGTGTTGTTGCCGCCAGATAAAGCATTAGTGGTTCCTGGGGCAGGGGTGACGCCAGCACGGGGGGTGATGTGAGGAATTCTTTGAAGTCTTCGAAGGCTCGCTGGGCTTCCGGGGTCCACTGAAAGGTGTCCGCCTTTTTGAGGAGCTTGAAGAAGGGCATGCCCCGTTCGCCTAGTCGGGAGATAAACCGACTGAGTGCCGCCATGCAGCCTGTCAGCTTCTGGATATCTTTAAGGTTGGTCGGGGGCGCCATGTTCTTGATGGCGTTGACTTTCTCCGGGTTAGCCTCGATGCCGCGGTGCGAGACGATGAAGCCGAGTAACTTTCCCAGACGCACCCCGAAGGTGCACTTGTCCGGGTTCAACTTCATCTTGAATCTTCGAAGGTTTTGGAAGGTTTCTTCCAAGTCGGCAATGAGGTCTTGTCTGGATTTAGACTTGATCACCACGTCGTCGACGTAGGCTTCCACGTTGCGCCCGATCTGAGTGTGCAGACACCGCTGAATAGCCCTTTGGTAGGTTGCGCCTGCGTTTTTCAGACCGAACGGCATTGTGATATAGCAATACGCTCCAAATGGCGTGATGAAAGATGTTTTTAAACAGTCTTGTTCCTTCAAGCTAATTTGATGATATCCCGAGTAACAGTCGAGAAAACTGAGTAGGTCGCACCCCGCCGTGGAGTCAACCACCTGATCTATCCTGGGAAGACCAAATGGGTCCTTGGGGCACGCTTTGTTGAGGTCGGTGTAGTCGACGCACATGCGCCATTTACCGTTTTTCTTCCGGACCAGGACTGGGTTGGCCAGCCAGTCCGGGTGGTAGACTTCCTTGATGAAGCTGGCTGCGAGGAGCTTGGTGATTTCCTCCCGGATAGCGTCCTTGCGGTCTTGAGCGAAGCGCCGCAGCCGTTGTTTGACCGGCCTGGCGTCTGGTTTTACGTGTAGGGCGTGCTCGATCACCTCCCTTGGTACGCCCGGCATGTCAGACGGTTTCCACGCGAAGATATCTTTGTTGCTTGGAGGAAGGTGATGAGCGCGTCTTCCTATTGGGGTCGAGTCCGTCCCGACTAAGGCAGTCTTGGAGGTCGGAAGGGTCCAGGGGGATCTTCTTCGTGTCCGAGTCCGCTGAAATTCCCGACTTCGCTGCTTTTTTCGCCGGAACTGGTCTTGATCGACTTCGGATTAGCGGCTTGCCGGATGCTGTCGCGCCCGACTGCCGCTTCTTGTGTGTTGAGCCAGCTCGCAGCTCTCCTTGTCGCAGGTGAAGGCTTGCTTGGCGTCGCTGCGGAGGGAGAGACTCCTGCTGGCCCGGGCATCTTCAGCACCATGTATGTGTAGTGCGTATCGCCATGAATCTGGCGAGGGCCGGTCGTCCGAGTATCGCGTGATTACGCGGTCTCGAAGTTCGGCGACCTCGAAGGAGATGTTTTCTGTGCGGAAGTTGTTCCGCGTGCCGAAGGTCACCGCAAGGTTATCTGCCCGAGTGGGGTTGATGACAAGCCGGGGATTATCCCATGGAAGGGCGCGGTGCTTGGCCGTAGTTCTGAACGGGAGGGCTTCTCAATCTCGTCCAAAGTTTTTGGCAAACAAGATGTTGAGCGCACTGCCTCCGTCGATGAGGTTTTCTTCAGCCTGATATTTTTGACGACCGATCCAGGACGAGTGGGTATCGTCCCGGGTGGGAAACCCGATCTGGGTGATCCGCGCGGTTGAAGGTGATAGCCATTTCTGACCAGTGCAGGTATTGGGGGGTATCCGTTGTGGAGACCGCGTTGATATCCCGCGCTGATAGCTTCTGCTTGCGCTTGGATTCGTACGCGAGTGGCCCCCCGAAGATGTGGTTGAGTTCGGCTTGAGGGTCCTGGAAATCATCAGCCGGACCCGAGTCTGGCTTGTCCTTGTCCTTGTCGGAGCCAGATGAAGAAGCCTGCTCGGAGGCAAACTTCTTGAGCATGTGGCAGTCTTTGGCCGCGTGCCGGCCCTTGGGGTGAAAGGGGCAAGGCCCGCTCATGACTTTCTGGTAGTCGTTGTTCTGCTGGGGCCGCGACCGACTGCGCTCCATGTTGGCCACCTCGTTGTCTGACTTCCGCTTGCGGCTGCCGGGCTTGTTCTGAGGCGGCTCGTTGTCAGCTTTTGCCCTGTTGTCTTTTTGTCGGGGCTCCTTCTTCTCGTCGAAGGCTTCTGCAACGGCTTCAGCCGAGTCGGCGTATTTGTTGGCCATGTCGAAGAGAGTCCGGACAGTGGATGGCGGCTTCCGAGTGAACTTCGCGATGAGCGGGGCGTCTTTTACTCCCTTGCGGAAGGCGGCGATGACGACCTCGTCTTTGATGCTTGGGATTTGATTGCGCTTCTCGGAAAACCTTTTGATGAATTCCCGTAGAGACTCGTTCTTTTTCTGATGCAGCTGGTAGAGGTCGTGCTCGGAAGCCGGTCTCTCGTAGGTCCCCTGGAAGTTAGCGATGAACCGCTCCCTGAGTTGTCCCCAGGAACCGATCGACCGCCTTGGGAGGCCTGTCAGCCATGTCCTCGCCGAGTCGGATAGCGCGACTGGGAGGTAGTTAGCCATGGCTCTGCTGTCGCCCCCAGCAGCTTGAACTGCTAGGACGTAAACGGTGAGCCAGGACTCTGGGTTGGTCTTGCCGTCGTACTTTTCAATTCCGGTAGTCTTAAAGCCGACTGGCCATCGGACGTCCTGTAACTCCCGAGTAAAGGCTGGAATGCCTTCATTATCGTGAGGACTTGGGCTTCGGTTTTGGCGGTGTAGCCGCTCGTAGTGGAGACCGAAGCGCTCGTGTTCATCCTCCAGTCGGCGGCGTTCGTCTTCTTCGCGTTCTTCGCGCCGGGCCCTTAGGGTGTGGCGAAGATCGCGTTGTAACCGCAATCGGAGGTCTTGATTGGGTCGGCGGTCGTATTGGTGACGCCGCCGGTTGTCGTAGTTGGTATTGCCGAGTGTTGTTTGGCGGGACTCTTCGTGCTGCCGGGTGGAGCCGGCTGCGCGTCGTCGTGCTGATGCAGATGATTCCGCCGCTGGAGAGCCCGTTCGACGGGTCGGTATGTGAGTGTTGCCTGACTTTTCTTGCTGCTGGCAGGCGGCAGCAGTTATCATCGCCTTGATCTTGGCGATGGTCGGTGTGGCCTGATGGTCCGGCCCAAACTGGAGCGTGTCCAGCAGAGTTGCGGCGGCCACGACGTTCTGTTGTGGCGTGACGAAGACATCGTGGTCGCCGACTTTGGTTTGGAGGATCTGCTGCTGGGCGGCTCGTCCAGCTTGTCGAAGCCCGTCATTGCGAGCTTGTCGGTTGGCCTCCTCTTGTTGTTGTAGTCGGCGTGCCTCCTCATGCTGCTCCTCTTGCAGTCGGCGCACCTCGGAAGGTGGCGTTGAAGCCATGAAGATCTCGCGGGGGAGGAGGAAGCTTGCCAAGGTGGAGTCCGAGTTGATGCTCGAACCACCATCCGACTTAGTGTCGGACTCCGAGTAGTTTATCGGAGTTAGGACGACTCCGACCTCCCTAGATCCAATCTGAAAGGGTTCATGACCGTGTCCAAACTGAATCGCTGGAGGTCGGGTCTGCTGCGCGGGTTGTAGATGCACAGCGTCGCCGAACCCGTACGGGAGACGGACGATCTCTCCCCCTCTCGGCCCATCCCGCGCTGGCTCAAGGCCTAGTGCGAGCCGGACGCCGAAAGAGAGAGTCGTCCCGATGTCCGGCGATGTGAGGGATTGTCGTAGTAGATCGTCGAAGGAGATGGCGACGTCCCTGAGGCCGACTGGCGCAACGCCGGCTAGCTCCTCGGCTGGCAAGATCGGATCTGCCTCAGCCAAAGAAAGGTTGCCGAGTTGATCGGCGACGAAATCAAGGCTCCCGAAGGTGATGGTGTCTCCATTGGAGAACTTGTCGCCCTTGACTTCGTTGATGGGATCCATCGAATCTGTTGATGATGAACTCGCCGGTCCCCTACCTGGCGCGCCAACTGTCGATGCTTTGCACCGGCAATAATACTATGGGGGTACTCGGCGACCTGGAATTCGGTGGATTGCAGAGGAACGCGAGGGAGTTATACTGGTTCAGGCCCTCGATGTGAGGTAATACCCTACGTCCAGTTGAGGTGTTATTCCTCTGAGGTGGATTTGTGATCAATGATCTGGTCTGCCCTCATGGGGCGCCCTGCCTCCCTTTATATACTAGGGGACAGGGGTACATGGTAAGGATCCCAGTCGGATACGACCAAGGGATTTCCTTATTAGAGATAGAATCCTATCCGACTAAGGCTATGTTTCCTTATTGTACAAAGCACAGCCTGCCGGGTGCTATCTTATCTCTAATTACATGATCTGGCCCATCCTCTATCCGAGTGGCCCATGTGCTTGTAGTGAGGTACCCGGGGCCCATGGCTCCCACAGATTGCTGGCCCGGGCCCCGAAGGTAGAACCGGGGCCGGGAATGTCCTCGGCGGCGAGGCCCGAGGAGGGAGCGGGCCGTCATTGCGACGCGCCCGGGAAGGTACACCCGGGCCCGGGCGGTGCCCGGGCCCGAGGCACTTAGCATTGTTGGCCGTTGCTTGTTTCTGAGCGTAGGCCCTGGGAAGCCGGCGTGGCCGAAGACCCTCGCGTTCCCGGGGACTGGGGGACCCCCAGTCCCATTTTGCCGACAACCTCCCAGTTGCTCTAGCCGACTCAGCGAGGACATGGCTAACAGGACTTCCTAGGCAATCAATCAGCTCCTGGGGAGAACTCCGGGAATGCTTCATCGCCAACTTCCAGGGAACATACGAGAGGCCATCTTCCGAGTACGACTTATATCAGTTGCGTCAAAGGAAGAACGAGTCTCTTCGTGACTTCATCAAGAGGTTTTCTGAGAAGAAGAACTCAATCCCGCAGATCAAGGACGAGGTCGTCATCGCCACCTTTCGAAAAGGAGTCAAAGACACCTCGTTCGTTGCTAAATTCACACGGAAGCCTCCCAATTCTGTCAAGGCTCTATTCGACATGGCGAACAAATACGCCGACTCAGCCCACGCTGTTGCTGAGGCCCTTGAAGATAAGCAGGCATCTTGACAGAAGAAGCGGGAGGGCACCAACGATGCGGTCCCGACTAAAGCTGGGAATCGCAAACGCAAGTCGGACGGCTTCATTGTGGCAGTCGGTCACAACCGTCCTCGACTTTCAACAACTGAAGATTATCGGGACAACAAGTGACAGGCTCGGGGGCTCACAAGCTCAAACGCAAGGATGGCTTCCCCACTCCGAAATACCGAACAGCTAAGTCGCTTCTTGATAAACAATTCTTCACTCGGCCTCGCCAATGCCGCAGCCGCCTACACCTAATAGGTGTACAAGCTGCACTTTTTTCTGTTTTTTCTCTTAAATGATTGCAAAAGTACTTGAGTAGCATAAATCCTGATCCGTGAAACTTTGCTTCATGAAAGACGAACTCAAGTCACCCGAAATGCGTGTCTGGGAAAGAGTCATGAGCCAACTCCCGACGCTAGGGGGCTATGACTAGTCGGGCAGAGTGTTTAAACGTAAGGGGTCAACTACTCCGGGAAATTAATATCAAAAGAGAGGAAAAACATGTATTTACATACACTATAAAATACATTTTTATTCGGGTGATTGTTTTCATCATCAGATGCTGCTCATCCGATATCTTTATATTGCAGGCCCAGCTCCGGATACGCGTGACAGGAACTCAGGGCTACGAGCCTATCTCCTACGCTTAGGGGCTGGACAAGCCTACCAAGAATCACTCGGAATGCTCCATGAGGGCTATTGACCGAGTGCTTACGCCAGTCGGGACGTCCTCTTCCCTGGCTACGCTCCACAGGGGCTAATAACTGACCTCTAGCGCCAGTCGGAGCTTGGTTACCACCCGGCTAAGTAAGGTACGCCCCATGAGGGCCGCCAGCCGAGTCCTATGCTAATGCTAGGTTCGGGTACCTTATTTGGTCACAACTCTGTCAGATCGGGTACACCCCATGAGGGTCGCCAGCCGAATCCTATGCTAATGCAAGGATCGTATACCTTATTTGGCCATAACTCTGTTGGATAGGGTACGCCCTATGAGGGTCGCCAGCCAAACCCTCTGCTAATGCAAGGTTCGGGTACCTTGTTCGGCTTTACCCAAGTCAGAGAAGATTTACGTCGTCAAAGTGCATCCGGGGTTCTCATGCACCGCGTCACACCTAAGGAGGGCAAGCAGATCCTGCAGTA
The DNA here is from genome assembly GCA_003991445.1 of Oryza meyeriana var. granulata. Taxonomy (NCBI): domain Eukaryota; kingdom Viridiplantae; phylum Streptophyta; class Magnoliopsida; order Poales; family Poaceae; genus Oryza; species Oryza meyeriana. The sequence continues at coordinate 34,019 of RYFJ01001346.1, read as the reverse complement.
TACCCACTCAGGCTTCTGTGGCAACCAGGTTGCATCTAGAACGTAAGTCGGAAAGGCTTGCAAATAAGGATTTCTCTGGCTGATTGTGGTTACCGACACCAAAAAACTCATCCTGACATGCGATGAATGATACTTCTATAGAGCTATGCTGGGTAGGTCGGCTCAGGTTGGCTTATTTGGTAGCAGCCACCAAGATATGAGTTCCTACAGTAGCATGCTCCATGTGGGCCGCCCGTAGGCTGAGTTGAAATTATAGCGCTGGTGCTACCAACAGGAGCCGATGAGGTAAACAGATATGCTTCATGAGAGCCTTATTGCTAAACATATATGTTTGGGTATCTGTTTTATCCACCAGGTCTCGAGGATATATCCTTACAAGGATCACAAGCTGGTCTTCATTAAAATTGGGGATGTAGGTATCTTTCTCGGGTACACCTGACCACGCCGTGGATTTATTTTCATAAAGTGGTACTAGGCCTACATGCGTGGCCATCAATTGCCATGAGCAACATTATTCCCGCTGACATGATGCGGAGGAGTCTAACTTTCGAGTAGTGCACTACTCGGGAGAGACTATAAATCTCTCATTCCCGCTGACATGATGCGGAGGAGTCTAGCTTCTGGGTGGGACGCCACTCGGGAAAGACTATTGTCGGCGAAATGGGACAGGGGGTCCCACATATCCCGGGGTCGCGTGGGTCTTCGGCCACGTCAGCTCCTCCGGGGGCCACATCCTGCACGATTGGCGGCCGGCCACGACCGTGTCTCCCGCTAACTGTCCGGGCCCAGGGTGCGCCTCCCCGTGCCCGGATGCGTCGCCCCTGGCCCCGGGTGTGCTTCCCCGTGCCCGGGCGCGGTGCCCCTAGGCCCGGGTGCACCTCCCCGTGCCCGGGCCCGTGTTGCCCGGGTGCGCCTTTCCCGGACCCGGGACCCACACGCACAGTCCCAGGGCGCGTTCCCGAGGAGCGGAGCGACACTCTGGCGACCAGGCGACCAGACAGCCGCCCGCAGCAGCGGAGCGGCAAGACGACCAGACCAGCCGTCCTCGGCAGCCGCTCCAGACGGTGACTAGACGCTCCTCCGGCGTTGTTGACGCCGAAAATCGCCGGGATCAGTCCGGCGTCGTGCGAGCCACGCGAAGGCCTAGGAGATTTGCTTTACTCCAGTGCAGGTCCTAAAGATTTGAGGTTCGTAGGCGTGCCAGTCAATTTGACCTTGCAATTGACAAGGAAGAAAATGTTAGATTCATGAGCCTATCGGCTAGAAGCCGATATTGACTCATCTCATCGGCTTATGGCCGATGGGCACTGTAGCACTTATACACCGACTAGAATCCGATGATGGCATGGGCAGTAATAAGATAATAAGTATTTAAACCAACCGATCACCAGAAGGGTTTTCGGGGACCGGCTATGAATTGATGAGATAAGAAATTAAAGTGTGCAAATAAATTAAAGAAACACCAGCCGATTGCGATTGAAATTGATGATGTCGCCACGAAGGTTTCGCCCTTGCTCGTGCCCGGGCCCTCGCTCGTGCCCGTGCGTGCCCGGGGTCTTACCTGTCTTCTGTGTCCGGGTACTTGTGATCGCATCGGCGATGTACACTAATCGGCTAACCCTCAGCCGATCACGATAGTGATACAGAAGAATATATGACGAGCGGTGCAGTCGGCTGGGTACAGAATAACCTATTGGCTAAGCATTCTGATAAAACACCGTATAAAACCCATCGGCTTACTAAGAGTACAGTTATTATCATCAGTCTAGTAGATCGGACTCAACCGTTGCAGCACAGACTGATGATGATAGCAGGACCTCAGTAAACCGATGGATTTGATGCGATTGTGATGTAATGATAACTTATCGGCTAGGCGCTCCGATAATACATCGCATAACCATCGATCGGTTTGTTAAGAATAGAGTTATTATTGCCAGTCTAGTAGATCGGACCCAACCGTTGCAGCACAGACCGGTAACAATAACAGGATCTCAACAAGCCGATAGATCTAATGCGGCTGTGATGTAGAACAAGACAACTTATCGGCTATACATTTCGATAAGACGCTTGCACAGAGAACATCAACGTATCAGGGATAACTTATCGGGGCAGTTTAGTAGGTCAGACCTAACCGATGCAGCACAAACTGTCGATAAATTATACCCAATGGGCCGATACGATCTATGCACGCGTGATGTGGTATGCCTAATCAGTCTACGAGGTCAAACTGAACTGATGCAGCCATAGACAGAGTAAACGTACCGTGGTAAGGGGTGACGAGACTTACCCTCTCGCTAGAGTTCGGACCTAACCGATGCAGCCCGGCTCGAGAAGCAAGATCCCGTCGAAAGGGTGGCGATGCGCCGAATTTGATTGATCTATAGTTGATATCTTACAAGGTGCCCGGGTGTACGTATATATACCCCGAGTTACATGAGTCCTTATAGGACACGATATACGACTTCCTAATTATAATAGAAAACGCTAACAAGACCTGCCCGGATACGAGGTCAGGTTTCCTAAAGATAAATACTTGCCTAATTAATATGTACAGTAATTAACTGCCAAACAGCGGTCTTCACGGCCCCTTCCCGGAATCGGTCTCTTCTGAATCATTCCCCATCGGTTGACTGCAATTTTCCCCCTTTGACCGAATCTGACATAGGGCCTTACCAAATTTTGGCGTTAACACATGCCCCCCAGTTTCGGAGTTCTCCTATAGGACTTCGAAATTCTTTCATTTTGGGCCTTCAAATCTCTCCCAAACCGAGGCGGCCCAAGGTAGTCCACTTGCCATAATTGTTTGAAACAGTGCCAACGGCCTCGATTCCCGCTAGGTCATCATATCTCTATAAAAACGCTTCGTCTTCCTAGCCCCCCTTTTTTACGCTTTCACATCGCCAGAGCACTACCGCTTCATCTTCCAAACCTTCAACAAGCTCTAGCAAATCCAGACGAACCGCCGCAGCCTTCTTCTTCAGCTGTTGATTTCTGCATCTTTTCCTCTCTTGCGATGGCATCGGCATCCGCAGTTCCTGAGGTAATCTTCTCGCTCGATTGTTTTTTCTTCGATCTACAGCTTAGATGGACCCGATCTGCCACGTTTTTACCTGTTCTTCGTCGTGTTCTTGTTTACTGTAGCATCTTAGAGCCCAGATCTTGATTCCGGCCGCCGATTACCCTAGCTTTTTCTATCATGGCCCCATGGGCAGCGAAGATCCCACCGATTTTATCAGTGCTGAAACCCGACGTATCCCCTTCAAGAACTCGGCTATGTTGGTCAGTGACTGGACCAATAGCTTCAGGTCATGGCCGAGCAGATTGCCTGGATGGAGAGATTGGTACCTCAGAGTATCGGCTGTGAAGAGAACCCTCTGGGATGAATCACATATCGGCCACTGCATTAATCTCTCTCTGGCCGATATGGAAAGGAACGAGCCCCTACTCGCATCGGCCTCATACTACTGGTCCGATGCCCTTAATGCCTTCATGTTCGGGCATGGGCCGATGACCCCCACTTTGCTGGATGTGACCATGCTCACCTGCCTGGATACGACGAGCTACATGAACCCCTTCAAACTCCGGTTTAAGCCTACTCATCGGCTCCAAACAAAAAACATCGGCGGCTGGTCCAGGTACATATCTCTCCACAACAAGGGAACTGGACCAGTTGATGATCGGGAGCACGTCGCTTTTCTGAACTTGTGGTTGGAACGGTTTGTCTTTGGTGGCGCAACCCTCGGCCCGACGACCAATATGCAATGCCTGGCAGAGTGCTTGGCCGATAGGAAACAAATTCCGTTGGGGCACTATCTCCTTGGCGCCACCTACCAGTTGCTTCATCAGGTGGCAACTAAGCTATCGGCCGGCCAGCCCGTCGGCCACATTGGGGGTCCTTGGTGGTTTGTACAGCTCTGGCTCAATGTTTACACCTCCAAGGCCATCCCAGAAACTTCTCTTCTCAAGCAATCCTTCCCAGCCGATTACCCAGAAGATCAAGACCCCGTCTATCGCCGATGCATCTCTATGGGCGAAGCTGCATCGGCCCTTTCTGGCGGCAGGATAACCCCTGCTGAAGTTAGTCAGTGGCTCAAGGGGTTGTATTATGGCTTCACCAGGGAGGCCACTCTGTGGTTTGCTTACAACGATGCATCATTATTCGAGATGCCATCCAACTTTGATCCGCTCAAAGCTCTGAATGATGATGAATCTAAGGCCATATTCCTATCGGCTATCAGTCCCTGCCTGCTGCCAACTGGTTTTTCTCTGGGCCGAACTCAACCATCGTATGAGTTCTACCACCCATCGGTCAGCTCCCGTCAATTTGGTCTCGGTCAACTCCCAATCGGCCTATTCTTTATCGATAAACTCCAGGCCCGGGGCAATGTCACCAACGCCCTAGAATATGACCGGATGCGGACCTTGACGGAATCCCTCCTCCCGGGTGCTGCCACCGAGGTGAACATCTGCACAGCCAACACTAAGCTCTTCGTCCGATGGTGGTCAGAATGGAAAAAACACTTATTCAACCTAGCGGCCACCTGCTACTGCTCCCGTTTGGACGCCGACTATGTTGAATCCGATGACGAGGTAACACCCGCAAGCCTTAACCATCATCTCCAATCTTCCCTAACTCTTATTTTGCAGGCCGCCAGCATTGAGCCCCCAACAACAAGCAACAGTGGGCGGCCGATTCAATATCAACCTCCATCGGCCACTCCAAACTTAGGGCGCGACGCTCCATCTCCATCGGCTCTCCTCAAGGCACCTCGGCCGATGGGACAAAAAAAGGAAAAAGTTAGTGCATCGCCCCTCCCTAAAGAAACAGAAAACCGATGCCAACGTTGTCGCCACGACGCCATCTTCTCCCCAGACCACATCGGCTCCCTCGTCCCCTCAGGTATGCACTAAATCTTGTTATTGTTGCTCGCCTCTGTTATCTCATCAGTTTCACTTTCAGCTTGGGTCATCGGCTCCAGAACCTCAACATTCCTCTGACATCCCTCCAAGCACTGAGCCGATGGCTTCTCCAGCTCCCCCTCTTTCGGTACCAAGTCCTCCAGCCGTCGACGAGACCGCTCCTATCCCATCGGCTGACATCGGCCCCTCCGAAGAACAACCTATTCATCTCCCTGAAGCCGATGTCACCCGAGTTGCCGATGTCCTTCCTCAGGTAACCTTTTTTATACCCATACTTTGCTTCTAATCTTCTATTGATCGCTTTACCGATGTCAATTTTGCAGTCCTTGGCCGACTTGTTTTCCTTTGACATCGGCAAGTACTTGGAAGCAGAAGACAAAACAGCCACCAGCGCAGCAACCAAACCGTCGTTCCCAGCCGATGTGCGCGATTATTTAACAAGCATCAACAGTCGGCTGGAAAACCCAATCGATGCGCTGGTGGAAGACTGTGGGCCGATTCGGGCAAGGCTTGCAGACATTGAGCACTACTTGCCTGAAGAACTTGTCGATGCATTAACCCCCGCAGCATACCTGGAATCTCACAGGTTCAAACTTATCAAGCTCAGACAGCGCATAACCGATCGTGCTGACCAACAGAAGATATCTCAAGACATCCAAGCCGATCGGCTGTCAGCTCAAGCAGACAAGAAAAAACTTGATGATATGGCCACAGTCCCCCAAGAGCTCCAACCCAAGCTGGATCAACTAAAGAAGAAGGAGGCCGATTTGCTGGCAAGAACTTGAAAAAGTTCGCAAGGATCTTGAAGCCACAGAGCCCCAGCTTATCGGCCTGCCGCAAGCCATACAGGACCAAGAAGCAAAGGTCGCAGCAATAGTGCGTCGAGTCGTTCATCGGCGCAAAAATCTGAAGACTATTCCAGGCTCCGATGATGACGACATCCGCGCCATTAATGAAATTGATCAAATCCGTCTGCGTGCGATCAAAACCATTCAAAAATTCTTGTAACTTAACAATTGATGGCTTCTTGAAATATACTGGCTGTGCTGTAACCTAACTTGATCGGCTCTGCTGCCTGTCTCCTTCAATTACCCCTTAGTATTATTTCTGTTTATTTGGTCTAAAGGCGATACCAATTGATATCGGCTGTCTTTAGGCGATGCAAAACATCGGCTTCTCAGACTATTTTAGAAATCGGCTATACTTAACCGATTTAAGAATCAATCCATATGCTAGGGTAGTATTTCTTGAGATATTTTCCATTAAGCGCTTTAGCAAACTCTGTTCCATCAAGATCTTCCAACACATAGGCATTACCAGGTATACAGCGATTAACCCGATAGGGCCCTTCCCAATTAGGCGACCATTTTCCAAACTTATTATCTCTGGACCCGATCGGCAAAATCAACTTCCATATAAGATCCCCCTCGGCAAACGACTTATTTACCACCTTTTTATTGTACTGCCGAGCTGCCTTAGCCTTATTTTCCTTAATCCTTTCCAACGCCCTTAGCCGATTTTGAGACAAATCTTCAAGTTCATCCGTCATTAAGTTATAATAATCATCGGCTGTCAACTGATTTTGCAAAGAAATTCTCCTAGAACCGATGTTAGTTTCCCATGGTAAAACTGCCTCATGTCCATATACTAGCTGATACGGTGGCACCCGAGTAGATCCATGACATGCCATCCGATAGGCCCATAGTGAATCGGCTAACGTAGTATGCCATCGCCGCGGCTGCTCCTCAATCTTCCGCTTAATTAACTTGATCAAACTTTTATTAGAAGCTTCCGCCTGTCCATTAGCCTGAGCATAATAAAGTGATGAATTTAATAACTTGATCCCCATACTGGCAGCAAACTGTTGAAACTCATCAGACACAAAGATAGACCCTTGATCAGTAGTTATCGTCTGAGGAATCCCAAACCGATAAATTATATGTTCCTTCACAAATTCGATCGCTTCCTTGGACGTAACTTTCTTCAAAGGAATCGCCTCTACCCACTTGGTAAAATAATCTGTTGCCGCCAATATGAACTTATGTCCTTTACTTGATGGAGGAAAAACCTGGCCGATCATATCAATTCCCCAACCTCTGAACGGCCATGGCTTGATGATAGGATTCATAGCGATGCTGGTGCTCGTTGTATATTTCCAAACTTTTGACAATCTTGACACCCTTTATAGTATCTGAAGCAATCCTCCAGCATTGTCGGCCAAAAATACCCTACTTTTCTTAGCAACCACTTCATCTTATGGGCCGATTGATGAGTTCCACAGACGCCTTCATGCACTTCGCACATAACCACCTTGGCTTCCTCCAAATCCAAGCACCTAAGCAGAACTCCTTCAAAAGTCCGATAATATAGTTCCCCATCAAGCAATACATACTTAGTAGCTTTATACCGAATTTTCCTAGAAACCGATTGTGATGGATTTTGCAAATAACCAATTATCTCCTGTCTCCAGTCATCGGCTTTGTTCTGGATATCAATATCGGCTATCTCAACCTCAACCTGCCTATTCAGCCGATACCCTGAAGCAATCTGCGCAAGGTCATTGGCTTCTAAATTCTGCTCCCTGGAAAATGATCTACTGATACCATCTTGAAATCTTTTAACAAATCCTGTACACTCCTCATAATATGACCTCAAAACATCATCCCTGCACTCATATTCCCCAGACAACTGCTTGATCACCAACAAAGAATCACCAATAATCTCTATGATATCGGCTCCTATCTCCTTTAAGAGTTGAAGTCCTTTTAGCACCGCCTCGTACTCTGCTGATTGTTAGTCCGATAAGCTTAATTATAAAAGCAAACTCAAAAACTTGCCCCCGAGGCGATATAATAACCAAGCCGATACCAGATCCATGCTTGCAAACCGATCCATCAAAAAATAAAGTCCATGGGATCGGCTCCACATAATCTTCATGAGACCCTCTATGTTGTACAATGAAATTGGCCACTGCCTGTCCCTTGATTGCTTTAGCCGATTCGTATCTTAAGTCGAACTCCGTCAAAGCAAAAATCCATTTACCAACTCGCCCTTTCAAGACTGGAGCCGATAACATATATTTGACCACATCGGCTTTGCAAACCACCGTACACTCAGCCGATAGGATATAATGCCTTAACTTCGTGCATGAGAAATATAAACACAGACATAATTTCTCCACCGCAGGATATCTCGTTTCAGCATCCAAAAGCCTTCTGCTCAGATAAAACACAACTCGCTCTTTGCCTTCATATTCTTGAATCAAAACAGAACCGATGGACCTCTCATCGGCTGACAAGTACAACTTGAATGACACTCCTTTCTGCGGCGGAATTAAAATAGGTGGGGAACTCAGATAGTTTCTGATCTCATCGAACGCCTCCTGCTGTGCTGCCCCCCACACAAACTCTTGATCGGCTTTCAACTTCAATAATGGAGTAAAAGACTCAATCCTCCCTGACAAGTTTGATATAAATCTCCTTACAAAATTAATCTTGCCGATCAATGACTGCAACTCCGTCTTATTGCTTGGTGGCTCTGTAGTCTTAATGGCTTTGATACTTCACTGACTAACTTCAATCCCTCGCTCATGAACCATAAAACCCAAAAATTGCCCAGCCGATACACCAAAAGCGCATTTATTAGGATTCATCCTTAGTCCGTATTTCTTGGCCCTCTCCAGCACTTTCCGCAAATCGGCTATATGGCTTTCTTCACTTTTAGACTTAACCACCACATCATCAATGTAAATCTCTACCAATAAACCGATGAGATCATGAAATATATAATTCATTGCCCTTTGATAAGTCGCACCAGCATTCTTCAACCCAAAGTCATTACTACCCACTCATACAAGCCGATAGCTCCAGGACACCGAAACGCAGTCTTATGAATATCTTCTTCAGCCATAAAAATCTGATTGTATCCTGCATTGCCGTCCATGAAGCTGATAATCTTGTGACCTGAGGCTGCATCCACCAATAAATCCGCTATCGGCATTGGTTATTCATCCTTGGGAGTTGCTTTATTCAGATCCCGGAAATCAATACATATCCTCAACTTTCCGTTTTTCTTTTCTACCGGGACGATATTAGAAACCCACTCGGCATATCGGCACGGCCTTATAAACTTGGCATCATACAACCTTGTGATTTCTGCCTTGATCGGCTCATGTAATTCTGCCTTGAATCTCCGTGGAGCCTGCTTGAATGGCCGATATCCTGGTTTAATGGGCTGCCGATGTTCAACAATCGATCGGCTTAATCCTGGCATCTCATGGTACTCCCAGGCAAAACAATCCCGATACTCCTTCAACAGCGCTATCAATTCTTCTCGAAGTTCAGGACACAATTTCTTGCTTATGTACGTCGGCCTCGGCTTATCTCCTGGTCCTATATCAATCTCCTCCAACTCATCGGCCGACGTAAACCCTTGCCCCAGTTTCCCCTCGAAGTCTTCAATGGATCCCATCAGAGTAACAATTCAGAGCCGACTTGCTGAATCGGCTGTATCCCCTGGCTAGTTACCTTAAGGTAATCTCCTTCCCGTACTTTTCCGGATAGGCAGTCAACACCGTCAGCTTCCCAGACTGGTAGATCGGTCATGGAAATATTAGTCGACCGATCTGCTAGCACCACCTCGACTTGATCTCTCTGCCATTGTATCAAACACTGATGCATCGTCGAGGGCACACAGCAGTTTGCATGAATCCAGTCCCTGCCGAGAAGTAAACTATATGATCCCTTCCCGTCAATGACGAAAAACGTGGTAGGTAATGTCTTATTCCCTGCTGTCAACTCCACGTTCAATACGCCCTTCGCTTCTGATGAATTCCCACCGAAGTCTTTTAGCACCATATTTGTCTTGATCAGATCTTCGGCAGTCTTCCCCAACTTCCGGAATGTGGTATGAGGCATGAGATTAACTGCAGCTCCTCCATCAACCAGCATCTTTGTCATCGGCTTCCCATTTACGTAACCCTTGATGTATAACGGCTTTAGGTGCCGATGCTCCGACTCCTCAGGTTTATCAAATATGGCCTGATCAGATTGTATCGTCAGCTGAGCGAAAACCTCCTCATCGCCTTCTTCATCTGATGGAAGCGCTTTATACTCCCGAGGCAAAAAGAACACCATGTTTACTGGAGCCGATGCGTCCTCATTGTCCTTCTTCATCTGATGGAAGCGCTTTATACTCTCGAGGCAAAAAGAACACCATGTTTACTGGAGCCGATGCGTCCTCATCGTCCTTCTTGACTTGCCAAACTTGCTTGGTCTTTTTGGAACGATGATCAGCTTCCTCTTGATCCTGGCGCTGCTCTTCCTGTTGCTCTCGGTGTCGTAATCGTTGCGCCCTTCTCTTTTGATTCTTCGTGAATATGCCACTAGGGCACCATTGAGGATTCTGGACTTGTTTTTCACGTACTTCCTCTTCTTCCTCTTCAAAGAACTCTTCGTGGATCGGCCCTAATCGGCTATGAACCGATGCTCTTCTCCCAAACAGTCGATCCTGTGAAAACCCCTGCTGGCGATCACTCCGATCCCCTGTACAGCTGCACTCGGGACAATTTTCAGCTGATGGCAGTCTCATTCCTTGATCCTAGCAAAATCGGAAGAACGGGCAGTCCCAATGCGGATTATATCTCTCTGGCTCATCCCCCTGTTCTTCATATCTTGAATATTTTTCTATCATGTCCGACGAAGTAATCTTTGGATTATACCTTTGACGTCTTGCTCCATCGGCCTGATCTCCTGATGACGATCCCGCATAGACCATGTTCACGGGAAACGGTGCCCATCAATCTTCATCGGCTTCTTATCTTCAAACTTGATTCGTCCTTGCTCGACCGCCGATTGAATCTGTTGCCGAAAAGCCTTACACTCGTTGGTATGATGTGATATCGCATTGTGCCACTTGCAATATTTCTTCTTTTTTAGCTCTTCGGCTGACGGAATCACGTGGTTTGGCGGAAGTTGTATCTGCTTCTCTTGTAATAGCAAGTCAAATATTCTATCGGCCTTATTAATATCAAAATCATACCTCTCTTCCTTGCCAATATCCTTGACCCATGGGCATGATACTGATTTCCTATTCCTGGCCCACTCCGCCAATCCAACCTCAGCATCGGATCCCTCATCGTCTGAATCTGATGAATAGACCTGTACTTGAGCAACTCTTCTCTGGTACTTATCCCTTTTTGCCTCTTGAAATTAGCCCTCATGAGCCGATACCTTCTGTACCAGGGTGCGCCAGGGATTCAAACTCTTGCGAAGAAAATCTCTCCTTGATCGGCCCAAAAGACCCTGGGAAAGCCAGATCAGCCAGATGCCCATTGTCAGGTTTAAACTATAACATCGGTTTCTGATATCCCGAAATCGTTGAACGTATTCCGGTACTGTTTCATCTGGTCGTTGCTTAACCGATGTCAAGTCCGACAGTCTCATCTCGTGGATTCCAGTAAAAAAATATTTATGAAACTGTTTCTCCAGATCGGCCCACCCCCGAATAGAATTCGGCGGTAATGAAGAGAACCATGAAAAAGCCGATCCAGATAGTGATAGGGGAAAAAACTTAACCCTAAGGGCCTCTTCAGCCGATGCCTCCTCGCACTGTGCCAGGAATCGGCTGACATGTTCCACTGTAGACGTGTTATCCTGCCCTGAGAACTTAGAGAAATCCAGGACCCTGTATCGGTGTGGTAACGGAACCCTGTCAAACCACTCAGGGTATGGATGCCGATACATGAACGCTTGTTCCTTGGGCTTGATCCCGAACTGCTCCCTTACTATCTCTTCAACTCGCACCGATAAAGTCTTCTTCCCTTGGATTCTCCTATTGATATGTTGATACATGTACCGGTTTGGAGTTGGTTGCCGATTTTGTCTATGATATTCCCTCAAAGTACCTGCATCGGCTCCTCCTGGATAGTTCTGCTGATATCCCCCATAATAAATAGATCGGTGATATCCAGGAGGAATATCCTGTTGCCCCCCAGCCTGGTTCTGTACGAACAAGTGTTCTGGTACATCCCTACTAATGTTGTAATTAACTTGATTTGGCTCTATCTTTGGCGGGAGAAAAACAGGACCCCGAGTTGGTTCTTGGGCAATTGATCCATCAACAGTCTTCTTGATGAGGTTATGTAGTGTGTTTACCAAGATTCCCGACTGATTGATGAGCGCGTGGTGAACAGCCTCATTGACCATCTCCCGTAAAGGTTTGATTGGTGGGCTTTCAGGTTGTGTGTGGCTCGGTTCTCCTATCAGTACTGGGTTTTGGAAACTGAGACTTCTGAACCGGCCCTTGCCTTGTCATGCTGAAGGGCTCTAAATACAGCTTCTGGAAATTGGCCATGGTCTGCTCAACTTGCTGTTTTTGCTCTTCAGTTAAATCTTCCATGTTGACCGGAATTACGTTGTCTGTCTTGATTTCTTTCCCGGCTATGTTGCAAATCTGATTGTTGAACTTCGTGTCAAGACTTCGAGTCCCACCGGGCGTGCCAAAAGCGTGTTGACGCCGAAAATCGCCGGGATCTGTCCGGCGTCGTGCGAGCCACGCGAAGGCCTGGGAGATTTGCTTTACTCCAGTGCAGGTCCTAAAGATTTGAGGTTCGTAGGCGTGCCAGTCAATTTGACCCTGCAATTGACAAGGAAGAAAATGTTAGATTCGTGAGCCTATCGGCTGGAAGCCGATATTGACTCATCTCATCGGCTTATGGCCGATGGGCACTGTAGCACTTATACACCGACTAGAATCCGATGATGGCATGGGCAGTAATAAGATAATAAGTATTTAAACCAACCGATCACCAGAAGGGTTTTCGGGGACCGGCTATGAATTGATGAGATAAGAAATTAAAGTGTGCAAATAAATTAAAGAAACACCAGCCGATTGCGATTGAAATTGATGATGTCGCCACGAAGGTTTCGCCCTTGCCCGTGCCCGGGCCCTCGCTCGTGCCCGTGCCCGGGTCTTTATTTGCTGTTCCTGCCCGGGGTCTTACCTGTCTTCTGTGTCCGGGTACTTGTGATCGCATCGGCGATGTACACTAATCGGCTAACCCTCAGCCGATCACGATAGTGATACAGAAGAATATATGACGAGCGGTGTAGTCGGCTGGGTACAGAATAACCTATCGGCTAAGCATTCCGATAAAACACCGTATAAAACCCATCGGCTTACTAAGAGTACAGTTATTATCATTAGTCTAGTAGATCGGACTCAATCGTTGCAGCACAGACTGATGATGATAGCAGGACCTCAGTAAACCGATGGATTTGATGCGATTGTGATGTAATGATAACTTATCAGCTAGGCGCTCCGATAATACATCGCATAACCATCGATCGGTTTGTTAAGAATAGAGTTATTATTGCCAGTCTAGTAGATCGGACCCAACCGTTGCAGCACAGACCGGTAACAATAACAGGATCTCAACAAGCCGATAGATCTAATGTGGCTGTGATGTAGAACAAGACAACTTATCGGCTATACATTCCGATAAGACGCTTGCACAGAGAACATCAACGTATCAGGGATAACTTATCGGGGCAGTTTAGTAGGTCGGACCTAACCGATACAGCACAAACTGTCGATAAATTATACCCAATGGGCCGATACGATCTATGCACGCGTGATGTGGTATGCCTAATCAGTCTACGAGGTCAAACTGAACTGATGTAGCCATAGACAGAGTAAACGTACCGTGGTAAGGGGTGACGAGACTTACCCTCTCGCTGGAGTTCGGACCTAACCGATGCAGCCCGGCTCGAGAAGCAAGATCCCGTCGAAAAGGTGGCGATGCGCCGAGTTTGATTGATCTGTAGTTGATATCTTACAAGGTGCCCGGGTGTACGTATATATACCCCGAGTTACATGAATCCTTATAGGACACGATATACGACTTCCTAATTATAATAGAAAACGCTAACAAGACCTGCCCGGATACGAGGTTAGGTTTCCTAAAGATAAACACTTGCCTAATTAATATGTACAGTAATTAACTGCCAAACAGCGGTCTTCACGGCCCCTTCCTGGAATCGGTCTCTTCTGAATCATTCCCCATCGGTTGACTGCAATTTCCCCCTTTGACCGAATCTGACATAGGGCCTTACCAAATTTTGGCGTTAACAGGCGTGGGCGACTGGATGTCCCTCCAGCACGGCGCGGCAGGCGGCGGCATGCGACGAGACCAATCGTGGTTAGCTTCCTCATGTATCTGGGCACTGTGGACTCCCCTTGGAGAGGATGGCGAGCTCTCACGTTCTGCCTCACGGTGGAACAGGAGGAAGCGCCAGAAGGCCAGGAAGGCCGCCAAGGACTTCGCCTTGGCGGCAACGGGCAACCCCCGGAGCCATGCTGCCCGCGGAGGCGATGACGGCGGCAAGCGGCAAAAGGCCGCACGTGCGCCGTCGCCGCCGGCAACGGCCCGGAAGTGGTGCCCCCTCCACCAGACGAGCTGGCACGACCTTACAGAGTGCCACGCTGTCCAGGGCTCAGCCGAGTGCGTCAAGCCGGCGGTAGCTCGGGGGTGGTGCGTCTTCCACGACACGGACCGGCACGCCATCACGGAGTGCCGCGCCGTCCAGGGCATGGCCGAGCGTCTCAAGCCGGCCATAGCCCGGGGGTGGTGCGCCTACCACGACACGGATCGGCACGACATCACGGAGTGTCACGCCGTCCAGGGCTTGGCCGAGCGTCTCAAGCCGGCCATAGCCCGGGGGTGGTGCGCCTACCACGACACGGATTGGCACGACATCACAGAGTGCCGCGCCGTCCAGGGCTTGGCCGAGCGTGTCGAGCCAGCAATGGCCCGGAAGTGGTGCCCTGTCCACAAGACGGACTCGCACGACCTCACGAAGTGCCGCGCCGTCCAAAAGTTGGCCGAGCGCGTCAGGAAGTTCCGGCAGGAGCAGTAGCAGGCCAAGCCCGATCGAGGTGGCTCGGACGATCTGAACCCTCGGCGGATGATCCGATCGTCGGGACTCGGACGGTCCGATCCTAATGCAGATGGTCCGATCGCCCTGCTTCGGACGGTCCGACCCTAGGGTGGACGGTCCAATCGCCCTGATTGGACAGTCCGATCGCCCTGATTGGATGGTCCGATCCTTGTCCGGACGGTCCGATTTGGGGCAACGGTCAAGATGATCAACGAGCCGAACCCGGCTCCCGATCCGGGGCAACCTCTTGGGTTCCAAGGACTCGAGAGTGTCCTCGACACCTTCGGTGACAAGGCGCACGCCCGCTCCTCGCACCGTGGCTTCAAGCCATCATGCGCGGGATGCTGGCCGTGGCGCCGAGCCCAGCGGTACCGGGAAGCCCGAACCCGGACAGCCCCGCCAAGGCGAATGCATGTCTTGGACGCGGCACCCGGAACAACTCCAACAGGACGCGATTACCCGGTCTGCTTCGTCTTGGCGAGAGCGGGTCGGGAGAAGTCGTCCCGATACATATCATAGCCAAGCCCGGGCCCTCGGATCCCGGCACATATCAACCACATCCAAGCCCGGGCCTCTGGACCCCGGCACATATCAAACCATATTCCAGTCAGGCCCTCGGGTCCCGGGGTCCCTTGCCCGATAAGGGCGTGGTCCGGGATCCGCCGCTGGGGCCCGACACCGGGAAGCCCGAACTAGGGTAGCCTCGCCAAGGCGAGTGCGGGCCTAGGGATGCGGCACCCGGACTGGGAGCGATAACCCGGGACAACTTTGCCCAGGCAAGAGCTAGGCTGGGGAGGCCGTCCCGGTACATCCCATATCCAAGCCCGGGCCTCCGGATCCCGGCATATATCAAACCACATTTCGGTCCGGGGCCCCCGGGTCCCGGGCACATATCACATTAGAGCCGGGGCCCAGGGTCCTGGGTCCATGTCCCGGATCCGCGCCCCTGGCTCGACACCGGGAAGCCCGAACCAGGGCAGCCTCGCCAAGGCGAGTGCGGGCCTAGGGACGCGGCACCCGAACTGGGAGCGATAACCCGGGATAGCTTCGCCCAGGCAAGAGCTGGGCCGGGGAGGCCGTCCCGGTACATCCCATATCCAAGCCCGGGACTCTGGATCCCGGCATATATCAAACCACATCCAAGCCCGGGCCTCCGGATCCCGGCATATATCAAACCACATCTAAGCTCGGCCCCCTGGGTCCTGGGGCCCCTCGCCCGATAAGGGCGCGGCCCGGGATCCGCTTGATGGGCCCGGCACCGTGGAGCCCGAACCAGGGCAGCCTCGCCAAGGCGAGTGCGGGCCTAGGAACGTGGCGCCCGGGACAACCTCAACATTTTCATAACCAGATGGGGACCGATCACCCGGACGGCTTTGCCGAGGCGAGAGCGAGTCCAGGAAGGTTGTCCCGACACCTCCCATATGCAAGCCCGGGCCTCCGGATCTCGGCATATATCGAACCACATTCGAGCCGGGGTCCCGGGGCCCTGGGCCTCTATGTGCTCCTGGCCGCGAAGAGCTCGCTCCCGGGGGAGTTGAGCCCGGGCCGCCGGCCCCCGTCGGGCAGGGATCAGGAAGCTCGCAACAAAAGCAGGTGTACTTCGTCAGCCATGCTACACCACGTCAAATCATCACCAACAACGGCACGCAGTTCATGAGCAAGCTCTCCGGCGAGTACTGCTCCGACGTCGGCATCAGGCTCTGCTTCGTTCCCCCGCCCACCCTGCGAGCAATAGGCAGGCTGAGCGGGCGAATGCGGAGATCCTGCGAGGCCTCAAGACAAGGTCCTGCAGCGACCTCAAAAAGCATGGCGTCAAGTGGATCGACGAGCTCCCGGCGGTCCTGGGGGTGAATCATACCACACCAAGCCGGGCGACCGGGGAGACCCCATTTCCTCCTGGTGTACGGGGCCGGAGCCGTTCTGCCGTCAGAACTCACCTTAGGCTCTCCCCGGGAACGGCACTACAGCGACGACATCAACCACGACAACATGCAGCTCGATGACCTCAACTTCCTCGAGGAATGAAGGCGGTGCCCCCCGCTCCGCGTCACTCGTAACCAGCAAGGCCTCAAGCGCTATCGTTAGCGTAAGGTTCGGGCCCGATCACTTCGATTTGGGGGGTTGGTTCTCCGCCGTGTCCTTACACGTGCTGGAAAGAAACAAACCTTCCCCCTGTGGGAAGGCCCCTTCCTGATGATCGGTGTTTCCTGACCGGGCTCGGTAAGCCTGGGAGCATCTTCGCAAATCTTTTCCATAAATGCATCCTGTAAGTGGCGGTGTGCCCGGGCCAGCGCCGGATTTCTCCAAATCTCAGCGCTGGCCGGGGCCCCCTTGTGTATACGCTTTCATATAAATAGCATTTTTAATATCCTTCCTGGTCTCATGCCTTCGTCCTTTTTCGTGTGTTGCGTTCGTGGCGGTCTCACCCCTTGGGGGCATATTCGGGCCGCGCCCGTGCGACGGTTGGGGTTTGCGCATTATCATCAATTCCCTACCAATGAGCTACCGTATCCCGACGTGCTAGGTCCAAGGCGTTGTCGAGCTCACGGGGACCTGATGGCGCCCTCCGGGCAGCGCCCCGGGTCCCGGCGGCTCCGGCGTCCCACCTGGCTAGCTTCGGGCTCGGTTTTTTTTGGAGGTAGGGGGTGAAATGCTTATGCGTGATCTTTTCCTCTGCACGGTCGCGACCGCGAGGACGCCTTCGGGAAGTGGTTGACCCCACGATTCGTAGCATGGAATGGACAAGGGAACGAGCCAAATACTCTCACAGTTCGTCATGTGCAGATCAGACCAATTCCCGGCAGGTTTAGGCAGGCTTTCCGAACCTCGACGCGGGCTGCGGTGCCCGGCCTGGCCAGCTCCTCCCCGGCCACCGCCGAGGCGCCAGATGCTCCGCTGCCTGGGCACCCCGTGCCCGGTCAAGTCTGTTCCCGCGGCCTCGTGGCGCTCCCTGGGCCAATGGCGCCCGGGGGCACGGAGGGCCCCCGGACCCGGAAGACGGGAGGGGCCAAACCTACGGATTTAACCGTTTCCGCAAGGCTTGCTCTCGGTCGCCCGCAGCCCCTCGGTGCCGGGCTCTCGGGGACCTGGGCGCTACGGCGGATCACGGCGGGTCGGCCCGATACTCGGCGTTCCCGGGGGCGAGCAATGCTCCAGGCCCCAGGATTGTGCTCGCGGGGCCATACCGCCCTTTGCAACTTCCAAATACGTAGCCTTATCCGACTTTACATATTGCTCAATTTGTATTTCTCCCCTCGTTTGTATGGCCAGCCTAGATTCCCGGGGCGGGCCGCAGTGCCCGGCCTGGCCAGCTCCTCCCCGGCCACCGCCGGGGCGCCGGGTGCTTCGCTGCCTGGCGACCCCGTGCCCGGTCAGGGTCAGTTCCCGAGGGGCTCCCGGCGAGTCAAGAGACTGTTCTCGCGGCCTCGCTGTGCTCCCTGGGCCAACGGCGCCCGGGGGCACGAAGGGCCCCCGGATCCGGAAGACGGAAGGGGCCAAACCTACGGACTTCGTCGCTCCGCAAGACTCTCGTCCGGATGCTCGCGGCCCCGGGGACCGGGTTCCCGGGGAGGGTAAACGTCGCGTTCGCTGCCCCTGGGGACCGAGCTCCTGGGGCAGGCGGCTGTAGCAGGGCCCGGACAGGGGCCTCAGGCACTACGGCTGTTCGCGACTCCTGGCTCTCGCTGTCGGATGGCGCCCAGTACTCGGTGCTCCCGGACACGAGGCCCCGAACACTAGCAACCTCCGAACAACACAACAAGCAAAGGTACGAAAATGTAAACATGACCATATAAATATGCAAATGTCTCTCTTTGTACAAAACAGGCAAAATCGGAGCGCAAGCACGAGCGAGGCCCGGAGATGTCGTCGCACGGGGGAAGGTCACCGGTGCACTTGAGACCGGACCCCGGGCGGCGTCAGAAGGGGAGCGCTCGGGGGCATGGAGGGCCCTCGGGCCCCGAAGGCGGCCGCGGATCGCGTCAGAAGGAAATCTAGGTCTCCCTCGGACTTCTCGTCAGGCGTCGGCCGCACGAGGTGCTCGCCCCGCTCGAAGAACCCTGCCACCGTTGCTGCGGTGTCGGCGACGGCCCCGAAGCCGGCCGCGCACTTCCGGGAGGCCTCGGCCTCCCGCTCCGTCTCCACCAACCGGGACTCGGCGGCCTCCACCGCCACCTCGCACGTGGTGATCTCACGCTTCCGGGCCGCGAGCCCGTCCTCTCGGGCCCAGACGCGATCTTCCCAGAGAGGACATTTCCATCTCCCGCACCTCCATCTCGGACCGGGCGCAGGAGGCCTAGTCGGCGGAGGACTTGGCGGCGCCCTCCAGTTGGACTCCGCGCCCCTCTCCCGCCTCAATCTCCAGCTGGCGGGTCGCCACGAAGATCTTGGTGGCGACTGTACGGGCGGCGAGCTGCTGCATCGCCATCGCGATCGCTGCCCGCCCGCTCTCGAGATCCGCCCGGGCCCCGGGCGGACTCCGGCCGGTCTCGACGAACTGCCGCCTGCACTTGGCCGGCGGCGATCGCCATCTGCTCCACCACGGAATGTAGCGTCGCGTGTCCGCGCGCCACTCCTGTTCACCGGGCAGCAAAAACTACCAGGGCCCGCTCCCTCCTCGCGGGAGACGGCTGGGCCCAGGCATTCCCCTCTTCTTCGGCAGCGGGGACATCAGACAGTCCCACGACGGCCCGCTCCGGTGTGGCTGCCGCGGCCCCCATGTTCAATACCACACATGCAGTAACCGCAACAGCGGCCTCGGTCTACCCGGGGTCCGCGCAGCTCCAGGAAGTGGCGGCCAGGACAACAGCCGCCGAGGCAACCTTCTTCGCCTTTTTGGTCACCGGCAATCCCAGAAGCCGAAGAAGCAGAAGGCCCGGCTTGTTTTCCGGACTGGAATGGAGCCCTTTTCTCGCGCCTCCTCGCGAACCGCCACGGCTTCCACAACACTTCATTCCATGTTTTCAGCCCGGGCCCCCAGGTCCTGGGCACATATCCACCATATTTCCGGCCCGAGCCCCGGGCACATATCTACCACATTACAGCCGGGGCCCCGAGTCCCAGGCCCGTATTTGTTCCCGAGCACATATCCAGTCTAGGCAACAAGTCGTCAAGCTCCACCAGTTCATGGCGAACCAGGTCCACCCCACGTCCCCTCGTTTCTTCAAGACGTGGCCCTGTTCCTGCCCAGGGCTGATCCCGGCCGAGCAACAGGGCCAGGGGCCACTGTCAGCGAAACGGGACAGGGGGTCCCACATATCCCTGGGTCGCGTGGGTCTTCGGCCATGTCAGCTCCTCCAGGGGCCACATCCTGCACGATTGGCGGCCGGCCACGACCGTGTCTCCCGCTAACTGTCCGGGCCCAGGGTGCGCCTTCCCGTGCCCAGATGCGTTGCCCCCGGCCCCGGGTGTGCTTCCCCGTGCCCGGACGCGGCACCCCCGGGCCCGGGTGCACCTCCCCGTGCCCGGTTGTGCCGCCCCCGGGCCCGGGCGCGTGTTGCCCGGGTGCGCCTTCCCCGGACCCGGGACCCACACGCACGGTCCCAGGGCGCGTTCCCGAGGAGCGGAGCGACACTCTGGCGACCAGGCAACCAGACAGCCGCCCACAGCAGCTGAGCGGCAAGATGACCAGACCAGCCGCCCTCGGCAGCCGCTCTAGACGGCGACTAGACGCTCCTCCGGCGTGGGCTCAGGAGGCGGGCGTGGGCGACTGGACGTCCCTCCAGCACGGCGCGGCAGGCGGCGGCATGCGACGAGACCAATCGTAG
This sequence comes from Oryza meyeriana var. granulata, assembly GCA_003991445.1. Lineage (NCBI taxonomy): Eukaryota > Viridiplantae > Streptophyta > Magnoliopsida > Poales > Poaceae > Oryza > Oryza meyeriana. Next base: position 13,396 of record RYFJ01001346.1, on the reverse strand, counting down.
TTAGCTTCCTCATGTATCTGGGCACTGTGGACTCCCCTTACACGATAAAAGGAGGATCCAAGCCACATGCTAAAGGGGGGCTTTTCCCCGGTCTCTGACTGACTGGCTCTCGCTCTCTAGCTGGCTCTCTCGCCACTGTACATCTTCTTCAACTCCGGCAAGCGAGCTGAGTTCACCTTGTAACAGCATACCTGTTGACACCGAAAATCGCTGGGTGTGCCAAAAACGTGTGCTGGCGATCTAGTTCGGCGTCTGATGACACGCGAAGGCCTGGGAGATCTGCTTAGCTCCAGTGCAGGTCCTAAAGTCTTGAGGTTCGTAGGCGTGCCAGTCAATTTGACCCCGCAATTGACAAGGAGATGAAGAAATTAGATCACCGATCTAATCGGTCAGCAAGCCAATACGGATTCCTTCCAGCCGATCGCCGCTATGCTCGTGCCCGGGCCCCCGCCTGTACTCGCGCCCGGGTCTCCTGCCCACGCCCGGGTCTTTGTGCCCGCGTCGGCCAATAAGCCGATAGAGTCTTCCTTCAGCCGATGGCGCCAACAGTGCTCGCACACCGGCTACGCCTGTGCCCGGGCCTTTGTCTCCAGCGTGCTCGCGTTCGGGTCCTTATTGGTCCTTGTGTCCGGCTACCAGCAGTACTTGCACAATCGGCTATCGGCCGATACAGACTGATATAAGCTCCTCGTAGCCGATAGCCGATAGCACCTGTATATCGGCTAGGAAACCGATGACGCTATGAGCAAATAGACAAGATGTCAGTATAACATATGCATCGGCTAGGAGCCGATGATAAAATAGATAAGCAAGAATAGTAAGCTAGCCGACTGCCAAGGAAACACATGTGCATCGGCTAGAAAACCGATGATAATATAGATGACCAAAATAGCAAAGATAATACAGTCGGCTTTATAAAAAGATAACCTATCGGCTAAGCACTCCGATAGAACGTCGCATATACACCGATCGGCTCGACAAGGATAAATCTATTATTATCGATCTAGTAGTTCAGACCTAACTGATGCAGCACAGATCGATAATAGTAAAGAAACCTCAACAAGCCGATAGACCTAATGCAACTGTGATGTAATAAGATAACTTATCGGCTATACATTCCGATAAGACGCTTGCGCAAAAACCATCAACCTAGCAGGAACGATTTATCGCTGGCAGTTCAGTAGGTCGGACCCAACCGATGCAGCACGAACTGATGATAAATCGCCCCCAGTAAACTGATAAGATCTACGCACGCGTGATGTGGTATACCTGATCGGCCTAAGAGGTCGGATCGAACCGATGCAGCCGTAGATAGGGCAGATACACCTGGGTAAGGGGTGACGAGTCTTACCCTCTCGCAGGAGTTCGGACCTAACCGATGCAGCCCCGCTCGAGAAGCAAGAACCCGTCGAAAGGGTGGCGATGCGCCGAAGTTTAATTGATCGAGAGATGATTTACAAGCTACTCGGGCATACGTATATATACCCCGAGTTATTACAGTCCTAATAGGACACGGCACACGAATTTCCTATCTATAAAAGGAAAACTAACAAGTCCTGATCGGACACGTGATTAGGTTTCTCTAAAAAGTATTAAAACTACCTAATTTATAGATAAAGTAATTGACTGCCATAACGTGGTCTTCACGATTCCTTCCCAAGCTCGGACTCTTCTGGATTAGTTTCCAATGGTTGATATCGCTTCTTTCCTTAACCGAACATGGTAACGACCCATACCAAATTTTGGCGTTAACAATACCACATTCATCTCCACATAGCCAAACACACAGGAGTAGGGTATTACGCCTCCGCGCGGCCCGAACCTGTCTACTTCCTCCTGTCTTTCTTGTGTGCGGATCCATCCATCGAACCATCCTTCTTCCACCGGACGTCGCAGTCGCCTGAGAACCACTCCCCTGGCCGAACCTCAAAGGGGGGTCACCAGACTTCCCACCGTTGGAGTATTATCCTTCGACAACTATAAACCCCCTTTCCAGCTGACATGAAGCTGAAGAGTCCCATATACGAGTAGCATCCTACTCGGCAAGACTATAAACATACATTCCGATTGACTTGAAGTCGAAGAGTCCTACATACGAGTAGTTCCCTACTCAGCAAGACTATAAAGTTTATTCCGGTTGACATGATACCGAAGAGTCTCATATACCAGTAGTAATCTACTTGGGAAAGACTTCCAGGTTAAAGATCTTTGACTTTATGTTTAATTGTCTTCACAATTAAGCACAAAGTCGGGGGCTACACCTAATAGGTGCGCCTATTCGGCGCACACTATTCATACATCTACATGAAGCCCTTCATAGCCTCGCTGCCAGCTGACATGAAGCAGGACTCGGGAGAAGAAGCACTCGGACAAAGAGTACTCGGGAGCAATGCACTCGGGAAGACTTCACCGTGGAGGATGAGCACTCGGCATCAGTTGTGACTCAACTATGAAGGTCTTAGGGTCTACTGTGGGTGCCATGGGCCCCGGGTACCTCATGACAAGCATATGTGCCACTCGGATAGAGGATGGGCCTAGCCTTGTAATTAGAGATATGGTAACCCTTGGCAGACCTTGCCTTGTGCAATAAGGAATATATAGTCCTAGCCGGGTACATTATATCTCTAAGGGGAGATCTCCTAGTGGTAATCCGACGGGGACTCCTACCTTGTAACCCTGTCCCCCAGTATATAAGGGGAGGCAGGGCACCCCTTGAGGGCACGGCCAGACGGTTCATCAAAATCGCCATCACAATTCCTCAAAGGAATACATACAAACTGGACGTAGGGTATTACCTCACAACGAGGGCCTGAACCAGTATAAAATCTCCTCGTGTTCCTTTGCAATCCATCAAGTTTCCATCCGCTGAGTAGCCCTATGTATTTATTGCCGGTGTAAAACATCGACATCTTCATATGCATTGTTTGTAGGAAAATGATGACTTTAAGTCGAACCCTCCTAGCCAGCCGACTGGGGAGGGGGGTGTCAAAGAAACGGCCAGCTAGCCCATCGGCCGACCAACCCAGCTCCAAAAGAGCTAGAAAGCAACCAATAAAGGACCAGCCCAAGCCCAAGAATACGCCAACTAAGGCATTAGGCAGTCTGAAGATTAGGGACACCGACTGCGCAGCTCCAGCACCTGTCACAGCTTCATCAGCCCTGACTACGGCACTAGCCACACCGTCGACCCAGCCGACTGCACCGAGTGCAGTGCCGGTTGGCCCAAGTTGCCCACCACCTGGTGCTGTGCCATCAAGCCCAACACCAGCTGACACGGTCTCAAGGAATAAGCCTTCGGGCTCTTCGCCGACTGCCTCCCCCTGTGATACACAGGGGTGGAGGTTCAAGACTTCCAAGAGGTATATAGTCTTCTGTCTTCAAGTAGTTTAAAGTAGACTGCAATATCTTGAATGTTATGTGGATCTGCAAGAAGCCAAATGACCCTGACCCCAGGAGGACAGAGCCACCAACCCCCATCGCCGACCCAGCCCCGACTAGGGTTGAAACTAAGGCACAACAGCCTGAGCCGAGTGCTGCCCTAGCCTCCGAGGGTGAAGCAACACACTCGGCTGAACCGCCTACTTCACCCAGCTGGGGAGCCATAGAGTCGACTGCTAAACCAATCGCCGAGCTAGCTCCTCCTGTAGACCCAAGGCCACCGACTCCCTCTCCTCCATCGTCACCTTCTTCTGAAGCAGGTGGCTTTCCCAGGCTCAGAGCTCCACCATGCAATCCTCCAAGGGTCTTCCGTTGGACTAATCCAGATGGGAGCGTGGATACTCTAACTCTGGATGAAGAGGTAGCCAAAAAGGAGCGGATCAAGCTGTTTGAAGCTACTATCAAGGCTTCTAAGCAGGTCCAGGTAAGCAGCCCGACTGATCTTGACTTAGCTTTGTTGTCGGTTGTATAGCTTTGTAGATGATTGCCATGTTGACAATGGATTATCTTGTTGTAGAAAATCACTGCTCGGTCCGAGAAGATGAGCCGAGTATTTGCCAGGCTTACTCCTCAGATTGTACAATTCACTCAACTCCAGGCTGAAAAGGACGAGCTTCAGCACACCAGCAAGGAGAGGGAAAACTGGCTGAAAACTGCAGTGAATCAGTTGCGCTATGAGAAATGGGAGAAGATTAGGACTATCTGAGGTAAGTCCTTCTGTCACCCAAGTAGCTCCTCATAGTTTCTTCGCATCGCTGATCTCTTGTATATGACTGACTGTAGCTCACGAGACCACCGAAGAAAGAACTAGAAGATCTTGAGAAGGCGAAGTCCAAGGTTGACACTGAGTTTGCAGGTAAGTAGCTTGTCTGCTTTTGAATTCTAGTCAGCTAAATTGCCAGATCTTCTTATAACCTATCATTGTGTGACAGACTACAAGATTAAAGTCCAGTCGCAGTTTAACTTCTTTGGCGAGCACATCAAGGTAGTTGAAGACTCGCGTGGTGGCTTCAAATAGCTTCGGCAATCTTGAAGACTTAAGTTACAGAGCATGCCACCCTAGGTATTACCCAGGCCCTCGCTATGACCAAGTCCCTCTATCCCTGAGTGGATATCGAGGCGGTCGGCAAGGGATTCGCTGATGGCACAACTCCAGAGCAAGTGCTAGAATTGATTAACTTGGCCAAGCCGACTGCTAAGGCAATAGCTAAAGAGTTGCCACTATGACTGTACTGCCAAGACATGAAAGAAACTCTTAAGTATGTTGTGTATGGAAAATAGTTGCAATTTGTATATATTGTAAATACATGCGCTTTTGTGTTGTTGTTGAAATCTGTCCGAGTGCTTGAGTTATCTTAGTCGTCATTAGTCTTATCCGACTAGCCAAAATATACCAAGCGATAAGGACCAACTTAAAAGGCGTTCTCCATCAAGTCTATTCTCGGCATAAGTTAGCATAATCGTTATGAGACTTCATGATTTAGATAAAACAGACTTGAATTTAGTTTGAACAATAACAAAAGATGTGATATCATCATGTAGCTTCCAACTCACTACTCAGTTAGAACAATAGGCATAGTAAGTCAGAGTAAAAAACTTTATTCATATATATAAACTGATCATTGTGGCGCCTCCCGACTAGGTGGAAGGCCACCATGTGCATAAGGCACCCGATCCCAGGATCAGTAGTCGGGTACGCACAACAATGATACAACACAGAGCTACAATAATACATAACAGAGTACTTACATATACGTACAAGGAGATCCATCCAGGACAGACCCGGGATGGGCAAAAATAATCAACTGGTAAACTAGCGAAACAGCAGAACAGGGCGGAAGCTGGACAAAAACTACTCCACAGGCTCGGTTGGGAACTAGGCTCGAAACCTTCAGAGGTCTTCGTAGTCGGCCTGGTCTTGGAGGAACTCGGCAGCAGTCAGATCTTCGTCTTCCACTCCAAAACCTACTATACATATATATGAACAAGGTGAGTACTTTCGTACTCAGCAAGCCGGGAATGATGTCATGTTGGTTAGACAAGAAGAGCTAAGGGTTTCATTTGCGAAAGACTGCCTTATTAAACTCTTTTCTTTGCAAACACTAGTGAGTTCCAAATTTTAGTTGGCGGACAGAGGCTCACGCCTCCATCCAATCCGCAAGTTGCTTTTCAACAACTCACCACTTAAAGAATCAAGCATATTCATACATGTTCTTATTATCTTTTACTTTGCATTTGTTGGTCCTTTATCTCCCGAGTAGCTACAACTACTCGTTGACCCTGAGACTCGGTGTCGATGTTTTACACCGGCAATAAATATATGGGGCTACTCGGCGGATAGAAACTCGGTGGATTGTAAAGGAACACAGGGAGATTTTATACTGGTTCAGGCCCTCGATGTGAGGTAATACCCTACGTCCAGTTTGTATGTATTCCTTTGAGGATATACGGTGGTAGTTCTGATGAACTGTATGGCCGTGTGCTTCTATGAGCTCTTCTGCCCTCATGGGGCACCCTGCCTCCCCTTATATACTGGGGGACAAGGTTACAAGGTAGGAGTCCCCATCGGATTACGACTAGGAGATCTCCCCTTAGAGATATAACGTACCCGACTAGGACTGTATATTCCTTTCTATACAAGGCGAAGTCTGCCGAATCTAGCTATATCTCTAATTACAAGGCTAGGCCCATCCTCGATCCGAGTGGCCCATATGCTTGTCATGAGGTACCCGGGGCCCATGGCACCCACAGTAGCCCCCGAGACCTTCATAGTTGAGTCACAGCTGATGCCGAGTGCTCATCCTCCACGGTGAAGTCTTCCCGAGTGCATTGCTCCCGAGTACTCTTTGTCTGAGTGCTGCTTCTCCCGAGTCCTGCTTCATGTCAGCTGGCAGCGAGGCTATGAAGGGCTCCATGTAGATGTTGGAATAGTGTGCGCCGAATAGGCGCACCTATTAGGTGTAGCCCCCGACTTTGTGCTTAATTGTGAAAACAATTAAACATGAAGTCAAAGATCTTTAACCTTGTAGTCTTTCCCGAGTAGTATACTACTGGTATATGAGACTCTTCGGTATCATGTCAACCGGAATATGATTTATAGTCTTGCCGAGCAGGGAACTACTCGTATGTAGGACTCTTCGACTTCATGTCAGTCGGAATGTATGTTTATAGTCTTGCCGAATAGGATGCTACTTGCATATGGGACTCTTCAGCGTCATGTCAGCTGGAAAGGGGGTGTTTATAGTCTTTCCCGAGTAGTATACTACTCGAAAATCAGACTCATCGGCATCATGTCAGCCGGGATGATTATTTATAGTCTTTCCCAAGTAATATATTACTCGAAAATTAGACTCGTCAGCTTCATATCAGCTGGAAAAGGGTTTATAGTCTTTCCCGAGTGGCGTCCCATTCGGAAGTTAGACTCTTCAGCTCGTCAGCTGGAAGAATGTTTATAGTCTTTCCCGAGTAGTATGCTACTCGAAAGTTAGACTCCTCCGCATCATGTCAGCGGGAATAATGCTGCTCATGGCAACTGGTGGCCACGCATGTAGGCCGAGTACCACTGTATGAAAAATAAATCCATTACGTGGTTAGGTGTACTCGAGAGAGATACCTGCATCTCCAATTTTAATGAAGACCAGCTTGTGATCCTTGTAAGGATGTATCCTCGAGACCTGGTGGATAAGACAGATACCCAAACATATATGTTTAGCAATAAGGCTCTCATGAAGCATATCTGTTTACCTCATCGGCTCCTGTTGGTAGCACCAGCGCTATAATTTCAACTCAGCCTGCGGGCGGCCCACATGGAGCATGCTACTGTAGGAACTTATATCTTGGTGGCTGCTACCAAATAAGCCGGCCTGAGCCGTCCTATCCGGCATAGCTCTATAGAAGTATCATCCATCGCCTGTCAGGATGAGTTTTTTGGTGTTGATAACCGCAATCAGCCAGAGAAATCCTTATTCGCAAGCCTTTCCGACTTATGTTCTGGATGCAGCCTGGTTGCCATAGGTGCCCGAGCAGGTATGTTGCAGGATCTGCTTGCCCTCCTCAGGTGTGACGCAGTGCATGAGAACTCCGGATGCGCTTTGACGATGTAAGTCTTCTCTGACTTCAGAAGAGCCGAGCAGGGTACCCGAACCTTGCATTAGCATAGGATTCGGCTAGCGACCCTCATGGGGCATACCCTACCCAACAGAGCTGTGACCAAATAAGGTACCCGAACCTAGCAGTAGCGTAGGATTCGGCTGGCGACCCTCATGGGGCGTACCCTACTTAGCCGAGTAGTACACAGCCCCGACTGGCGCCGGAGGTCGATTATTAGCTCGCATGGAGCGTAGCCGGGGAAGATGACATCCCGACTGGTGCAAGTACTCGGTCAGTAGCCCTCATGGAGCATCCCGAGTGTATTTTGGCAGACTTGTTCAGCCCCCGAGCGTAGGAGATAGGCTCGCAGCCCTGAGTTCCTGTCACGCATATCCGGAGCTGGGCCTGCAATATAAAAATATCGGATGAGTAGCATCTGATGATGGAAATAATCACCCGAATAAAATGTATTTTACAATGTATGTAAATACGTGTTCTTCCTCTTTTTGATATTAATTTCCTCGAGTAGTTGACCCCTTACGTTTAAGCACTCTGCCCGACTAGTCATAGCCCCCTAGCGTCGGGAGTTGGCTCATGGCTCTTTCCCAGGCACGCGTTTTGGGTGACTTGAGTTTGTCTTACATGGAGCAGAGTTTCACGGATCGAGATTTATGCTACTCGAGTACTTTTGTAATCATTTAAGAGCAAAAACGGAAAAAAGTAAATGCGCAGCTTATACACCTATTAGGTGTAAGCGGCTGTGGCGCTAGAAAGGCCGAGTGAGGAGATGTTTATCAGAAAGCGACTTAGCTGTTCGGTATTTGGGAGTGGGGACGCCATCCTCGTGTTTGAGCTTGTGAGCCCCCGAGCATGTCACTTGTTGTTCTGATAATCCTCAGTTGTTGAAGGTCAAAGGCGGTTGTGACCGACTGCCACAATGGAGCCGTCTGACTTGCGTTTGCGATTCCCAGCTTTAGTCGGGACCGCGTCGTCGGTGTCGTCCCGCTTCTTCTGTCAGGGTGACTTGTTGTCATCGAGGGCCTCGGCAACAGCGTGGGCCGAGTCGGCGTACTTGTTTGCCATGTCGAATAGGGCCTTAACAGAGTTGGGAGGCTTCCGCGTGAATTTGTCGATGAACGAGGTGTCTTTGACTCCTTTTCGAAAGGCGGCGATGACGACCTCATCCTTGACATTCGGGATTGAGTTCCTCCTCTCAGAAAACCTCTTGATGAAGTCACGAAGAGACTCGTTCTTCCTTTGGCGCAACTGATATAGGTGGTACTCGGAAGATGGCCTCTCGTATGTTCCCTGGAAGTTGGTGATGAACCGTTCCCGGAGTTCTCCCCAAGAGCCGATTGATCGCTTTGGGAGTCCTGTTAGCCATGTCCTCGCTGAGTCGGCTAGAGCAACTGGGAGGTAGTTAGCCATGACTTTGTGATTTCCCCCAGCTGCTCGGATCGCCAGAGTATAGACCGTGAGCCAGGACTCGGGATTGGTCTTGCCATCGTATTTGTTGATGCCTGTAGGCTTAAAGCCGACTGGCCAGTCGACCTGTTGTAGCTCCTGGGTGAAGGCTGGTATGCCTCCGTCTTCATGTGGACTCCGACCCCGACTACTGCGGCGAAACCGCTCGTGGTGGAGGCTAAAATGCTCGTTCTCGTCTTCCAGTTGGCGTTGCCCGTCTTCTTCTCGTTCGCAGCGCCGAGCATTGGTGTCCTGTCGAAGATCACGCCATAGTTGGCCTCGGAGATCCCGGTTGTCCCGACGGTCACTTCGACATTGCCGGTTGTTGTTTGGGTTGCCGAGTGACGTTTGGCGTGACTCCGTGTGCAGCCGACTAGAGCCGGCCACTCGACGTCGCTTTGAGGTAGACGAGACTGCCATTGGGGATGCCGACCGGTTGGTCGGTATGAGGGTATCTCCCGACTGTTGGTGCTGCTGACATGCAGCAGCGGTAAGCATGGCTTTTATCCTTGCGATCATCGGGGTGGCCTGGTGATCAGGCCCAAGTTGGAGCGTGTCCAGTAGGGTTGCGGCGGCCACGATGTTCTGTTGTGGCGTGACGAAGACGTCGTGGTCGCCGACTTTTGTTTGGAGGGTTTGTTGCTGAGCGGTTCGCCCAGCCCTGCGTAGGCCGTCGTTGCGGGCGTGTGGGCGTCTTGCTTCTTCCTCCTGTTGTTCTCGCAGTCGGCAGGCCTCCTCCTCTTGTTGTTCGTGTCGTCGGCATGATTCCTGAATAGGAGTAGAGCCTCTGGATGCCATGAAAATTTCTCGCGGCGGAGTGGAGCTCGCCGAGCTGGTATCCGACTTGGAGTCGGAATCCGACTGGGAGTCGTAGTCCGACTGAGAGTCGTAGTCGGAATAGTTGATGGGGGTGATTACAACTCCGACCTCCCTAGATCCGATCTCGAGCGGCTCGGAGCCGTATCCGAGTCGAACTCCAGGGGATCGGGTTTGCCACGTCGGATATAGATTGTAGATATCCGCGGCGTCGCCGAGTCCGAACGGGAAGTTGACGATCTCTTCCCTTCTCGGCCCGATCTCGGCCGGCTCAGAACCGAGTCCGAGTCGAACACTGGAAGGAAGAGTTGTCCCTGGACTCGGGCGTATTGGAGATCGCCGCAGCATGTCGTCGAAGATTGCCGCAGCGTCGTGTGGGCCGACTGGCGCGGAGTCAGCTGGTTCCTCGACCGGTTGGATCGGGTCCGCGTCGGCCTGGGTGAGATTGCCGATCTGGTCGGCGACGAAGTCGAGGCTTCTGAATGCGATTGTATCTCCGGGGGAGAGTTTGCCGCCGACGACTTCGGTTGCTGGATCCATCGAGCTTGTAGATGTAGATCGCGCCGAAGCCCCTACCTGGCGCGCCAACTGTCGATGTTTTACACCGGCAATAAATATATGGGCTACTCGGCGGATAGAAACTCGTGGATTGTAAAGGAACACAGGGAGATTTATACTGGTTCAGGCCCTCGATGTGAGGTAATACCCTACGTCCAGTTTGTATGTATTCCTTTGAGGATATACGGTGGTAGTTCTGATGAACTGTATGGCCGTGTGCTTCTATGAGCTCTTCTGCCCTCATGGGGCACCCTGCCTCCCCTTATATACTGGGGGACAAGGTTACAAGGTAGGAGTCCCCATCGGATTACGACTAGGAGATCTCCCCTTAGAGATATAACGTATCCGACTAGGACTGTATATTCCTTTCTATACAAGGCGAAGTCTGCCGAATCTAGCTATATCTCTAATTACAAGGCTAGGCCCATCCTCGATCCGAGTGGCCCATATGCTTGTCATGAGGTACCCGGGGCCCATGGCACCCACACTCGGCTACAACCAAATCTCAGCTGTGGCACTTGATGCCCGCTACACTGGCCACAACCAGTTAGCTAAACCGCCGCCCTGGCTACAACCCGGGGGCTCATCATCGCTGCCCTGGCTACAACCCGGGAGCATGATCATGGCACTAAATGCCCGCTAGGCTGGCTACAACCAGCTAGCTAAGTCGCCGCCCTGGCTACAACCCGGGGGCTCGAACGATGCTGCCCTGGCTACAACCCGGGAGCATGTTCATGGCACTAAATGCCCGCTAGGCTGGCTACAACCAGCTAGCTAAGACACTGCTGCCCTGGCTACAACCCGGGAGCGTGCTCATCACCGTCTTCTGGCTACAACCCGAAGACTGAATTGCCGCCCTGGCTACAACCCGGGGCTTAAACTTTGCTGCCTGGCTACACCCGGGAGCATGATCTTCATCCTGTTTACTTTTCATACACTTGTTTTATGGTGCTTAACACCCCGGACCACACAGATCCGTTTCTGGCCACACAGCCTTTCCGTTTGCTTACTCGGCAAACTCAGGTCACGTTCCCTTCCATCAAACACTTTTCACAAATCACTGACAAACAAATCTACGCCATGGGAATCGATCCTTAATGATATACATAGCCAAGCCACACAGGCACTGTCTCTGTACATCAAGATTTTCACAAATCTTTCCTTTATTTCACAAAACGCGCCGATACACAGGTATCGGTTTTTCCAAACTGTTTAGTAAAACCCATCATTTTCCCAACGACAACAACGTTGCAGAGCTAAGCCATTCTACTCGGCATCGTATCCTAGATAGGATGCTAGCGTGTCATTTGTGGGGCTCTTCAAGGGGAAAATAATAACAACATCCTACCAAATAAGTGCTACTACTGGGGCGGGTCCATCTGTTGCGCTTGCATAACCGAGGCAACAGTTTAAAAAGGTGTAACTAAGCATGCATATATTTTTCCAAACAACATAGTTTTGCATATATTGGGACAATATGATCAAGAGGCTTGCCTTGTTCCAAGGAGGGGTCTTCTTCGGCGAAGGTGGGCTTTGACCCGGATCGTCCACCGGTTCAGGTTCTGAACAAGCAGAGAAAGAAACACGATAAGCAGGAGAAGTAAAACACCAAGAAAAAGGGTCAAGAAGTAGTCGGCTGCAGAAAAGGGCAGTCGGCTGAACCCAGGCTTGCGAACCAGGCGACAGAGCTCCAAAGCTTGAGAGGATGAAACTTAGCAGAGCTGGAGCTGGCGGTTGCAAAACAAAGAAGAAGGGGGCACGGTTGGCCATATATATATATATAGCCGACGTGCAAGGTTGAGGCACGGTGGAGCTGGGCACGGGTAGGAGCAAGGAAGTCAGATGAACTGACAGGATATGACAGAAGTGACTTTGGAGTCCACTGGTCAGAGTTGCAGCCACTGTGCTGCGATGAGACATTAAGGTCAAGGCTAGGACAGGTTGGAGAAATCTCACTGACGGGGCTTCGGACTGACCACTGGTTCCAAGCGATACTCGTAGGTGAAGATTGATTCTTCACTACTCGGTAGTCCGGCGTCCAACGGGTGGGTGCAACTCGGGGGACAAAGAAGCAACAGGTCTCAACAAGGTAGTCGGCCACATCACCGTTGCTCACTCGGCAGCAAAAGAGGTCCCGCGTAGACAAGGATAAGGGCAGGATGCAAGGACTGAGTAGCAACTCTACTCGGCACAAGAGAGAAGGTAGTCGGCTGGCCGGGGAGAGGGAAAACGGAGGCACAGCTGACAGGATAGGAAAAGATTAAGATCCAGAAAACCAGTTACAACAGGGAAAAGGAAAGCGGGTCGTTACAATCATAATACAATGATTAGGTATAGAAAAGACGTAGCTGTTCTATGTTTCATGAGTTGTTGATCAGGGTGCCATTTTTGGTCTTCAGTCGGTAAGCTCTCAGGCGTATCACCTCAGCGATAATGAATGGCCCCTCCCACAAGGGAGATAATTTGTGTCTGTCTTTGGTGATTTGTATTTTTCTTAATACAAGATCGCCAACCTTAAAGGCACGGCCACGAACATTACGACTGTGATAGCCGATGCAGACCTTGAAGAATCTTGCTGACTAGATTGTAGCGATGTCCCTTGCTTCCTCCAACTGATCTAGCTCGACTAGTCGATCTTTGTTTAACTTGTCTTTAGAGTAGGCCCGGACTCATGGAGAGCCGAACTCCAACTCTGTAGGTAACACAGTCTCAGCATCATAGACTAGGAAAAAAGGGGATTGTCCTATTGCCGACTGCCGCGTGGCTCAAGTGACCTAAGAACGGATGGGAGTTCTTGTACCCATCGCCTGATATGCTCGTAGTCAGTCGACACCCTAGTCTTGATACCTTGTAAGAGAGCCCATGCCGTTTGCACGCTCGCCTGCCCATTGCTCCGTGGGTGGGCCACAAGAAGCATAACAGATCTTTTATGCTGAACGTTGTCACGAAACTTGGAAGATGCCGCCGGTGAACTGAGTGGCCGTTGTCTGTTATTATGCGATTGGGGACTCCAAATTGGTAGACAATACTC